>CM033469.1:60955074-61319092 GCA_019447015.1 Hymenochirus boettgeri | reverse complement strand
CCATAGAAAGTCCAATACACAGCCCCATAGAAAGTCCAATATACACAGCCCCATAGAAAGTCCAATATACACAGCCCCATAGAAAGTCCAATACACATCCCCATAGAAAGTCCAATACACAGCCCCATAGAAAGTCCAATACACAGCCCCATAGACAAGCCCATAGAAAGACCAGCCCCATAGATCCAAAAGCCCCCATAGAAAGTCCAAGTACAAAGCCCCATAGAAAGTCCCATACACAGCCCCAAAGAAGTCCCATACACGCCCCATATAAGGTCCGATGCACAGCCCATAAAAGTCCCATACACAGCCCCATAGAAAGTCCATACACAGCCCCATAGAAAGTCCAATAACCGACCCCATAAAAAGCCTCATACACAGCCCCATAGAAAGCCTCATACCACAGCCCCATAGAAAGTCCATACACAGCCCCATAGAATCCAATACACAGCCCCATAGAAATCCATACACAGCCCATAGAAAGTCCAATACCAGCCCCCATAGAAATCCATACACACCCCATAGAAGTCCAATACCCATCCCTATAGAAAGTCCCAACATAGCCCCCAGAGTCCAATACGCAGCCTCATAGAAAGTCCCAAGCACAGTCCCTAGAAAGTCCAATCACACAATCCCATAGAAATTCCAATACACAGCCCCATAGAAAGTCCCATAGAAAGTCCCATAACACCCATAGAAATTCCCAATAGACAGCCCCATAGAAAGTCCCATACCACAGCCCCATAGAATTCCAATACAAACAAAACCTCCCATAGAAAGTCCAACAAATCCATAGAAAGTCCAATACACAGCCACATAGAAGTCCAATACAGTCCCATAGAAAAGTCCAATACACACCCCATAGAAAGTCCCATACACAGCCCCATAAAAGTCCCATAGAAAGTCCAATACCAGCCCCATAGAAATTGCCACTACAGCCCCATAAAGTCCAACACAGCCCATAGAAAGTCCAATACACAGCCCCATAGAAATCCAATACACAATCCCATAGAAAGTCCCCATACACAGAACACCAATAGAAAATCCCCCACACGACCTAGAAAGTCCCATACACAGCCCCAAGAAGTCCCAACACACAGCCCCTATAAAGTCCGATGCACACCCCATAGAAAGTCCCATAGCACAAGCCCATAGAAAGTCCAATACACCAGCCCATAAAGTCCATACCACCCCATAAAAGCCTCATACACAGCCCATAGAAGCCTCATACACAGCCCCATAGAAATGCCAATACACAGCCCCATAGAAAGTCCAATACACAGCCCCATAGAAAGTCCATACACAGCCCACATAGAAGTCCAATACCCAGCCCATATAAGCACCATCCCTAGAAAGTCCCATCACACCCCATAGAAATGTCCCAATACCAGCCCCATAGAAATCATGCACTTCCCATAGAAGTCCAATACCAATCCCATAGAAAGCTCCAATCACAGATCCATAGAAAGTCCATCCACCCCATAAAGCCCATAACAAGCCCAATAAATCCCAATACAAAACCCCATATAGAAATCCCATACATAGCCCCATAGAAATCCACTACATCCCCCCACCCATAAAACACAAATAGAATCCCAATACAAACCCCCTAGAGAAAGTCCCATACCGAGTCCCATAAAAGTCTAATACCACAATAAATAGAAAGTCCCATAGACACCCATAGAAAGTCTAATACACAGTCCCATAGAAATCCATACACAGTCCCATAAAGTCCAATACACAGCCCCATAGAAAGTCCCTAATAACTCTGAACCCCGACACAGCCCCATAAAAGTCTAAATACACACCCCCATAGAGTCCATCCAATACACAAGCCCCAGAAAGTCTAATACACAGCCCCATAGAAGTCCCATAAACGAACCATACACATAAACAGCCTAAAGTCCATCCACCATGCCAGAGCCCACAGAAGAAAAGCAGATAAAAGCCAAGCCAGAGCTAGAGCACAGAACAATTAACAAAAAGCCAGAAGCAGCTCCCATTGAAGTCCATATCACACAGCCCCATAGAAGTGCCAACAGTCCAGAAGTCATACGACACCCCATAGAAAGTCCAAAAAACAGCCCCCCCATAGAAAGTCCCAATACCAGCACCATAGAAAGTCCAATACACATCCCCATAGAAAGTCCATACACAACCCCTACAGAAAGTCCATACACACCCATGAAAGTCCAAAAACACAGCCCCATAGAAAGTCCCAATACAAACCCCTATAAGAAGTCCCATACAGTCCCATAGCAAGTTCCCGTACACATCCCATACACAGTCCATAATCACAGCCCCATAAACATAACACAGCCATAGAAAGTAATACAACAGCCCCATAGAAAGTCTAATACCAGTCCCATAGAAAGTCCAATACACAGTCCCTAGAAAGTCAATCACAATCCCAATAAAGAATCCATACACAATCCATAGAGAATCCATACACAGCTCCATAGAAACCCTACAACAGCCCCATAGAAAGTCCAATACACAGACACCATAGAAAGTCCAATTACACAGCCCCATAGGAAGTCCCATACACAGCCCCATAGACGCCTCATACACGCCCCATAGAAAGTCCATACAAAGCCCCATAAGAAAGCCACCGCCCCAAAAGTCCCTACAGCCCCATATAAAGTCCATCCAGCCCCATAGAAAGTCCATACACAGCCCTCATAGAAAGTCCAATACCACACCCCCATAAAAAAAGCCTCATACACAGCCCCATAGAAAGCCTCCAAACACAGCCCCATAGAAGTCCATACAGAGCCCCATAGAATCCAATACACAGCCCCATAGAAATTTCCAATACACAGCCCCATAGAAAGTCCAATACACAGCCCATAGAAAGTCCAATCACATCCCTATAGAACGTCCCATACACACAGCCGCAGAAAGTCCAATACGCAGCTCATATAAAGTCCAATCCACATCCCATAGAAAGTCCATACAACACCCATAGAAAGTCCATACACAGCCCATAGAAGTCCATAAAAGTCCAATACCAGCCCATACAATTCCATAGAACAACCCCATAGAAAGTCCCAAACACAGCCCATAGAAAGTCCATACCGTCCCATAGAAAGTCCAATACACAATCCCATAGAAAGTCCAATACACAGCCAAGAAAAGTCAATACACAGTCCCATAGAAAGTCCAATACACAGCCATAGAAAGTCCGCACCAGCCCATAAAGTCCCATAGAAAGTCCAATACACAGCCCCAAGAAATTCCATACAGACCCCCCATAGAAAGTCCATACACAGCCCATAGAAAGTCCCAATACACATCCCATAGAAGTCCTACAAATCACATAAAAGCCAGTAAAAGCCCATAGAAGTCCCATACACAAGTCCCATAGAAAGTCCCAACACAGCCCAATAAAGTCCCACCACAGACCCATAGAAGTCCCATACACAGCACAAAAATCCCTACAGCCCCATATAAAGTTCCGATGCACAGCCACCATAGAAAGTCCCATACACAGCCCCATAGAAGTCCAATACACACCCCATAGAAAGTCCAATACACAGCCCCATAAAAAGCCTCATACACACGCCCCATAGAAAGCCTCATACAACAGCCCATAGAAAGTCCAATACACAGCCCCATAGAAAGTCCAATACACAACAGCCCCATAGAAAGTTCCAATACACAGCCCCATAGAAAGTCCAATACACAGCCCCATAGAAAGTCCAATACCCATCCCTATAGAAGTCCAATACACACCCCATAGAAGTCCACTACACCAGCCCCATATAAATCCAATGCACAGCCATAGAAAGTCCAATACACAAAGAAGTCCCAGAGAAAGTCCATACACAGCTCCATAGAAAGTCCATACACAGCCCATCAGAAAGTCCAATCCACGCCCATAGAAAGCCAATACAAAACCCCTGATAGAAAATCCCATACATAGCCCCAGAGACAGTCCAATCCACAGCCCCATAGAAAGTCCAACATAAAAGCCCCATAAGAAGAGCCATAACTGTCCCATAGAAATCAATACACAGCACCATAGAAAGTCACATAGACGCCCCATAAGAAAGTCTACCCGCAACAACCCAAAGTCCAATACCGCCCATAGAAAGTCCAAACAATCGCCATAGAAGTCCATACAACAATAATCACACAAGACCCCATAGAAATCTATACACAGCCCCAAGAAGTCCAACACAGCAAAGTCCTGCACAGCCCATAAAACCAACAACAGCCCCCATAGAAAGTCTAATACCGACCCCATAAAAGGCCATAGAAGACCCATACACGCCCCATCGAAGTCCCATACACAGCCCCATAAGACAGTCCCCCATACACAGTCCCATAAAAGTCCATATATCACAGCCCAAAAGAAAGTCCAATACACAGCCCCATAGAAAGTCCCATACACAGCCCCATAGAAAGTCCAATAAACAGTCCCATAGAAAGCCCAATACACAGCCCCATAGAAAGTTCAATAAACAGCCACATAGAAAGTCCAATACACAGCCCCATAGAAAGTCCAATACATCGCCCCATAGAAAGTCCAATACATAGCCCCATAGAAAGTCTAATACACAGCCCCATAGAAAGTCCAATACACAGCCCCATAGAAAGTCCAATACACAGCCCCATAGAAAGTCCCATACACAGCCCCATAGAAAGTCCACATACAGCCGCATAGAAAGTCCATACACAGCCACATAAAAAGTCCAATACACAGCCCCATAGAAAGTCCCATATACAGTCCCATAGAAAGTCCATACACAGCCCCATAAAAAGTCCCATACACAGCCCCATAGACAGTCCCATATACAGTCCCATAGAAAGTTTAATACACAGCCCCATATAAAGTCCAATACACAGCCCCACAGAAAGTCCAATACACAATCCCATAGAAAGTCCAATACACAATTTCATAGAAAGTCCAATACACAATCCCATAGAAAGTCCAATACACATCCCCATAGAAAGCCCAATACAAAACCCCTATAGAAAGTCCAATACACAATCTTATAGAAAGTCCAATACACAGCCCCATAGAAAGCCCAATACAAAACCCCTATAGAAAGTACCATACACAGCCCCATAGAAATTCCCATACATAGCCCCATAGAAAGCCCAATACAAAACCCTATAGAAAGTCCCATACACAGCCCCATAGAAAGTCTAATACACAATTCCATAGAAAGTCCAATATCCAGCCCCATAGAAAGTCCAATACACAGTCCCATAGAAAGTCCAATAAACAGCCCCATAGAAAGTCCAATACACAGCCCCATAGAAAGTCCAATACACAGCCCCATAGAAAGTCCAATACACAGCCCCATAGAAAGTCCATACACAACCCCTACAGAAAGTCCCATACACAGCCCAATAGAAAGTCCGATACACAGCCCCATAGAAAGCCCAATACAAAACCCCTATAGAAAGTCCCATACAGTCCCATAGAAAGTCCAGTACACAATCCCATAGAAAGTTCAATACACAGCCCCATAGAAAGTCCAATAAACAGCCCAATAGAAAGTCTAATACACAGCCCCATAGAAAGTCTAATAACACCCTAGAAAGTCCAATACACAGTCCCATAGAAAGTCCAATACACAGCCCCATAGAAAGTCCCATACACAGCCCCATAGAAAGTCCCATAGAAAGTCCAATACACAGCCCCATAGAAATTCCAATAGACAGCCCCATAGAAAGTCCCATACACAGCCCCATAGAAAGTCCAATACACAGTCCCATAGAAAGTCCAATACACAATCCCATAGAAAGTCCAATACACAGCCACATAGAAATTCCTATACACAGCCACATAGAAAGTCCTATACACAGTCCCATAGAAAGTCCCATACACAGACCAATAGAAAGTCTAATACACAGCCCCGTAGAAAGTCCAATACACAGCCCCATAGAAAGTCTAATACACAGCCCCATAGAAAGTCCAGTACACAGCCCCATAGAAAGTCTAATACACAGCCCCATAGAAAGTCCCATACACAGCGCCATAGAAAGTCCCATACACAGTCCCATAGAAAGTCCAATACACAGCCCAATAGAAAGTCCAATACACAGCCCAATAGAAAGTCCAATACACAGCCCCATAGAAAGTCCAATACACAGCACTATAGAAAGTCCCATACACAGCCCCATAGAAAGTCCCTTACAAAGCCCCGTAGAAAAGTCCAATACACAGTCCCATACAGATACGTGCCCTGCATAGCTTTCTGTGCAGACTGTTTGTTGAATCCTGTTACTTCAGTAGTTTTTTCCCCCTTTCCCTTGCAATCTGGGCTAAACTGAGTGAGTAGGACAACTATTTCCTAACCCAGCGAAATCAAGAGGATTCTGTGTATAACAGGGTACATCTTTTGTTTTGTATAAGCCAAGTGGAGACTTTCAGGATGATTTCTTCTTTAGTGGATGCGTAACATGACTTTACAGATCACCTTTACAGATCACTTTACAGATGTACCTTAAATTATAGTCTATAAGAAAATCTCAATATTGCCTTCTAATTTTGTATTGTTTTGAGGCTTTAGTTGCTCTTTAAATGGACAGTAGTCCTATACAGTAATAGCCAAATCCAGTATGGCTATTAATATATGGGAATTCTGCTGTTCATTTAAAGGGCAGCTAAAGCCTCAAGACAATACAGAATCAGAAGGCAATCTTTTTAACAATAGATACCATCCTCCTGATTCTGTATTGTTTGAGACATTAGTTGCCCTTTAAATGGACAGTAACACCCCCCAGTGTTGAATTCCTTCTCCTACCTTGGCTGCTCTCTCTGCTTCCTCTGCTCTACTGCATGCTCCGCATCCTCTGCTGGCTGATGTCAATACTCTGCGCCTGCATCATTTCCCAGCACTGAGTAGTGACGTCAGCCAGCATTGGATGCAGAGCGAGTGGCCGCTGGAGCAGGTATGCGATTGGCTCAAGTATAAACCCAGGTTTGGCTTTCAGGCTATTTTTTTTAGGCTAAAAATCTTGGTTTATACTAAAGTATATACTGTACATAAATACATATATGTCTATTGCAATACTGCAAAATAGAAGCCTAGTGCACACCTAATTCAATTTGCTTACATGTTTATTCACTCTATGATGCTACTATAAAAAGCCCGCCATTCTCTCATAAAATCAATTTGTTCAATGTGTACTCCACCCAAGTTAAGGTAATTTGCTCAGGTGAGTAAAGTACTTATAGAAAGAGAGTTAGTCCAAAGGAAGCTAGCCACAGTGCAGCAAGAACTTTCAGCTCATAAAAGTACTGATAGCATAGGACCCAGCTAAAAAAGCAAACCTTGAAGTGGTGGCTGCCCTTAAAATAATTTGGCCAAGTTATTGAACTAATTGCTTTTATTTATCTGGAGAGAATGGCACGCTTTTTAAAGCAGCATCATAGAGGGAATAAATATGCAAGAAAATTTAAATTGGGTGTGCACTAGTCTTCTATTTTGTATGTATACTATTTTAAATTGGTCACTATTTGCACTTTATAATGGATGTATACTATCCCATGTTTATATACATTGCAATACTGTCTTACTACCAGAAGAAGTTGCCTACATAAAATAACTTTTGGAACCACATAAACAATGAGAAACCACTGCATTTCAGGTTTAATTATTTAATTGTGTTGCTATAATGGATGAGACCTGTTGGGTGCTTTCAAGTTCTGGATACCGACTGTATGTATGGGAAAGACACCCAGGCATTTTGTTCTATTGTACTAGTGTGTGATGTGCTATAAGTTGTTGTATGCGTGGCGAAATGAGTCACACCAAGTAATATGATATCAGAAATAGATATTCTTTTTTAGTACATAGCTACAGGCTACATTTTGCCTTACTGATTCTCTGGATTTTGACCTTGCCTGTACCCTGGACTCTGCTTGTATTGCTGGCTGCATTTAGACCTTGCCTGTCCTCTGGACTCTGCCTGTGTTGCTGCCTGCCTTTAGACCATGCCTGTACTCTGGTCCAGCTTGTGTTGCCACCTGCTGCCTGACCTCAGCCTGTTCCATGGTATTGTTCCTGGTGCTGCTTGTCTGCTGTTCTTGGCCTGCTTTTGATTCTTGTTTGGGTACTGACCTACTCCTTAGTGCGGGATTGGGTTCTCGAGTTCCTTCCTCTGGGGTCATGACCTGGCCTCTGTCTGCAGCGCAACATCCTCACCATTAAAGACTCTGGGGAAGACCAACAGGCACTTAGACACCGTGCCCAGAGGGGTTTTTCTTGGACTCTTGTCCCTGAAGATCTTAACAGTTATATGCTGTTAAGATCTATTTAAGATTATCTATTCCTGTGCAAATAGATAGGTGTTGTATTTTGTGGTGAAATGAGTCGCACCAAGTAATATCAGAAATAGATAATCTTTTTTATTACATACCTACAAACAGCATATAACGTTTTGGGAAGACTTAATCCCTTTTTAGAAAGGGAACATTCAGAAACGTTATATGCTATTAGTAGGCATGTAATATAAATACATATAGATATGTGCGAATATATATATGTATATATGTATATATATATACAGGGTAGGGTAGGCCCTGCATTCGGGCTGAAATGCGTAGGCCTTCAGACCTACTTTATTCAATAAAATATATTTGTTCCAGACCTAGGAGTGCTCTGTCCAACATGGAATGTTTGTCACTTTACGGATAGCACCCAGGCAGCTGTGATTGGACGAAGTGCGGTGGACCTTATATATATATATATATATATATTATCTAAATATACACAAAAAACAACAAGTAACAGCACTTGTACCCAAGAAGTGATGCAAAGCTGTAGAATAATGTGAAATATATAAAATAGAATAAAGCAGCATCAATAAAATAATCCCCACATCATGATGCATAACAATTTATGTGATACACGATATGTTGTGTATGTCTTAGCATGCCTATGTGTGCTACTATATGTGGGAGAGACCACGCAAAAAAGGAAATTGAGATTTGCACATGTCGTCCATACAAATGCATCAAGTTACGCTTCCTTTACCGAAACGCTATTTAGATTTGGGACACACACCAGACCAAATGAAATTTATGATTTTAGAAAAAGCACATATTGATCATCTTAAAGGGGATGATCGGCATTTGGAGTTAAAGAAAAGGAAGGTATGGTGGATAAATAAGTTGGGCACTCTAGCCCCAAAGGGATTAAACAAGGACTATGACTTTTGTGTTTATGACTATGTTTTTCTGTAACTGGCTATTATATTTCTCCCCGATGTGCCATTGGAGGTCACTGTCTCCATTTGATCCCGCTGATGTGTTTCCTGTCATTAAGTAAAATTGCTGGTAATGATTTCCTGTTACCTCTAGTTAAAGTGATTTCACTGTTCATGTTGAACTCAAGGCTTGTACATAGGGCTTGATAAAGAAGGGATGTTTCCCGAAACGTTGTCCTGATTGAAGTTACCAAGCCAATAAATTCTTATGCATCATGATGTGCTGGGCTTATTATTTATTGATGCTGCTGTATGCCTGGGTGTCTCTCCACTCCATAAGAACACAATATGAAAGCACTTAGCGGACTTCTCCAACAAAGCAATCTGTCTTTATTTAAGGGCAAATGTCAATGCGTTTCAGCCTAACATGGGACTGAAGGGAAGCAGGAGGGGGGAGAAGAACAGCACAGCTCACAGCAGGGAGTGTGTAAGGAGTGTAAAATTTTGCTGCTTTTTTTAGTGCCTCCCACTCCCTGGCCCCTCCCACTCATGGGTTTCATGGTCCCTCCCCCTCAAAATTTTCAAATGTATTTAAAAATTACTGGGATGTAACATCAGCCTCCTGCAGCCACAAATAAGTTAAACCCATGATTTCTGTGGTAATATCAGGTTAGCATGGGTTTAACTCATACTTTGCGTGACCTGCACAAAGCTTTTGTTTTTGTGCTACTTAGTAGTGTGAAAAGGAATGCATTTTAAATATTGGCATTACCTTCTGCGCTACTTACCTGACTGGTTCTCACAATGCAGTAAATCATGCTAAGTGATTATTGCATAATGGGAAACCGAAAGAAAGAGGAGCAAGTAGGGTAATTATTACATCACTATGAATATCCACCGAGCCTTCCTCTGAAGGAGGGCTTGGCCCCTCTCCCATCCTTAACGAGTCACTATTAAAAGGCCATGTCCACCCCCAAAACTTAAATACAAACGAACACTGTCCCCACTGTGTAGTGTTCAAAAATACCTAACCTTACATCTCTGCTCCAAATGGTTCTCCTGCAGTGCCTGTTCAAAATAAAAATAAACGAAGAGTAGGAGCTGTCAGAGTCATCCAATCCCTGCTTCTTCCTTAACTCAGTAAGGACAGTGAGATGCCTCCGGATCCCTTCTGTCTTCTGCATCCCCTACCTATAAAACTTTTTTATGTGTGTAGGGCACCCCATCCAACCCCCAGTTTACTTTTCTAAAACAAGCCCCAGAAAGATACTTACCGACCTTCACTCCCCCAGCTGTGTGCATAGCCGGCAGCCATGTCTCTGCTGGTTCCAGCTAACAGAGAGCCAGGAGCAGAGTGGCAGAAGAGCGAAAGTCTGTAACTATCTTTCTTTATCTAGAAAAGTAAACCGGCGGATGGGCGGGATGAGGTGCCCTACACACAGAAGAAAGTTTGTTGTAATCTGTGGTTGGCCATGCTCTAACAATCCTCTATAGGCTTCTTTTCAATGTAGTAGAAACTACACATGCATGTGATAATAGAAATCACATAAAAGTCTCTCCCTAATTATTTTTCTCTGACGATTGTGGGGATGGGGAAAATCCATACCCTTTAACACAGAACGGCGTTTCAAACAACCTATGCATTTAAAGGATCATCGCTTACTATATGGAAGCCAAGTTCTATTGGTTCCTTTCACTTGTAGTCGCAAGTCGATTTTAACCAACAAGTTATGGTGGTTTTTCCCATATCTGAATGCAAAAAAGGAATTGCATTTTTGAAGGGTAAATTCTGATCTTTCATTACTATCCAACAATATTGTCTAACCGCATCTACTAAGTGGGAAAAAATTTAGAATAAAGTAATTTTATTCATGCTGTTCTTATCATCTACCACTGATTATAATCCATGTTAGATTGAACTATAGTGTCCAGGGCTCTTTCTTACTGAGAACTAATCTGCTTAGAATTATTCTTCCTTATGAGGAATTTATTGGCCAAATTATCCCTGAGTTATTCCTCAGAACCAGGGGCGTCTCTAGGGGGCAAGAATATCAGGGGCACTTGTGGGCACAAAATTGTTAGGTCACTCCCGTCCCTTTCACTGCTCCAAATAAGCCACACCTACCAGGTATGAAGATAGACAGGCAGACAGACAAACATAGATACAAAGCCATATAGTGATATATAGAAAAGATAGAGAAATAGACCGCCAGAAATAAGAGGTAAATAGAGACACAAATTAATGACACAGTAGCACAATAAACTGCCAATTTCATTACCTACTGGTAGTAACCTGGGAATTTTATCACATACTGCTATCAAACTGTGAATTTTATCACATACTGGTATTAAAGTGGTAATTTTATCACATACTGCTATCAAACTGTGAATTTTATCACATACTGGTATCAAACTGGAAATTTTATCACATACTGGGATCAAACTGGGAATTTTATCACATACTGGGATCAAACTGGGAAATTTATCACATACTAGTAGCAAACTGGGAATTTCCTTACATAACGGATCCCGTTTATAAAATCCCAGCATCCCAGCCAGACCAGATCAAACATTCTGAGCCATTTCCAGTTTTCTAACCCCTTCTCTTGGCTAGCTCCTCTAGCAGCACTGAATCAGACACAGCCCCTTCCAGACCCCCATTTCTTTTCCAGCCCTGCTATGAAATAGTTATTATGTACCTGCTTCTAATTTCTAGCCCCGTTCTCTACTGTTTCCTCAGTCCTCACCCAGCAATAGTGTAGACAGGCAGCTGGTAGTTGTTCTGTACCCAGGGCTCAGACATCGTCAGGGAGTGCATCTCAGGTCTGTCAATCACCAAGTCAGAGTGCAGGGCTTTAGCACAGGACTCACATACCACAGCAAGTTTTACTGAATTGGAGTGGAAGGGGCAGCAGGGCAGTTTTTAGGCATAGGCCAGCTAGAGCTAGGGTGCCTATGTTAAATCAGGGCACTCAGAGTTCTCTCTATAATCTCCTTTTCAGCTTTTACTTGCAGTGTTAGAACTGCTCTCCTTGTTCTGCTGCTGTAATTTGTAACATTGTAGTGAGTAGAGACCCTGAACTCAGCTCCCTCTACTTGGAATCAATGTTACAAATGAACTGTAGGTAAAGGAAGGAGGGGGAATATGAGCTCAGTTAAAAGAATTGAGGAGAACAGTTCTAAAATGCCAGGTAAAAGCTGCTGCAGACTTTATAACAGTGGTCCCTGTGATTAGCAGCCATGAGATCACTATCCCTGCCTTCCACCCAACTCTCCAATTAGGTACATACTGTATATCATGTCAATGCTGGCAGCTGAAAGGGATAAAGGTAATACTCTGCTGCCATTTAAAGTGTTAATACTCTGCTGGCACTGAAGTGTTTATAGGAAAGTCTGGTAGCACTGAAGGTTTTAATGCCAGTACTCTTGGATTGGAGAGCTAGGCCAAACTACTGAGTTTTTAAGCACAATGGGATTGCAATCTAATCACGCATAAATCACTAAGATGGCTAGAAATGGCCCTGAGTTAAAGGCACAGGCACAGCTGTGGGTTTTGGTGAGTGTTTGCGCGAGTGTGACATCATCGCACAAGCGCAGATATGCAATTTAAAGATTTGAGGCACTTGCATTTGGAAGCCTCTGTTAAAATATTGTAGGAACTGAGATAATATAACACCTTTCTTGGGTAAATGGATGACAGCTATTTACATATAGCTGTTGTAAGTTTGTTATCCACCAAGTTCCTTTTCCAACAAAGATTCATTTAACACAGCCCCATTTATAATATAAGCAGCACAAATAATTTTTAAGCCCAAAATGCATCACCTTAAATTTATTAACAGAGTTTTATCTGTCACTTAGTAGCTTAATGTGATTTATCCAGCTCCACCTGCAACAATTGCACATCACTTATTAATGGTCAAAAAAGTTTTATGCCATCCAAAAACACAAAGTCATTGCTGACAACACCTACTTTCATTAATAGACATTAAATAGAAGTGGCTTCAACACAGAACCCTGTGGCACACCACTAAGAACTTTAGTCCACATCAACAACTTCTCACTGTATCTGACCTCTGTGGAGGACAAACCCCTTATTGCAAAGGGTCCAGTAAGTTATAAAAATGAAGACAATAGTGATACAGGAGAAGACGACATTCCAGTAGCTTAGAGGCTATCAGTAGAAGAGAGGCCAAGCAGTAGTTAGCAAGACAAAAGAGGTCAAGTAAGGCTTTCTTGATAATGGGTTTCACATGGGCCTGTTTAAAGGAGGAAGGGAAAATACCAGATGACTAGAGATGGCCGAACTTACTGAAATTCAGTTTGTTTCCGAACTCCCAAACTTCAGTAAAAGTTCAGAAGTTCAGTTACTAAACCATTAATGTCAATGGGGAGCTAATAGTTCGATAAGTTTGGATGATTTACAGATATCTGGGAAATAGTCTGGGGAGCATGCACTTGTCACAAAAACCTGTTTAAACACTTCTTTCTTCATGATCAGGCAATTTTAGGGTTTCGGATTTGCGCAAGCTACATTCGAGGGTTATGGCCAATTTGAGGGTTACAGAACTCTACATTTGAGGGTTACCAAAAGTAGAGGCATACATTCAAGGGTTATGGACAATTTGAGGGTTACAGAATGCTACATTCAAGGCTTACCGAAAAAAGAGCCATATGTTGAAGGGTTATCGAAATTGAACAATACGTTCAAGGGTTACTGTTAGCCGAAGGCTAAATTTGAGGGTTAGCGAAAGGAACAATTCATTTGAGGGTTAACGAAAGTCAAAAGCTACATTTAAGGGCTAGCAAACAGGAACATTACATTTGAGGGTTAGCAAACGATACATTTGAGGCTATACATTCAAGGCTCTGTACTGGATTAAAGGACCTTATCAAAATTAAAGATACATCCGAGGGTTACTGAAAGTCAAATGTTATATTCGAAGGTTAGCGAAAGGAACAAATACATTTGAAGGCTGAAGGGTTACTGAAAGCCGAAGGATACATTCAAGATTTACTAAACAATGCATTTGATGATTACTGCGAAAATGAACATTACATTTGAGGGTTACTGAAAGTCGATGGCTACATTTGAGGGTTAGCAAAAATTAACATTACATTCGAGGGTTAGCGAACCATACATTCGGGGGTTAGCAAACGGTTTGTAAATTCGATTACTATCGAGATTTCGATAATTATCAAAAAAACAGCCACGAGCTCGGAAAACCAAACTAGTTCGGGATTAAAAGATTCAAAAGCAGCAGAAGGGGGTGTGGGTAAAAGAGAGCTAACCTGAGGACTAGGAATCTGTGTAAGGGTGGACTCTATTTTATTTTGTTTTTACTTTAAGTAGTTAGAAAAGTCTTGGGGAGAGAGTGGAGAGAGAAGTGAATCAGTGGGCGAGGGATTGAAAATGAAGTAAATTTGATTACTATCTCTCTGGGTAAATCATGGAAATGCGATTCAATATCCAGTTTGCGCACGTGGGTTAATAACCAGCGTAAAAATAATGCTCTAAAAGTAGCGCAAATGCTGTATTGAATTGCGAGTGGTGGATGCCCTTTATGTAACCTGTGTACCCGGCACCAATATGAAGTTAAATTCACACTAAGTGGTAGCACTTTGCGTGACTTTAACACCAAATACCCGCTCACTATAGTTAAACAGAACCCAGAAGTGGTAGGGAATTTCACTTAGGTAGTGAACTATTCCTTTAAATATATCTTTATGGGTTAAGTTGAACAATTTCAGTGCTAAAGGTTAAAGACATGTAAACTGGGGCAAATCATTTTTTAACTAATCACACAGTAATTAGGATTAATTACCACCAATCTTAAATCTGCTTTGTATTTTACTTCTCTGACCTTCCTATCACTTGTTTTTTTAGCTCTGGGAGTTTTACTTTATAAAGAGGACGGGGCACAGCTAGTCGGTAATGAACTGTCAATCACCCAGCCCCTCCCCCTGGCACACTACATGTAGAAACCATCCATTCTATAAAAGTAAAGCTTATGTCTCTGTCACTGCATGGCTAATTGATTCAGCAGATCAGGGAAGGGAATAAGCATTATCTTTTTCTCTGTGCTCATTATGTGCAGATAAACTCAATCCTGCAGTTAGCTGCTGTCTGTGTTACTGAAGTCCCAATGTAGCACTGTACCTAAAGAAATAAATTACACACATACACACACACCTTCAAACTCCTACAGCTAAAATAAAATCTTACTTGATTCAAGCAGTGATTACAGCTCCCAGTGCTGATTACCTTCCCATAGCAAAGCAGGTTTACTTTCACTTTCACTGTAACACAAAATCACTGGGTGAATGCTATTGGCTGTAGTGAGGCACAGATCACCCCCACTGCACATGCTCCCCACTCTAACTGTCCCTCAGTTTTGGGAGGGGGTGGATACATAGAGAGGAGATATGCATATTAACTAGGAGTCAGCTGAACAGGACATGAGGAGATCTAGTGAAAGGGAGCACTGAGAGCAAAAAGGGACAGAGTTCCTGACAGCACTAAAAGTATAGAAATGGATAAAGGCAAGTCATTTTTTTCATTTTAGTGTCCCTTTAAATTAAGTTATCAGTTGGCAATTTGTTCCATTGTAAATAAAGCTAATTTCTATATTGACCAGCATTGAAAGGCATTTGATTGGTCCTTACATCAACCAGAAACTGACCATAGCTATACCTCTAAATTGACCAAAATATTCAATGCCCACTGATGTAGTGTGTATTCATAGCAGGTATTGATTTTAATGTTATGCCATGTGCATTTATCCTATAGGTAAAAAAAAAAAATTATGACATTATAAAATATTTTTAACACAATTGTACTTGTTTTTAATATGCTTAAATGTTTATGTAAATCATAATTAGTTTTCTATCAATAGTATAAAGCTTCTAATTTGATGTTGAATAATGTTCTTAACAATTACACCTTAAACAATTCACCCCTTGTTTGTGTTGGTTGACATATTAGCAGAATATGATTGTAAAATATTTTTATTATGTTTAAACTGAAAGAAACTGATGTAGGTTTTGCACAGTACACCTATTTAATAATTACTAAATTAAACACAAACATCAGGAATGTGACATATCGAAGTAAGAATTCTTTTGCCAAGAAAGCTTTGTTCTCCAAGACCCAATCAAGGTAATGAACTGTCATAGAGCTGTCAAACAATCAAAGTGTTAGAAAAACTGTGCTGATCTGCTTTATCAAATCACGTCAAGAAGAGTTTGCCTGTTTTAAAATGAGAAAGTCAGGCTGCATTTAATGGTGAAGGACAAGATAATTACCAAGTAAACAACATCATCAAGGGAAGATAAAAATGATACTCTAAATATACCTTGAAAAATCCAATGCAGAGCATGGAGAATGTGCTCAGCTTTTATATGAAATGATTATTTAAATGGATATTGAGCTGGAATATCTTGTTTGGAGCTTAAATAAATTAAGTTTTATATTAGAAATGACCATCAATATATTCAGCTAATGAGGCTGCTGAATTGATTAAGTGGTTTACATATTTTGTTATTAAAAGAAAGGTTCTACACAGATGGTAAAAAAAAACAAAAAACAGATCAATTCAAACAGATTATACAATTTATGTTAAAACTAACGGCTTTTAATTCTCTAACCATGTCAAAAGTACCCATTCTACTCTTTGTGTGTCCATTCCATCCCATAATTGTTTATAATAGTTTAAGGATAAGAGCACTGTAAAAACAAGTTAAAAACAATGTCTGTGCGCTTGTGTGGTCCACGTACACAGACGAGTGCATGCGTGACGTCATCTTGCCACGCTGTGCTGTACACGAGTGCAGCATTTGGAGGCTAGGGAATAAGGGGAAGCCAGCAAGTCTCAAAGGGGAGGAGCTCAATAGTCTTCAATCCACATCCAAGATGTCAGCAACTTTAAAGCAGCACAAGTAGGCTCAGGAGGGACCTAGGGGTGGGGGAGATTTTTTAAAGCTACAGCTTACAATTAAACATAACTTGTTTTTAGAGTGCACTTATCCTTTAACATTTTCATTATTAGATATATTTTTTTATGTATGTGTATTGAAAGGTATATTATAAAGTCTGGGGCATATTTAATTACCCGCAGTATCACAAATTTGCGATATCGCAGGTTATCGTAGAAGTACGATTGTGGCCATAGTAAAATACTGCAATGGTATTGTATGGACGATTGGTAATCTAAGATTGCGATTGTATATCTATGATTGTGATTACAAATTTAAAACCATGATAGTAGATTTATAACCGAAAACAGATTTGCAACCACAATAATATCACTGTATCACAAAATAAGTATACTTAAAGGGCTACTATAAAAAGATGTCTTCTTTGTTGCAATTTTTTTGTCAAAACTTTGCACTTCCTTTTATACTTGTTTCCAAATATCCCCCAATCAATGTACCAAAACTTTTTCTAAAGAATGCAAGATACTGTAGCAATGTTATGCATCAATAATAATTGTTTGAAGGTATAATACCCCCAAAAAACTTAATGTTGTATATTATTAATTAATATTAATAAACTTTAAAATGTGTGTTTGTAATGTGTAATCACAGAATGTAAGGCTCCGGTGCTTACCTGTGGCCGCGTTCCTGCATTGCCGCGCGGGTATGTGCGCCATGCACGTCCGTAGTGACGGGCAGAGGGCGTGGAGTCCGGCGTCCGGATCGGGCGATCGTAGTCCCTCCTCCTAGGCGTGCGTGCAGATGTGCGCGGGCACGTTCCGACGCATGATGATGACGTCTGAGGGTCCTTTTCTAGCCCCTGCTTGGGGTGGCTTCTTGCCGCCAGTTCAGATTCAGGTTGTTTCTGTCTTCAGCTCCCTTTGCTGTGTTTTGCTCGTTCAAGTTTGTTCCTGATACTTGTTTCCAGTTCAGCCTTTGGTCTTCCTGATACCTGTTTCCAGTTCAGCCTTTGGTCTCCATTTTATCCAGCCTGCACCCGTTTCCAGTTCAGCCTTTGGTTTCCATTACATCCGGACTACCCCAGTTTCCAGTGCAGTTTCCAGTATTCAGACTATCTAATCGGTACCCATTTCCCTGTCTCCAGTATTGTAGGAGTGGTCTCCTTACCACTCAGTTATTGTTATTTCCAGTGCTCCTGTCGTTGCCCTTACCTGTTTCTTTTACCAGTCGCTTCTCTACACTGCGGGTGGGTTTCTGTGAGCTTTGATCTGGAGCCGCAACCTGGTGTCTGTCTCGCCGCACAACATCCTCACCATCAGAGGCTCTGGAGAAGACCGACAGACACTTAGGGGCATATTTATAAAGGTTTGTTAACTTTTCGCGGCCGTTTTCGCGGACATTAACGCATAACGCGTTTACCGCGATTTATAAAGGTCCGAAAACGCCCGCGAAAAGTTAACGAAGCGTTAACCTTTCGCGCCGATACTTACCTGTTACCGCCGCTTCTATTAATAAAGCGGCGGTAGGTACTGGTTTCGCTCGGCTAGTATCGGCTGTTTTACTTCGCCACCTTGAAGGTGGCGAAGTCAGCCGATACTAACCTCCCGCGGCGGGGATGGGCAGGCAACCGCGGCGGGTGGTCGCACCCGCCCCGGGAGACACGCCTACCCGCCCACACCCCCGCGGTGGCAGCGGCGACCACCCGCCGCCGCCGCTTCCCAGCAGCCCTCCCAACCCGTTCCCCGTTCGCGGCAATTCGGAACGGGAGGCTAGGAGGAGCTGCCGGGAAGGGGCCGCAGCAGGTGGTCGCGACCACCCGCCGGCACCCCCCCTCCCCGGCAACCCCTCCAAGCCCCCCGCCCCGGCCGCTCCCGGGGACGGGAGGGAGCCGCTGGGGGGGGTGGAGGCTCCCTCCAGCGGGGCCCTGAGAAGGGCCTTTTGGGGCTTAGGGGGTCCCGCAGCTCGAACCGGGACCCCCCCTCCCCGGCCCTTATAAGGGCCCTTTCGGCACTTACAAGTGCCCTTGCGGCTCTGACAAGAGCCTTTTGGGGCTTAAGGGGTCCCGCAGCTCGAACCGGGACCCCCCTCCCGGCCCTTATAAGGGCCTGCGGCACTAACAAGTGCCCTTGCGGCTCTTACAAGAGCCTTTGGGGCTTAGGGGTCCTGCAGCTCGAAACAGGACCCCCTCCCCGGCCCTTGTAAGGCCCTTGCGGCACTTACAAGTGCCCTGCGGCACTAATAAGTGCCTTTGGCGGGGTCCCGCAGTCGAACCGGGACCCCCAGTGCGGCTCTTAAAAGAGCCCTTGGGCGACGTCTTCGGGCTGGCGACACACAACCACTCAGGTCGCCGATGCCAGGCAGATCACTGTGGCCGACAGTGAGCCCGCTGGCACCGCCGGCCTCAGCGGAGCCGATGTTGCCAGCCGCTTCTTTCTTCTTTCTCAGCCATCTACTGCGATGGCATCTGAGTTCCTCGGCGGAAAGCTCCTCTTTATATAGGTTTGCAGAAATCCATAATCCGTTTCTGATTGGGCAATTTTTAATACTTGCTTTACATTAACCAATCAGATTTCAGAACTTTCCAGAAATCTGATTGGTTAATGTAAAGCAAGTATTAAAAAATTGACCAATCAGAAACGGATTATGGATTTCTGCAAACCTATATAAGAGGAGCTTTCCGCCGCGGAACTCAGATGCATCGCAGTAGATGGCTGAAGAAAGAAGAAAGAAGCGGCTGGCAACATCAGCTCCGCTGAGGCCGGCGGTGCCAGCAGGCTCACTGGCGGCCGCAGTGAGTCTGCCTGGATCGGCGACCTGAGTGGGGTTGGTGTCGCCAGCCCGAAGACGTCGCGTCGGATCAAGACGCCGGCAACATCGGCCTCGTTGAGGTCGCCGGCGCCCGCCGGGGGTACCCCTGGCGGCCGCAGGGGTACTCTCGGGGGTCGGCGGCCTCGCGGAGTGGTGTCGCCGGGACTGGAAGAAAGAAGACGTCGCCCAAGGGCTCTTTAAGAGCCGCATGTGGGGTCCCGGTTTCAGCTGCGGACCACCCGCCAAAGGCATCTCAGTGCCGCAAGGGCCTTGTAAGGGCTGGGGAGGGGGGGTCCCGGTTCGAGCTGCGGGACCCCCTAAGCCCCAAAAGGCCCTTCTCAGGGCCCCGCTGGAGGGAGCCTCCACCCCCCCAGCGGCTCCCTCCCGTCCCCTCCCCGGAGGGCCGGGGCGGGGGGCTTGGAGGGGTTGCCGGGGAGGGGGGGCGCGGCGGGTGGTCGCGACTGTAACATCTACATGTTTAGTTAATACTGTTCTTTAAGGCATAGAGGCAAGCTGGGAAAAGGGGGCAGTATCAGGAAGTAAGTAGGGAATAGCATGGGATGAGAAAGTGTGATGTACCTGTTGCTCTGTGAGAATAATCAAGTTCCCTCTACATTCCAAGTGTTTTCTTGCTCTTGAACAATACAACAAAAGAGACATAAGGACCATCTCATTCTAAAAGGAACCAATTAGTAGTACCTCAGGCCCTTCGCCAAACTACTGTAAATATTGCCCATGAAGGACATTGTGGCATTGTTGGCACTAAGAAACTTCTCAGAGAAAAAGTTTGGTTTCCAAACTTGGATCAAATAGTTGAAAAAACTATACAGCACTGTTCCACTTGCCAAGTAGTAACAAATTCTTCCAAACCTGAACCTCTCCATATGTCTTCTTACCTCAACAGTTGGGATGAAATTGCTGTGGACATTATGGTCCTCTACCCGATGGACAATACCTACTTGTTGTTGTAGATGAATATTCAAGATATCCTGATTTCATTCATTACACCCACTCAGCTACCACTATACTACCTGCGTTGGCCAGCATATTTTCAGATATGGCATACCCGAGTGGTAAAGACAGACAACGGGCCACCATTTAATGGACATCTGTTTCAACAATTTGCTGCATATCTTGGATTTAAACACAGAAAAATAACTCCTTGCTGGCCACAAGCTAATGGCATGTGAGAACGGTTCATGAGTACTTAGGTAAGAGAGTTAAGGCTTATCTGGAACAAAATCCACTAAAGCAGGCATTGTACAAATTTTTACGCAATTACAGAAACACTCCTCACTCAACCACTAATGTTCCTCCTGCAAAACTTGTCTTTAACAGGCCAATTCATACACCTTCTTCCAGAAATCCCTAGTGCACACAATCCACCACCTAGTGACTCTTCTATTAGAGAAACAGATTCTCAATCCAACAGAAAATGAAACAATATGCGGACCAAAGACGTCATGCTCAGTCCTCCCATGCATGTCTAAATGTAGGGTGGTTGTTTACAAAAGAGACATAACAAAACAACCTCTGCATACAATCCCAAGCCTTACCATGTCATAGCCAGAAAAGGTAGCATGATTACGGACAGCGAGATGGACATAGCATAACCCGGAATGCTTCATACTTCAAGGTTCTCCCCAGTCTGAATAACATACCACAGGCACAGACAGGAGTCAGAGAGTCTCCTCAAACATTAGGAGGGCCAGTTCAATCACATGAATGCATCCATGTACCTGCTGATAATTCAGTGTCACCAAGGAGTGGTGGTCAGTCTCCGATTCACGATGAACCATGTTCAAGGAGACGATACCCTGCCGACCACGAAAACCCCCACCAAGGCTATTGAGGAAATATAAGCTCTTTCATAATATAAACTGATCTGTATTTAATATGCCAGTGTTTCATTTATTTTTTCATTACTATTTGTATGTTTTGTGTTTACCTTAAAAAAAAAAAAAAAGAGGGATGATGTAACATCTACATGTTTAGTTAATACTGTTCTTTAAGGCATAGGGAAGCTGGGAAAAAGGGGGCAGTATCAGGAAGTAAGCTAGGAATAGCATGGATGAGAAAGTGTGATGTACCTGTTGCTCTGTGAGAATAAATCAAGTTCCCTTACATTCCAAGTGTTTTCTTGCTCTTGAACAATACAACAAGGGAGACATAACAGCGACCACCTGCTGCGGCCCCTTCCCGGCAGCCCCTCCTAGCCTCCCGTTCCGAGATTGCCGCGAACGGGGAACGGGTTGGGAGGGGCTCTGGGAAGCGGCGGCGGGTGGTCGCCGCTGCGCCGCGGGGTGTGTGGGGGGGTAGGCGTATGCCCCGCCCTTTAGGAGCGGCGTCGGGAAGGGATTTTAAGTCCCTTCGCGGCGATACTATACAGTATCGCCGCGAAGGGGCTTAAAATTACCGCAGCACATCGCGGCCGCGATAGGTATCGCGGGAATAGCGCTCGCCGTTATAAATACGGCGATAGCGTATTTTCGCGGCCGCGATGTCGGCGGTAATTTTTTGCGATATTATCGATTCTTTATAAATTGCCCCTTAGACTCTGCGTCCAGTGAGAGGTTTGCAGGGACTCTCCCTGAAGATCCTTAACACAGAAGAATTAAAAAAGCACATATTTCTAGTTGAAGGGACATTGAAGGGTAATTCAAATATTAATATTATATTAATATTATATTAATATTATATTAATATTAAGTTAATATAAGCAAAAAACATTTTTGAAAGCAACTAAGGCTTGGTATACACCATACAATATTTTTGTCTGACCGACCAATAGTTTTGTGTATTGGTCAGCCGGACAGAAATTTCGCATGGTGTTGGTGGGGGGGCCAAGACTGAACTCGGTCAACGAACAAGCGCTTGGACCTGCTGGTAAATCATGCCAATCAAGTGGTTTCCTATTGGACCATTTGTTCCGGCTGTGCGCTCGCTACTAGAGAACACTCAGTCAGGACAAAAAGTCCTTGTGAGTACCCACCTTAAAAGTCATTCTAATACCACAAAAAGATTTAAAAAAACAAAGGTCCAGCAGATGTGGTAATGGCAAGTTCATTGAATAGTGGGCTGGATACTGCAGGTTTCTAAAACTAAAATATATTCAACCTCAATTTCAATGTTACTATGTTACTAAGGTGCTTACTATTCTTAATTGAACATTTAAAAGGTATTACAAGAAATTACTTTCCTTTTTAAACTGATCCTTCCATTTGCCTTCAAATTGTTTTAACTATGGGAGGACCTTAACTGCTAGTTCCTCAATCCCGAGTTTATCTTAGATTGCTGATAATATTATTTTTGTCTAGGGCCTGGCCAATAAGAAGATGCACTCTGTAAGAATTATGTTTTCCAATTGCACAGTTCAAAACTCATGGAGGTGGCTGGGCTGGACCCCAGTGATCATAACTATAAAAATGATCTAAAGTAAAACCATGGGTGTTTTAGGTCCTCACCCTGTGTACATCTAAAAGGAGGGGTAGTTTGGGGATATAGTTCCCCTTTAATATGTGTTAGCAGCAATCCTTTAAAAATAATGAATAAATACTATATATATATATATATATATATATATATATTTATACATTGTAAAGGTGTAAATGTAAGAAAGTCATAAAATGATTTAAATTGTGATATAGTTTGCTTTACTGTGGCCCAAGCCACTAATGGTAAATGGTTTCAGTGCTGGTCCAGTCCAGTTTAGATCAATTAATTCCCTGTGGCTGGAGCTCACTAATTAAAACGGTAGGTGTAGCCTGCTTTGGGGAAGAATCTGATGAGGCAAGGATCCTGTCGGTCTGCAAGCAGACAGACCAGTACCTCTGAGTGTCAGAGTTGTAAACCCCAGTAGGAGACTGGGTACAACCAGCTAATTCTCCAGGGAGAGACACAGAGCTGTGTGAGTACTGGACTGTGAGCAGTTTGCTTTGGAGTGCGACCCTCGCTTTCTTGCTGTTTCTACTCTACATAAAGATGGCCTACGCTATAAGAAGATTGCGGTTTAACAGGACAGGTTTCACTCAGAACAAACCTCGCCATGGACAACCATAGAAGTTGAGTGCACATGCTCAACATCATATCCAGATGTTGTTTTTTGCACATAGACGTATGCGTGCTGCCACCATTGCTGCAGAGGTTAAAGGGGTGTGAGAACAGCCTGTCAGTGCTTAGAACCATGGGCTACACATGGCATCAAATTGATCTGCATGGCTGTTGTCCCAGATGGAAGCCTCTTCTAAAGATGATGCACAGGAAAGCCCACAGTTTGCTGTAGACATGGATTATTTGAACGATAAGATAAACTAATTTGGTTCAGATTCTGTCAAACGAGCGTGGCAGCAACCAGGTGAGGAGCATAAAGTCAAGTGTGCCTTGCCTACAATCAAGCATGGTGGTGGGAGTGTGATAGTTTGGGGCCTGCATAATTACTGCCTGCACTGATGAGATGCAGTTCATTGAGGAAACCATGAATGCCAACATGTACTGTGACATACTGAAGCATGATCGTAGGCCTCAGGGCAGTATTCCAACATGATAATGACCCCAAACACCTTCAAGATCACCATTGTCTTTCTAAAGAAACTGAGGGTAAAGGTGCTGGACTGGCGAAGCATGTTTCCAGACCTAAGCCCTATTGAGCACAATTTGAAAAATTTTCATTAGGGGTGTACTTATTTGTTGCCAGCTGTTTAGACATTAATGGCTGTGTGCTGAGTTATTTTGAGGGGACAGCAAATTTACACTATACAAGTTGTACACTGACTACATTTACCGTACATTGTATCAAAGTGCCATATTTTCAGTATTGTCCCTTGAAAAGATATAATAAAATAATGATATTTAAGGGGTGTACTCAATTTTGTGAGATACTGTCAGTTATCTTCTAGAACTCCCAAATCTTTTTCCAATAAAGATTCACTTATCACAGAGACATTTATGGTGTAGGTGGCACAAGGATTGTTAAACCCCCAAATCCATCACCTTCCATTTATCAACATTATCTGCTCAACCTATCTAGGTCCTTTTGCAGCAATTGCACATCATAATAGTGTAAACAAAACCTTCACAATCTGAAGGGGAAACGTTCATAGCAGATCAATATATTCAAAAGCACATACCACACACCTTGTTCTGTCAGTCCTTTGGGTGCTGTCTCATGGGGCCATATACCCACTTACGGCAATGCAATAATTCCAAAAATCAATATCCACAGACACACTCCATCCTGTGATGAAGGAACACCCAAAACGTTGTGTAAGTGTGAGCAATGTCCCAATAGATTGATTATTTCACCTGATGGAGTGCATCTGTGGATATTCAGAGCAGATCAGTCTGGCTCCACCTTTTTATTAATATCCCCAAAAAAATCACTGACCCAGCAAGAAAAAGAGGTGACTGAAATCCAGTGTGGCGAGACTCCTTCCTATATGCGTAAGTAAGACTGGGAAAAGTGTTTACTATTTAGAAATGACAGAGGGGGAAATTAAAACTTTGTAGAAAGACATAAGTAAATTAATAAAATTATAAATACATAAGGTGAGTTTAAAATGAGTGTACATGTCCTTTAATGGGCACCTGGCAGCAAAGAGGGCTATGGAGGGAGGGGGGGAAAGGCTCCCCTGCACATGTCACTGTACTCTCAGAAGACGAGGAGGAGGAAACCTTACATAGAGAAAGACAGCTCCTACTTTTTAGTTTTCTGAACTTTGGACAAACACTGCAGGAGAACCATTTGGAGAAGGGATGTAAGGTAAGGTTTTTTTTTTAACACTACACAGTGGGGCCAGTCTGGGGTTAAATGTTAGTTTGGGGTGTGGACATGCCCTTTAAGTTAATTTTCCATCCATCCTTACCACTGCTGTGGGTTCAGTGTTGGAAGAGGGGCAGGACTTCCATGACATCACTTTTGCTCCTCTCTGCACCAACGTGAACAAAATGTAGGTATGTTTCTTGAAATATTAACTTGTTAGAAGTTAAAAGCTTCAACCCTGGGTGCTGAATTATTGCCTTAATTTACCCCACAGGTTAATTTTTCACTTTTGCCATTCCAGAGGCAGTATTAGATATACAATTTTTGATATTGTTTCCAAAATGTCTTACACGTTAAGGTCTACCTCTATTTTTATGTCTATTGTCTTTATTTTTGCAGTTATCTAAAAGAGTTCCGCACTGAGCAGTGTCCGTTATTTGTGCAGCATAAGTGCACTCAGCACCGCCCTTACACCTGTTTCCATTGGCATTTTGTTAACCAGCGACGCCGGAGATCGGTAAGAAGACGAGATGGAACATTTAACTATAGCCCAGATATCTATTGCACAAAGTATGATGAGACTACAGGACTGTGTCCAGAAGGGGATGAGTGAGTATCATTAGTTGGGGTGTTAAATTTGCTAAATGGAAACTATTCCTGTAAAGCAGTGATTGAAGACCGGGAGGTAAAGGACCTATTTCTTCCGTTCTTAGACTCTTACCGGTCTTTTTGTTTTGCCCACATATGCTGAACCGCCAGGCATTTTAACATATAGATCATTCCTGGAGTCACTTGACCAGGATCCAGGATGGAATGGAAGGTAAGTATATTTACCTTGTGCACGATCCACTGAGGCTCAGTTGACAAGACCCGACCCAACCGTGTGCATGCGCGATAATGCGCACTATATTAAACTAAACCAGGAAGCGGTCGGGTTTTGTCAACTGAGCCTCAGTGGATCGTGCGCAAGGTAAACATACTTACCTTCCATCCTGGTTCCTAGTCAAGTGATTGAAGAACGGAAGGTAAGGAATAGGTCTTAAATAATGGTGGTTTTGTTAACAGTAGGTTCGCAAAGAAGCATTTTTATGTTTACTCACTGTTGCTTGAAAATTGCAGTTTCAAGCCATCTAGTAAGAAGCAGTCTGACTTTTCAAGAACATCCAGTCTTTTTACAATGTCTGTGTGGAAAAGTAAAAAGAAGAAAAGTAGTAAATAATAGATCCCTGTCATAAAAGGTAATTTATACAATTCTGTGCTTCAGACTAAAGAAGAACACATTTTACTGGGGGCCTTCAAAAGAGGCCTAAAATAATTTTCTTTCAAGTTCAGACTACTGAGCTGTCAATATTATTTGAACTGCAAACAATTTTTTGGGCTGCCATGCTTTTAAGATAACAATAATAGAAAAACAAATATCTATGTAATTCCTCTCTATGATTACACATTGGCATTCTAAATTAGCTAATTTTCGTGAGATTTTATTATAAATTTCTTCCTTTTTAATTTCAAGAAATTATCCTAGAAATATTTTTCCATCAGCAATGTTGGTAAGATAAAAGCAACTCATAAGACAGCAATAAATGGACAGATTTGCTCTCTGTGTGCTAACCAAGAGAACGGTTGGTCCATAAATATCTGCCCAAGATTGATCAGGCATGCTAGAACATTTTACCATGCATGACAGAATCTTCAGCAGAGCATGATGCCATGGTTTTTTTATACAAATGAAGCTATGGAGGTGCAGGCAAGGAGAGATAATTTATTTGATAAATCTTCAGGGTTATTCAATAAAAGTTCTTATCGTTTAAAATGATGCTAATTTTGTCGCAACCAATCAGATGTTAGCTTTCAAATGTTAAATAAGATCTGATTGGTTGGGGCAAAATTAGCACCATTTTAAACGATAAGAACTTTTATTGAATAACCCTGACTGTTTTTGTCAAAAATCTGTTGGAAGAACATTGTTGCCTTTTTGTCATTTAGTGCTTATTTGGTAGAAATTTTAGAGCTAAGTGTTTGCTTTGTAGTTGTCAGTACTTTTAGTGTCACTAGAGGGTATTATTTTGTAGATACTTTTTATGTGGCCAGTCTGATATGTAAATTGAAATCTAAAAAAAGACCCTCCACCAGAGAAGATTGAATGTTTAAAAATGTATTACAGAACAATATATTATAATAAACAGACCAGGACATATCACAAAAAATACCATAAAACTTATTCAATATATATCATGTAAATACATTTATATCCAGAGGAAGATTGTGGGAAACATTACCCTTAAATGATAAATATTCAAATTTTCTGAGATAATGTAATATGGAATCTGAAATATATATTGCCCATTCCTATATGGATTCCGTAATATAATACTGGAATATATTTTCCTATATGGATTCCGTAATTTAATACTGGAATACAGAATATATTTCCTAATCCTATATGGATTCAATAATGTAATACTGGAATATATATTGCCTATTCCTATATGGATTCCATAATGTACCGTATATACTCGAGTATTAACCGAGTTTTTCAGGCTGTAAAATCAGCCTGAAAACTTGGACTCGGATTATACTCGAGTCACTACTTACCTTAGCACTCCGGCAGCCGCACGATCATTCTCTGTACTGGCGTGCCGGCCTGGCGTCACTGCCCGGCGCCAAGCCCAGCACCAATTAGTGACATCAGCCGGCACGCTAGTACAGGAATGAGCGCACGGATGCCGGAATGCAGAGCGGAATGCAGAGGACGCTTAGCTTCAATGCTGGCACACAGTCCCTGGAACACAGGAAGCCCTTGGATGGAGGAGAGCCCACAGTTCCTGGATGGAGAAGAGCCCACAGGTACAAACTGAAATGGGTGAGGGTGGCATTCAAGATGTTTGGAAACTACAACTCCCAGCATGCTTTATTAGCTGGGAGTTGTAGTTTCCAAACATCTTGAATGCCAAGTTTCTACCCTCGGTTTATACTCGAGTCAACAGCTTTTATTAGGATTTTTAGCTGAAATTGGGTACCTTGGTTTATACTCGAGTATATACGGTAATACTGGAATACAGACCAAAAATAGAAGCCTAGTGCACATCCAATTAATTTGCATATATTTTACTTTACCATTGTATTACGACTTAAAAAGCCTGCCCTACTTTCTGGATAAATTAAAGCAATTAGCCAAATTATTTTAAGCCCAGCAACCATTTCACGGTTTGCTTTATTCTGCTGGGTCCTAACTTTTAACCTTTTTAACCCAGCAGAATAAAGCAAACCGTGAAGTGGTTGATGGGCTTAAAATAATTTGACCAAGTTATTGAACTAACAGGGTTATTTAATAAAAGTTATTATCATATAAAATGGTGCTAATTTTGCCCCAACCAATCAGATCTTATTTAACATTTGAAAGCTTACGTCTGATTGGTTGGGGCAAAATTAGCACCATTTTAAACGATAAGAACTTTTATTAAATAACTCTGTAAATGTTTTAATTCCTTATCCTATATGAATTCAATAATGTAATACTGGAATATATATTTTCTATTCCTATATGGATTCCATAATGTAATACTGGATTATATATTTCCTTATCCTATATGGATTCACTAATGTAATACTGGAATATATATTTTCTTATTCTATATGAATTTGATAATGTAATACTGGAATATATTATATACTTTCTATTCCTATATGGATTCCATAATGTAATACCAGAATTGGGTTGAAAGGTACAGATTGCTTGAATGTATGCACAATAAAAAAAAAACTGTGGAATGCACCTTCTTTATATCTTCTTGTATTGTACCTTGGGAAGCACTATTCCTTCCTGTATGTATGTATGTTTGTATGTATGTATGTGCATATATATATATATATATATATATATATATATATATATATATATATATATATACGGTTGCACCGTTTGGTGCAACAATTGTCTCTTCGGGTGATTCTGACCCCGATCTTGCCAGTGACGGTCCACATGATTCCCCTGCACCTCCTATGTCACATTCTTTTCCAGGGGTTTCAACCCGCTCTGTGACCACAAGAGGAAAAGGAAGGTCACCAGGAGGGGGGGTTGGAAACGGAAGAGGCAGACCCCCAAGAAAGAAATATTGATCCCTAATCTTAGTAAATACACACTTACACCAGGGGAGAGTGAACTACTATCACGGGGGTTTATCATTTGTTCCGACACATAGGTTTGATGAGGTACAGTTTGACATAGATTTATACAATATATACCAAATAAGGATATTGGAGATATTGTAAGATACCATTGGCAGTTAATTGCAAAGGATTTGTCTCTACCGTTTTCAAGGAGCCAGGTTAGACCAGCATACAGGAGAGGGCGAAATTTGAGGAACCTCCTGGTAAGAACTGACTTATCACCTGTACAAAGAGGTGGTTAAACGAGCTATTGGTCGCCTAAATTGGGATGTTATAGATGTCCTAATTGTACCACATGCAATAGCTTGATTTCGGGTAGACTTTCCACACCCACACACTGGTCCACGAATTTTAATTAAACATAGACTGTCTTGCACCAGCACTTTTGTAATTTATTATCTGACTTGTCCTTGTGGACTTTACTATATTGAAAAACTATTACTTCATTTCGTGAAAGGATGGCAAACCATCGTAGTTGCATACGGTATGCGTTACTTGGTACTTTGGATGAGAAGAGAAATAAGTTCGGTGATCTATCAGTGGCAAGACATTTTTAAAAAATGGGCCACAGTTTATCCTCTCTGAAATGTATGCTTATAGATCATATACCACTGACTAGCACTGCTGCTGACCGTGAGAAAGCTTTGTTGAAACTTGAATCAAAATGGATACTTAGATTGCAAACTCTGGCCCTGAAGGGATTGAATGAAATAGTTACAATGAGTTGTTTCCTTTAAGATTAACAATGATGTATTTATTGAAACTTTATATCTGCCTTTAGAGTATTCTGCTGATGAAACATTTCGGTGGACTATGAGGATTGATATAGCTATCTTAATAAGATCATGTGATTTTCCTATGTATATATTCTGTTTTTAATATTTTTGTAATGTACTATTTTTGTTTAATTTTAGGAGAGTATGGTATCCTGTGTACGGATCATGACACTACTTGTGTCGGTTTTACCCCTGTCCGTTCTATCTCCACGATGTATTCAATTGATTTGGCTTAGATTGTAAGGGGTTAATTTACTAGTGGTTGAGGTTGAACCCATTGTGATTCCGTACTACACCTCTCGTGTTAGGGTACGTGGATGTTATATACCCCTACCCGTCTGATGAAACTAGATGTGAGATTGATATATCATCGGAGCATTCCAATGTATGCTTTTTGTTGATGTCTTCTCGTGTGGAGGATCTGTAACAAGATTCCTATGATGTTGATATACACAGGTAAGGGGGTGGTGTTTGGGGGAGGGTGCTGTTGTGGCTTTATAAGGGGTTGTGGGTAATCATGATGTATCCTGATGATGGCCTGTATGGAGGCTGAAACACGTTGATATATGGAATAAACTTTTGATACTCTTTTGCTAAACAAGTCCCGTGGAATGCTTTCAATCGGTGGAGGATTTATTACATATGGAGAGACACCCAGGCAGAGTGATCCAGTGTGTGGAGTGCTATCAGGTCGTATAATTTCATATATATATATATATATATGTATATATGTATATATATGTATATATATATGGTTCAAATTTCGAATATAATTCCCGGGCACACTGTTGTCTTATATATATATAGGAATGGTGCTTCCCAAGGTACAATACAAGAAGATATAAAGAAGGTGCATTCCACAGTTTTTTTTTATTGTGCATACGTTCAAGCAAACTTTCAACCCAATTCCAGTATTACATTATGGAATCGATACAGGAATAGAAAGTATATAATATATTCCAGTATTACATTATCGAATTCATATAGAATAAGGAGGCCTGGTAGTCCCAGGGAACAGTTATTTCAATAATATATTGCAATAAAATCATATCATAAAATAATATTATTGTAATAAAAATAAATCTTTTTTTGACCTTTTCCCTTAATAAATTAAAATAAAATGTATGTGTTCAATCTACCTAATCTGAAGTATTGCTATTTTGGGAAATATTTATTAGAGGTAAATATTAATCAGCCTTTTGGCATGCAAATTACATTTTCCAACGTTTACATTTAAAGGCCTGATTATACAGTTTGTTCCTATCTGATGATGCATCTGCGATCATATTCACTTGTTAGGTGACTTTCATCTAGACTGAGCAGCACTAAATAAACACGGAGCTGGTGTAGTGCAGCCTCAATGAAAATAAAAAAAACTCCCCTGTTTAATCTGTTTTTTAATGTGGATTATCAGATACATTGGCAGTCAGTTTAATTTGTTTAAAAGATGATTTTTATTTTTAAAAAAGGTTAATTTTCCCTCCACGGTGTGGCGTAGTTATGTTATATTGTAAAGTATGTATAAGGTAAATAGAAAAAGGCATTAAATGTCAACAATGCTGCAGTCAAAAAAAAAACAAAAACTACTAATTGATTACAATTTATATTCCATTAACTGATGGCAATATTAAAGGACAACAATATAAAACTAGAAAGGGAAAGTTTAAGTATAAACTTTGAATTTGGCTTGAAGGGCTGCATTTTGGAAGGGAATGTGTGTGTTTGCTGCAGATTTTAAAACTCAATAATGGGAATGATGAGTTTGTAGTGAACACTTGTTTGGGACAAAAAAAAACTTTTGTGTGTACCCAGCCCAAAGTGGTGCTAATTTTGATCCAATCAATCAGAAAGCTAACATCTGATTGGTTAGGGCAATATTAGCACCATTTTCAATGATAAGAACTTTTATTGAATCTCACTGTATCTTTTTGATGATTGGTCAAAATGTGTTTTTTTTTATTTTTGTTACCCTTTAAGTATGACTGCCACAGTAATGGATAAGTAGATCAGTAGGTGTGTGTACCTGTTGTCAGGTTGGGGGTTAAAAAAAACAAACTTTTTTGATAATTGGTCTAATTTTTTTTTTACTTTAGTTACCCTTTAGGTATGGCTGCAACAGTAATGGAGGGGTAGGTCAGTAGGTGTATGTAACTGTGCCACATGGGGGTTAAAAAACAAACCCTTTTTATTATTAATCAAAATTAATTTTTTTGACTTTAGTTACCCTTTAAGTATGGCTGCCACAGTAATGGATAAGTAAATCAGTAGGTGTGTGTACCTTGGTCTGGTTGAGGGGGTATGTCTTTTTTGTGTTTACAGCCATAAAACTATATTATATTGAGGATACATCTAAATTAGTTTTTTTGACTTTAGTTACCCTTTAAGTATGGCTACCACCATAATGAATTAGTAGATTAGTAGGTGTGTGTACCTAGGTCTGGTTGAGGGGGCATGTCTTTTTTGTGTTTACAACCATAAAACTATCTTTTATTGAGGATAAATCTAAATTTGTTTTTTTGACTTTAGTTACCCTTTAAATATGGCTGCCACTGTAATGGATAAGTAGATCAGTATGTGTGTACCTGGGTCTGGTTGAGAGGGTATGTCTTTTTTGTGTTTATAACAATAAAACTATCTTTTATTGAGGATAACTCTAAATTAGTTTTTTGACTTTAGTTACCCTTTAAATATGGCTTCCATGGGGATGGAAAAGTAGGTCAGTAGGTGGGTGTACCTGGGTCTGTGTGGGGGGTTGGGGGTATCACCATTTCAAACTGTTTTGAAATATCCACATTTGAGGATTGTTACCATTACAGTCTATGGGAAAAAATGTCCAGAAATTTGCCGATAACGCCGTAACGCTTCTGCGGATTCCTTAGCTAGAAGATAGCACACTTCTCCTATATGCCCCGCACATCATGTCTGTAGCTCAAACAGCTCAAAAGCTGTGGGAGGAGATACGGTCCAAAAAAGCGGAAGAATAAAACGGAAGAAGAAAAAGAAGAAGAAGAAATAGAAAGAACAGTAATTTGGCTTTTTCAAGCCAAATTAAAAAAACAACATCACCCCCATTTCATGTCCTCATTTCCAGCAGCTGAGATCGCTTACTCGCATTTACAACCGTGCTGCTCTCCCTTAGATATCACACAGCAATGATGAGTGCTAAAAGCCCGCCTCCTAGACGGCCCAGGGCCATGATTAACATAACACTTGTCATTGGCTGGTGGGAATGTCTGTTACAACCTCTCTCCTCCTCCTCTGCCAGTCAAACAAACTTGAAATGTCCTGTTGCTAGGATACAGCCTACAGAATCAAGCTGATCAAGGGTGGATGGAGGAGTGTTTTCTCGCTGCTAGTTTTGAATGACAGTTAGAGGCAGACAGAATTGTTACTCCCCCTTCACAGCATGGCTCCTTTAAGATGTCTTAATCCTGTCTTCTTGCAGATGATGCAAGATTTCCATGTCTATGTTTATTTTGGATTTGGTACAGAACTAAAATAGACAAAATCCAATGACAATGACAAAATCCAAACTTGTGTCTTGTGAGGTGGAGCCCCCTACACCATCACCTTCTACCTTATTGAAAAAATGACTGTTCCATATACACTTTCATAGTATTTCTTATACACTTTCATAGTACTTCTAATTATATTAATTTGGTTAACATTCTGCAAACTTTGCCTAACAGCTATACAGTTTAAATTGATGTGGGCTTAAATGAGCATAAAATGAAATAGAGTCTTCTTAAAACTGAAGGTACTTCACAGCCACATACTATTGCCCAAATAATCCAAGAATAATTTCTCACCCAAACTTTTTTTTAGATTTTTTTTTTGAATAGGTGTGCTATATATGCTCAATATAATGCATATCCAAACCTGATCCTCTAAATCTATCTCTTGATGTGTCGATCTCTGTGGGGAAGGGTAAATTACATACAGTGTTTTATACCAAACCTAGAGATGTGAATAATCTGCAGTCTTTTTTGCAACTTTCACATACCTACAACATAAGGGTCTTTAAGGCCATACTCAAGAGCCAGTGCATAAGGGCTAAATGTATATCATCACAACAGGGGACATTAGTTCCTAAAAAAAAAAAAAAAATTAAAGCAAATCAATCTTTTATAAAGCTAGGTACAGTCCTGCAACCATATTATTTTCTTTCCTCTGCCTATGGGCATCTTACATTAGCTCTTACTTAAAGATGTGCCTGTGATGTTACTCCCAACCACCTGGCCTGATAACTTTACTGCTAATGTTACCAGCATTAGCCATTAAAGCCAAATCAGCATTTGATTTGATCGTCAAGTTGACTCCAGCGAGGGTGGGGAGTAATGGCACAGATGATGTCACAACTTACATTGTTAGCAGCAGGCACTACTCCTTATACTGCTGTAAGTCTGGATAGATTGCAGCTAGTCGTGTGCTTTTTAATAAAGGGCACTTATATGGAGACCTTTTTTAAGGAACTTAAGAACAATGCAAAAAAGGAAATCAATTAACTACCTTTTGCATCCCAGTATAACAGACATAGTGACTAAATAGTAGGTATAACAAAAAAAAAGTTATACCTCGTAGTATAGTTACTATTTTACTGGGGGCTTGGGTTAAAGTAGGAAGGGGTTAATACATTTCAGTTACCATAATTTATGGTTGCTGTAGGTGTGGTGTGAGAACTTACCTGTTTCACGATTGTCTGGGTCCTGGAGGAGCTTCTTGCGGGAATCATCCAAGGGCTTAAAAGGCAGGTCTGTGAGGCAGTCAGGTTCATCTTGGTGCAATAAATGTGGTGAGAGGGGGTAATATGGAGGGTGGAGCCGGAAGCTGTACCGGAGCCACTTTGGCCACCTGGACTTTTGGGAGGAGGGGGAGAAATTCTCTACCAAAACAGAATGAGTGCACAGATACTTGAGTTTTTGGATTCCTTTTGATAGGAATGTATATAGTTGCGATATTGTAGAAACTTTAAAGGCAGAAGGGGAGAATCTGGAAGTGGTAAGACAAAAGACTGATAAAGAGCTTTAGGTAGGCTTGCAGGTCCTTTTTCTCATCCTCCTTTTGAGTTTTTCAGAATTTCAAGATTAGGTTTAGTACCCTAAAGGGAGGGAAATGAGTTAAGGCATATAGCATTTAAAGGGAAATATGTCTCCTTTGGAGTTGCCCAAACTCAGTGGGCAGGGTTTTTTGATGGCTAAGAAGGATATCAAATAAGCTTTTAGGCTGTAACCTATTCATCCTAGTTTTCACCATCTCCTAGGTTTTAATTTTGATGGTAGTTTTTTTTTCAATATATGCCTCCCAATGGGTTGTAGTGGCCGATTCCAAGTTACTACTGTAACTATTGGAATAGTACAGTTACTACTGTACAATTTGGATTATTTTTTATTTATTTATTTTTATAGGCTAACATCTGTTCTAAATCTTTTAATGCCTTCTATTATGTTATCCCTATAACTTCTATTATGTATCTCTATAATAAGACGGTAGCTCGAACAACCATGTAAAGGTTTTTGTTTTTGATTGGATACAGTTAAAATGGAATTCGGGTTACCACAGGATAAGCTAATCTAGCTGAGGCAGCTGACTTTGCTTTGGAATTTTATACCAATGTGGTATAAATCAGGTAAATCTTGTGAAGTATCTAAAGTTCTAAGAATCATGGTGCTTATAGCGTTGGAATTTAACATCTGGCTAAAAGCTAAGAATTTTATCTGGCCATAAGAACATGTTAGTTGATGCCTTATCCCATTCGCAATAGAAGAAATTCAGAAACTTGGTGAATTTGGCCAAAGAAGAAGCCCATATGATACATGCAGAGTTTTGGACTAATATTTTGTTTTTTGTGAAAGGCTTCTTTGCTCCAAGCTAGATCAATAATAAAATCTAAGGAACATATCCATTCCTCTGATTTGAAGAGGCTCTTAAACAGCACAACATCCTTGTTTAAATGGTAAAAACACCCAACAAAGGTGCAAATAATATTCAACTGGAGTGAAGAGTTGCCAAAATGTAAAGCTTACATCAAACACTATGGGGCATGTTTATAAACAATCGCTTTTTTTTTTCTTTCATATTTCTTTATTAGAGAGAAATTCAAATATCAATTTAACAACATTGATCAAGCATAAATTGTAAGAACAGTATAATATGAGGTTATATTCTTATCTGGTTTTTTTGTATATATTATTATTAAAGTAGATTGATATATCAGAGGGTTAATTATCTGTTTGTAACATAACATAATATGGTGACAACATTAAGAGTAGTAGGTGAAAGTAAATAAAAAATAAAATGAAAATAAAAATAATAATAAAATAAGGAAAAATAAACCTTTGTTTGTAGTGCTTTTTTTTGTTCCTTCCGTCTTCCAAGTGAAAACTGAGTGGTATTTGAAGGGTCAGTTCGACACTGTCCCCCCATCCGTCCGGTCTCCCCCTGACTCCGCCATAGCATACATCCAGGGATTCCAAATCCTGTCATAGCTTTTTATTGTGCCCCTTAGTCTATTCACCACAAATTCCTTTTCACACAGCCACCATGTTAACAAACGCTATTTTAACTTTCTTTTACTATCGCAGGACATCGCAATAGCAAAGATCAATAGATTGTATGGTGGTAGAATCAGCGATGTGCGCTGGCAATATCGCTGTATTTTTCACAGTAAGTCTGGTATCGCACCGAAAAGCAATCTTAGTAAAATCAGATCTTTTTACAGTAAATGCTAGGAAATAGTCTAACACTTCCCCTGGACCCTTATTAGTATTAAGAAACACTCCACAATGAACTTACAGGACCCACTGACAGGCTACATTATGTGTTTTCACCACCTCAGACATAGAAATTATAAATGGCTGAACTTTAAGGGAAAGTTTAGTGGAAAATATAATTATTTTAAAAATGCTTAGTTTATATTACGCATTTCTAGGTATTCTACATATTATAGTTCAGTTTGAAAAATTAGTTGATCCTATACCCCTTGCTATTCCCTGCTGTTGACATTAGTGAGCAGACATTTCAGGTTCTAGAGCGCTCCTTCTTCTTCCCAGAATGCATTTATTTATACACAGACAAAATGCTGAATGGGCAGGTTAAGGCCATTAGGATAGAAAAATACTGTTTTTTTTCTTTAAAGTATATGTATTTGCACTGAAATTCCCCTTTAATGCAAGAACACTCTTATCACTGTTTTATAAATACAATTTAGAAGTTACCTCAGCGGTATGCATTTATAAGTAAAATGTGGACAGTTGGCCACATGATGATACCACTGCTTAAGAAATTGGGTTGAGTCATAATTTGCTGAATTTGTCGAAAATGGCTATGAAAAGTTAAGCAAACTTTATACAGTAAATATGCCCTTAAATATACATCCTGATGGTTACAGTAACAGTAGCAATATAGTCTATGTATTAAAGATAATCAGTACAATCAAAAATGTTTCAAAACGTCTACATGTCACAGTTACTCATACGAATGGTTCCACCAGTCAAATTGAATACAATGTCTTTTCAGCAGCAATCAAGTAGCTCATCCATATAATAGGCTGAGTATTCACAGCCCTAAAACAGTTGATTTCCAGGTTAATCAAACATATTGTGCAGCATTAACTTCTATGTATCACAGCCTACATAGTTATCACATGTTACATAGATGGCTTTCTAACTGTGCAACTTCATGGGTCCTCCAGTTCCGACATACTATCCAACACTGTTTCACTATGCTCTAATATAGTCCCCATTGGGACCCTTTACTTATCCATGAGAATGTTCATATTTAAGTTTGCTTGATCTCATTAAAACTTGTTAAAATCTTTAGTTCAGGAGCCCGTCTGATGAGGATTTGGAGTAAGTGGTGCTAATTGGCAGGACTTTTCTTGCAATGATTTCTCAAATGCTGAGCAAATTGGGTAAGCCAGATATTTCCCTGATTCATCTAGGGGGTAATTATATTGGGCATGTAAAATTGATTTAGCTAATTAAGTTCATAGTAACATAGTAACATAGTAATTAAGGTTGAATAAAGACATTCGTCCATCAAGTCCAACCTATTCACTTTTTTTTTTAACCCTACCTAACAGTTGATCCAGAGGAAGGCAAAAAACCCCAGCTAAAAAAGGGGGAAAAAATTCCTTCCTGACTCCAAACGGCAATCGGAAAGTATCCCGGGATCACCAGATCTATATGCATTAATACCATTAATTCTCAATTTTTTAGTTTTAGAAACTTATCCAGGCCTTTTTAAAGTTATTTAATGAACTTGCCATTACCACCTCTGCTGGAAGACAGTCCACAGTTTCACCGTTCTCACTGTAAGAAACCTCTCCAACTTGAAGATGAAACTTCTTTCTTCCAACCTTAAGGATGTCCACGAGTCCTCTGATATGACCTATTAGTGAACAATGCACCAGAGAGTTCACTGTATGGCCATTAATATATTTGTATAAGGTTATCATGTCCCCACGCAACCGCTGCTCTCCAATGTAAACAGCCCTAACTTGTCTAATCTGCCTGCATATTCAAGCCCCTCCATTCCCCTTATTATTTTAGTTGCCCTTCTCTGAACTGCCTCAATTTCCAAGATGTCCCTTTTGTATATGGGATTCCAAACTGCACCGCATATTCCAAATGAGGCCTTACCAGTGCCTTGTAAAGAGGGAGAATAATATTTCTCTCTTGATTCCATTCCCCTCTTTATACAAGACAATACTTGCTAGCTCTAGCTGTTGCTACCTGGCATTGTTTGCTACAGCTAAGTCTGTTATCTACCAGAACCCCCAATCTTTTTCCATTACAGATGCACTTAACACAGAGTTATTTATGGTGTAGTGGCACAGGATTATTAAATCCCAAAGCATCACCTTACATTTATCAACATTGAATCTCATCTGCCATTCTGCTGCCCATTTTGATAATCTATCAGGTCTGCTTGCAGCACTTGCCATCATTGGAAGTTTCCAAAGCTCTGCTAATTTAGTGTCATCAGCAAACACAGAGACCTTGCTCTCAATGCCCCTTCTAAGTCATTTATAAACAGATTAAACAGAGCGGCCCCAGTACAGAACCCTGAGGAACTCCGCTTAGAACTTTAGCCCACATAGATGTAGCTCCATTAACCACCACTCTCGTTGTTGCGGTCCAATAACAGTTCCCTATCCATGAACAAATGTTTTTCTCAAGGCCAACAGTCCCCAGTTTATACATTAGTCGCCTATGTGGCACAGTATCAAAGGCTTTTGCAAAATCCAAATATACCACATCCACAGCTGTGCCTGAATCTAACTTCTTACTCACTTCTTCATAAAAACCAATTAAATTTGTCTGGCATGATCTATTTCTCATAAATCCTGCTGACTACTACTAATAGATGATCTCTGGAGACAAAGTCAAGGATATATCCCTTAACAAGTTTCCATCACCTTCCCTACCACTGATGTTAGGCTACAGGTCTATAGTACCAGGCTGTGAACGACTACCTTTTTGAATATTGGTATTACATTGGCTTTTTTTCCAATCCAGCGGCACATCCCCAGACAAAAGCGAATCTGAAAGATGAGACACAGTGGTCTTGCTAGAACTAACTAAGCTCTTTTAAAATCCTAGTTGCAATCCATCTGGTCCTGGCGCTTTATTGATATTAACTTTGTCTAATTGATTCCATACCTATCCTCTGTTATCCAATGTGAAAACCTTCATTTCCTCCCTGCACTTGTTACAATCCCTACAGTAAGGATTCTCAACAGTAAAAACCGATGTAAAAAAACGGTTTAGCAGATTAGCCTTTTCGGCATCCTCTACAACCACCTCAGCTCCATTATTAATGGTCCCACATTCTCATGCCTCATTCTATTTTTTACCATTTATATACTAAAAAACATCTTGGGGTTGGACTTGCTTTGTTCGGCAATCCGTATTTCATTTTCTATTAGCTAGTTTAATTGCTTTCTTGCACTCTTTATTACAACTTTTGAAGTCCCTGTAAGCCTGTTCGTGTTCCTTCTGCTTTCAAAATTTTAAAAGCCCTTTTCTTTTTTTCCATTTCCCTTTTTACCTGAGCATTAGCCATGCAGGAGTGGACCTAATTTTTTTACACTTGTTTCCTAAGGTACCGATTTGGAAATGTTATGTTTTATATCCCTTAAAAGTAGTCCACATCTGCTCAGTATCTTTACCTAGAAACAGTTCCCCCCAGTCTATGACAGGAGCGATTCTTTAAAAGCATAAAATTAGCTTTCCTAAAGTTAAAAGTTTTTTGTTAACCCAGTGCACTTTAGTTTTCTCGCAACCTATATTGACACTATATCATGGTCACTATTCCCTAAGCTTCCCATTACCTTCATCTCCAAAATGAGCTCTGGGTTATTAGATATCACCAGATCCAACACTCATTCTTTCTAGTAGGAACTTCTACATCTCTGTGAGAAAATGCTCATATAGGAAATTTAAGAACTTTATACCTTTTGAGGTGCTGGCAGTTCCATTACTCCAATCTATTTCAGGTGTTTAAAATCCCCCATAACCAGAACATGCCCCATACCACAGCCTTCGCCAACTGCATATGGAGATTCATTTCCACCTCTTCCCCGGCATTTGGCGGCTTATAACACACTCCAACAATTAATTTACCTACCTTCTTGCTTCCTGTACACAGTTCCACCCATAATGTTTCTGCCGCATCGTTTGCTCCCCCATCTATTCCATCTTTTAAATTTGGCTTCAATTCCTGTTTAATACATACATACTCCTCCTCCTCTTTCTTATTAACTCGGTCATGTCTAAATAAGGAGTATCCCTTCAATATTTACTGTCCAGTCGTGTGAATCATTAAGCCATGATTCTGCTATACCAATTACATCATACCTTTCCTTAACGCTATTATTTCAAGTTCGCCGGTTTTTCCCAGACTCTTGCATTTGTAAACATACATTTTAGATTATCAATTGTTTTACTTCCATACATGGTCGTACATGCCTCCTTATCCTCTATGCTCCCCCCTCCTCCTTCTCCTCCTCCGTTGTGTTACTAGCCCCCAGATCCCTACTTCTCTATCTACCCCTGTGTAGTTAAACGTTCCCTCCCCCCCATACCTAGTTTAAAATCTCCTCCAACCCCTAGCCATCTTCTCCCCCAAAACAGTTGCCATCACCATTGAGGTGCAATCCGTCATTTCAAAGAGCCTGTAGCCAACAGAAAAGTCAGCCCAGTTCTCTAAAACCCAAACCCCATCTCCTTAAACCACTCTCTTAGCCACGCATTTATACTCCCGTTGCCTCCTACGTAGCACTTGGCTGCGGTAGTATTTCTGAATCACTACCCTGGAGGTCCTTGCTTTTAACTTGGCCCCATAAGAAAGGATTTACATTTATAGTGGACCTTTTTTGCCTGTGGCTGCCGTAATATATGGGCAGGCCTGTTTTGTTAATTGAGATGTAACAAATAATATGAAATTAATATTTTTATGGTTAACCTATCTTTCAATAAATTATTAACAGGGTTATTTAATAAAATTTCTTATTGTTAAAAATGGTGCTAATTTTGCCCCAACCAATCAGATGTTAGCTTTCAAATGCTAAATAAGATCTGATTGGCTGGGACAAATTTAACTTTTATTGAATCTCCCTGCAAAGCCAGGGCCTTTCATCTCCATTAATAGACTGCTTGTCCATTAATAGACTGCTTGATTTATTTTTGTGTCTGTTTGTTGTACTCATACTTTGTATAATTGAATAAAAAGTTATGTATCATGTTATATAATGGGTTAGGGTAGGAAGGGGTTATTAAATTTCAGTCACCTTAGCTGTAAGAACTTATTCCTATTACATGATTGGCTGTGTCCTGGAGAAGCCTCCTGTGGGAATCATCCGTGGCAGTGTCTGTCAAAGACAGGTTCATCCTGGAAATATCTCCCACCTACCCACCCAGTATAATATATTTATATATTTTAAATGATAAAGGGGGGCAAATGCTATGGAAAGTTTGGTCCACAAGGACAAAGTGTGTGGTCATTTGTTAAATTATAAGTTGTATTTATTTTGTTGCTGCTTGACAGATTCATGACCTCAGGCTTTTTGCCCTTGGTGGGATAACCGATACCTTGTATATGGAGTAAAGGCAGGCCTGTTTTGTTAAAAAAGATGTAAGCAATAATATGAGATTAATATTATTATGGGTAACCTTTCTTACTATAAAGTACTAAAGCTGCAGCCTTTCATCTCCATTATTAGACTACGTAACAATATTATTTATATGCGTGTCTATTTATTGTGTTGCCTACTCACACCATGAACAGTTACAAATGCGGTCAGATCATAGAGGATAAACTCTATCCAGCAGACATATAATCATACTTCAAATTCTTTTTATAGCAGACAGAAGTATGGTAAAGAAATTATAAACCCAACTTTAGCTATGATACCACAATATCAGACAACTTCAGAATAAAAGGACACACAATCTTAAGTTAAAATGTGCAGTGTTAGAAGTCATCAATCCACCTTTAAGGGTAGGAAATATGGTTAAAACCCTCCTGCAGAGACAGTGTTATTGGTAAACTTAATACCCTGATACCACAGGGATTAAATGAATCATGGCCCTTCATGGTCAACTAATATTACCTTTTTACATGTCAAACTCTGCCAATCCCACCCAGATCCTTCCCCAGGCATGATTTAGCTCATTGCCATAGCTTGTGTAGATGAGGTTTGTAACAAAAATATCCAAAGGTTATGAGATATACATCCAAATCTTTTACTGCTACCTTTTTATATAATGTTTGTTTGCTTTGCAATGGTGTGTTTTGAAATAAATGATTAAATCATCTCAACTTTTTTTTGCTGGCAGAGTGCAATGTGCTAATAATTCAGTATTTCATGCAGATTTCCTAGGAAGCAATGAAAACTGTTCAACAGCTGTATCAATTATTTTCTCATGTCAATGACTTTATCATAAATCCAGAAAGTTTGAGAATAAATTAAATGTCATGCAGAAAAGCTTCTTTTATTCTTTAAACATGGAAAGCTTAACTTCAAATAAAACAATGAATATAACAAAATCTATTGGCTATAAATCAGGACAACATAATCTTGGGATTCCTAGAGGTTGAAAATAAACATTTGCATCATAATTTACTAAAATAATTAACTAATGATCTACACATGAATACAACGTTAAATGCATTATAAAAACATGTACAGTATATCTTGTGTGTAGACATATTTAGCAATGGAAGCCTTTAAAGCAAATAGAAATGCCAAACCTCTGTAAACATATTTTCTTTCTTCTTATCCTGTTTACCAATTCCAGCAGCTGATTCTGTATCAGATTCTGTTGTAAAGCGATTCATTTTTATGTTGACAACTCAGGAGGATGCTATTTCGGGATTCTGTTTGGAGTGCTTCCATAATGAGTCCTATTGGACAAGCTGTACAGTCTTCTTGACAATTTATCTATGAGTCAAGAAAGTTGGTATACAACATTAATTAATATGCCACAAAAGTGAATGTTAAGCTGAAACACAGCAAAAATACTCATACTTAATACTTTACAGGTCTTTATGTTATTTATTTATACTTTGCTTCTGAATTATCCTTTACAATGTTACCCAAGATGATTCTCAATATTATTTTACCATCTTGTTAAATGCTTGCCTTGTCTTGTGCAACAATCAAAACCAATAGCGACTTTGTGTGGAAAAAAAAAAATCTAATATATATATTTTATATATATATATATATATAGCAATTACGGAGCACTCCAAGGTCTAATAATAATCTTTATTGTAGAAAGTAGGTCTGAGAGCCTACGCTTTTCAGCCCGCCAACAGGCCCGTCCTCAGGGTTACAGACAACATATGAACACACCAATAAAAAGACATGAATGCCCACGTGGTCACACACCCCCTACCCGCCCCCCACGTGATCCGTCCCGAACCAAGTGAGTGAAAAAATGCCGAAGCCGGCTTCCAAAGGGAAGACCTGCCTCCAACTGCTCGGCTCCGTCCAATAGTGCAATCCCGAGTGCTCCAGATAAAAATATAACCTGTGGGAAGTCAGGAAAAGGTGCCCAAACTGTAGGATACCTATAGACCCCTCATCCCTCTGGGTAAAAAGTGTAGAGGTGCTAAAGTGCCGGACGTGCCTCTAATGAACAACTACGTTACTCAAAGTGCCTGTGCTAATAAAGTGATAACAGTGCTGGTGCCTCAGAGACAACCTGAAAAGATCGAAAAAAGTGTTGGGTGCCTTAGGAAAACCCGAATAAACTAGACAAATGCCACTACCATAGTGTCAATAGTAAAATTTGAATTCATTCACAAAGAGACCCTCAGTCAGGACCCTTCGTGTAATTGGATAGAGAAACTGGAGGTGCAGATCGCTAAATATAAGGAGGATCTATCTACCTTTAAAAAGAAAAAAATGTCTAGAGTCGACATGGATTACCAGGACAAAAGGGTTTATGGCTGGCTTTATGGCAAACAATATGATAGTATTCCCTATAGGAAACGATTTCGACGAGGCACACTCCGCACTGTTGACAGCTCTGATTAATCCAATCAGTCTGACAATGAGAGGGACATGGTTGGTCCATTGACAACTGTGGGAACTAAGAAGGGGCCCGAAACAGTCTTTTTTAGGGGTCAATACCAGATCCACTACAAAAACAAGGGAAGCAGGCGCAGGGCCAATACCAGGCGGGGGGGGGGGCGTTATAAGACCAAAGGGCCTCCCACCCAGACCGCCACGCAGGAGGTAGTGTACAATTTAAGCAAACATACGTTGTCCCCGGCTGAACACCAGTTACTCAGCAGGGGTCTATCTTATATACCAGTTCCCCCATGTAATACGCTGGAGGATGAGATTGACCTATTTAAGTTACAAAGATCTCTGAAGCTCAGGGACCTGTTTCACAAGTCCGAGGCACCCCCTACACTTTTTAAGAAAAAAAGCACTTTCGACCCCCCTAACACCCCACCGGCCATTAGAGTGTTTGGGGATATGGTCAGAGGAGACACACTAGATGTCAATAAAAAGTCTCTTCCCGCATACAATAAGTGGTCCAATTTGACACCTCCGGAGAGGGCAGCCCTTAAGAGCCTTAAGGAGGACAAACAACTCATTATTCGACCAGCCGATAAAGGCGGAGCCGTGGTCTTGTACACCATTATCCCCCAAAAAGAAGGGGTTGACATTTGTAGGAGAGCTCTGACAGGTATTGGCCATAAATTACCCCCCACGGAGTTCCTTATGGACCTTCTCCTATTCTCTTTAGAATCTAACTAATTCCGCTTTGAAAATTCTTTTTATTTGCAGACAGCGGGGACGGCAATGGGGTCCAATATCGGACCGTCCTTCGCTAATATTTATATGGAAGATTGTGAAAGAAGATACCTGAAGTCACTGGGGGGCAACAAAATCCTCCTATACAAAAGGTACATTGACGACCTGTTCGTTTTGTGGCAAGGGTCCATGGAGGAGTGCCGAGAATTTGTGGACACCCTCAATAAGCTAGAATCCCCAGTTCGCCTGACGATGGAGCTCAATAAGCTAGAATCCCCAGTTCGCCTGACGATGGAGGCAAGTTTTGAGGCCATAAATTTCCTTGATCTCAAAATATATAAGGAATTTCCACCCTACGGTGGATGGCTATTGATGTGGAACCTAAGAGGGAAGGCATTAATCGGAACAAAGCACTCCTACAAAGGGAGGTTAAATGGATTAAGAGACTTGGCACACAGACTCCATTGGGGCTCAATGAACTAGTACCATTGAACTGCTTTTTGTAGACGCTTCTCCCTTTGATACGAGCATGATTAGGCTCAGTTGCCCCAGACAGTTGTCTAGTTGTGGCCCCCGGGTCCTCACATATGTAGATTTTGTCACAGCGGACTCTGGCAGGTAGTATCCCGCCTGCTCCTTTAACTTTGGTGGCTGCGCCACTTGTGTTACCCTGAGCCCCCTATATGGGATGATACTTTTTATGTGTATTTATTCTTATGTGATTGTCGGTTTTATGTTTGTGTAGCTTTTTATCCTATCCATTGTTATTGCCTTTTTTTACTCTTCTCTTTTTACTATTGACACTATGGTAGTGGCGTTTGTCTAGTTTATTCGGGTTTTCCTAAGGCACCCGACACTTTTTTCGATCTTTTCAGGTTGTCCCTGAGGCACCAGCACTGTTATCACTTTATTAGCACAGGCACTTTGAGTAACATAGTTGTTCATTAGAGGCACGTCCAGCACTTTAGCACCTCTGCACTTTTTACCCAGAGGGATGAGGGGTCTATAGGTATCCTACAGTTTGGGCACCTTTTCCTGACTTCCCACAGGTTATATTTTTATCTGGAGCACTCAGGATTGCACTATTGGACTGAGCCGAGTAGTTGGAGGCGGGTCTTCCCTTTGGAAGCCGGCTTCGGCATTTTTTCACTCACTTGGTTCGGGATGGATCACATGAGGGGCGGGTAGGGGGTGTGTGATCACGTGGGCATTCGTTGTCTGTAACCCTGAGGACGGCCCTGTTGGCGGGCTGAAACGCGTAGGCTCTCAGACCTACTTTCTAAAATAAAGATTATTATTAGACCTTGGAGTGCTCCGTAATTGCTCTATATCTATACCCGTATGGACAACACCCAGGCATTCTACAGTGGACGGAGTGCGGCGGATCTGTCACCTATATATATATATATACACACACGCACATATTTTCCAACATACAGTATATGCATACTTTGTTTTAACAGTTGCGAAAGCCAGTAGCACACAGATTAGTAACCAGTGCACATTTATACTCATGTTAAAGGGCATGTCCAGCCTAAAATAAACTTAGCATAGAAATGTTTACCATCCCCCAAACCTGGTTTCGCTTTATGCACACATTCCAAAGATGCCCCTTAAGTGTTAAAAAGTCAGAATGTTATACAAGTGGGATAAATACTGTACATAGATAGTTCAGTACATAAATATATAAATAGAAGTGCTAGAGCTTTGCCACAAGAGGAAAGGAGGTCCCTGCCCCGAGCTTACATATTAGTAAGGTGGGTAACATACAGATACAATTGAAAGTGCTGGAGTGAGATGTATGCAGTGCATATAAAACAATCATATACTGTGCTGGTTACCAGATAGTTAGGAAGTAAGGCTAGATTTAAACCTGCTAATTGAGGTTTCTTGACATAAAGAGAGTGGGGAATAGAATTCCAGAGGATGGGAGCCACGAGAGAGAAAGGTTTAAGGCGAGAGGAAGCAGTATAAGTGGGGGGGCCTGTACAGGAGCAGGTTCTGCGATGAGAGGAGGGCACGGGCAGGAACATATAGGGGGAGACTTGAGAAGAAATATAAGAAGGAGCAGCAAAGCAAAGGGATTTAAATGTTAGGAGAAGGATTTTGTATACAATGTGCTGTTTAATGGGGAGCCAGGTCGTTGTCTGGTACAGAGGAGATTTGGGATCCGGTTTATTAGAGAGCAAAACAATAGGTGTGGCAGAGTTAAGTATAGACTGAAGGGGAGGGAGATGGGAAGCAGGAAGACCAGTAAGTAGTAGGTTGCAATAGTCCAGGCGCAATATGATGAGGGCATGCATAAGCATAGTCGGGAGAGAAAGAAACCTGCAGATTTTGCCTATATTGCAGAGGAAAAAGCTGCAAGTTTTCGCAACATAGTTAATGTGGTTAGAAAAGTAAAGACGGAAGTCAATAATTACCCCTTGACAGCGTGCCGATTGGCTAGGGGAAATGGGGGTATTTAGAAAGATTTAATTTGAGGTAGCGTTAAGACATCCAGGAGGAGATGGCAAGGAGGCAGTCAGAGACACGTGATTGGATGTCAGGAGTTAGCGTAGGGGTGGAGAAGTAGATTTGTGTATCGTCTGCTTATAAATGATACTTAAAGCCAAAAGAGCTGATGACATCTCCCAAGGAAATAGTTTAGAGGGAGAACAATAAGGATCCAAGAACAGACCCCTGCTGTACCCCCATATTAAGAGGAACCGGAGAAGAGATTTTATTAGCAAAAGATACAGAGTAAGTTCGATCAGAGAGATAGGATAGAAACCAAGATGCTACTTCATTCCGAATGTCCAAGGAGTGAAGTATCTCCATTAGGAGGGAATGATTGACTGTGTTGAAAGTAGAGGATAGGTCAAGGGGAATAAGAATAGAAAAGTGACCATTGGCCTTTGCAACCTGCAGATCATTCACAACTTTACACAGGGCCGTCTTAGTAGAATGCGCAGGACGTAATCTAGGTTGCAAAGGATCCAATAGGTTATGAGCTTGAAGGTAGTTAGCGATACGTGAGAAGACTAATCGTTCTAGCAATTTAGAGGCTATCGGTAAAGCTGGGTACACGCTATACAATCCTTCCTCCTGACCGACCGTTCAAGGCTTTCGACTAGTTGGCCAGGAGGGGCCGCATGATCCGTTGTGATTCCCCAACCTGTCCGATCGCTCATTCATCTGATTCGGACAAACAAACAGTTGGTGATCAGTCGCAGGCGCAAAAAGCCGCCATACAATAATTCAGCCCGACCAACCAAAACTCTGAGATGTCATTCCATCGAGCCAATTTATTGTATCATGTGTACCTAGCTTAAGAGAGAGACGGGGCGGTAGTTAGCTAAACAAGAGGAGTCTAGCGAGGGCTTTTTAAGTATGGGTTTAACATGAGCATGCTTAAATGCGGAAGGGAAAATTCCAGATGTAATTGAGGCATTGAATATGTGGGTGAGTATAGGGGTAAGCACGTGATTACAGGGCTTCAGTAATCCAGAGGGCATGGGATCAAGAAGACATGTCGTGAGCGGACACGATTGAAGCAGACAAGAGACTTCTGCATAGGTCATAGGAACAAAAAATCCAAGAGTAGCTGAGGGCGGAGAGGGCAATATAATCTGATCAAAGTCCTGGGGAGAGTGTGGAGAAAGGAGAGGGTCAGCGGGAGAGTTGCGCAGAAGGGAGTTGAAAATGGAGAACAGGCGACGTGGGTTATATTTGTTGTTATTTATACGTTTCCGGTAATAGTTTGGTTCCAACAACTGCTCAATCAGCCTTTGTACAGGACTTTCTCCACCCACGTTCAGCAACATGCGTACACCTGCGTATGAAAAGGGAAGTGGGGTTGAGCCACCAATGAGGATTAGAGGTTCCTCCTCTGAGGGAGTGCAAGGTGGCAAAAGAGTCTATCGTGTTATTCAGGATAGTATTAAAGGAATTAACAAGACAGGGTCAGTCAGGGTCAGGTTAAGGTGACAGACTGTTTTTTGTTTTTTGGGGGCGGTAATTATTTTAAATAAAAAATGGCAAAATGCTATTTATGAAAAAGAATTAAACCTTATGTATTATTAATTAAGAAATTATATGCCCCATTACAGTGTAATATAAGTCGAGTCGGAGTTTCCTTTCCTTTTTAAAAGCACTTGGCATACATATCACTGCTACCAGTATTAAAGGACAGTCTGGATCTCTAACAGCCCCTAGTGGACTTTACCACTACCGATCCAAATCAGTCTTATGCATATACTGCTTGATCTAACTTATGCTTGTGTGGAGTCCCAATCCTTTTTTGGTATAATAAGATTTAATTAACAGAGCTTTTGGGGGATATATGGTTATTTAAGATACTGTTGCCTTTTTATGTGCATATTATTGTGTTTATGAGGATATTATATAGTATTTACATAAAAAATTTGTGTAGTGACATATTCTTAGGTAATTATTATTCTTTTTTTATAGATTTATATACTGATATATTTATTTATAGCGTCGGACCTTTTCATGCATATACGTAATTTTCAATGAATCAACGTATACATATTAATATGCAGGATCAGATGTTGGGTTGAAACATTGTTTGCACGGCTTCAAATTATCCTTTAATACTCTGGAAATATCATAAAACTAGAAGATTCATTGCAAAATGCCACCCATCACAAAATGAGAGAACAACAACATCAACAAGAAATCCATCTTAGTGGTATGGCTATAAACAAATAATGAATGTTAATATTAAAGGGTAATCCTTTTAAAGGATTACCCTCCAAAACCCAGGTTGTGTTTTAGTCTTACCTTGCCATAACTGACAGTCATACAGAAAAAAAAATAACTCACTGTGGGAGCACCAGATGAAGGTAAGACTAAAAAAGCAACCTGGGTTTTGGGAGGTCATCCATAGAAATCTAAAAAGTTTTTCAGAGGCTAGAGTTACCCTTTACCCATCCACATAGCACAAACACATTTACAGTGTTGATAAAATCCCTCTCTGTATGCTTTCCTCTCTGTATGCTTCCTTAAACATTCAATAAAAACATAATTGAAACATTAGCTTTTACTATTCATTTTATAATCCTTACTCCAGTGCCCATTCAGTCCAGGTGTACAACAACTTCCCCCCAGTCATATTCCCAAAAGAAAGCTTAATTTTTAAATAATAGTAGGAACCTTGTTTTCTTGTGTGGGGCTGATAAATTTGATGTCTGACATAAATTGCTGCTCTCTTGGGTTTTGTATTTGATACAAAGTTTTAGTCATGTAACAGTAAAATGTTCAGAACGGATCTCCAGGGAGATCAGGCTAATGTCTTTGCTTAACAGTAGCTTGGATGCAGTTGGAAGGGACAATAGAATTGATTTACTGTAATTCACTAGTTAATCAGTACAATTTGGTGCCATTACACCAAGAAATGGGTGGAATTCGGTAGAAGTACTGTACATTCCAATAGAGCAAATCTGTTTTCGTCATTATCAAGGGATCTACTGTAAACATCAAATTTCCAGGATGCAATTAGTTAAAATTACATCAGTGCACAGACATCACCATCCGTGCACTGATGTAATGTTATCTAATTGCATCCCGGTCTGCCACCTATTATAGCGAACTACACTAGCCAGCAAGCTTATAAACTAGGAGAGCACCGAGTTATTAGGGCTTTCATACTATTGTTTAGCGCTAGACAGCCAGGGGCACAATTGTGTCTCCCAGTTAATTTTAGGGTGAATATAAGTCTGTATCTCTATCACTGCCTCCCTCTGTGGCAGACCATGGTTTTGCACTTTTAAACGTGTGTCTTATTCTATATTTTATCACATACATTTATTAGAGATTAAGTTTTAATTGTACCCAAACAGTCAACCAGCAATATATATCAGTGAGGTGATTACATTGCATGGGGAGATATCGTTTTCTCTCTTCCTTTGTATCTTGTCTCCAGAATTTTTAGCTTGATAATAACAGAGGGTAGCTGTGAGTTACTTACATTTTTATTGCCTGTTTCCATTAATGGCAACAAGCACCCAATGCAAAAAACCATAGCGTTAGTTTATGCCCCACTTTGTAGTACGGGAAATAATGCCTTTTGAATTGAGGCTTTACACCATTGCTCCTTACCTTCCAGGTTCACTAAGTGATTACTGCATTGAGAAAACCTGAAAGGTTAGAAGATTGCCTAAGAAGTACAAATTACATCCTCCCGGGTTCGAACTAGTTTGATTTTCCCCACTTGCGGGACTATTTTCGAAAATCCTCAAACATTCGAGAACTCTCAAATGTATGAGGATTTTCAAACGTTTGACAGGCCTCAAACGGCCGCTTCCGAAAACCCTCGAACAGCCAGAGATTCCCGAAAACGGACGTTCATGGATTGCCGAACGGCTCAAAACTGGGACCCCCTCCCAGGTCCTTACAAGGACCTTTGTGACCCTGACAAGGGCCCTTTGGGGCTTAAGGGGTCCCGCAGCTCGAACCGGGAACCCCCTCCCCAGCACTTGTAAGTGCCCATGTGGCCCTAACAAGGGCCCTTTGGGGCCTAAGGGGTCCGGCAGCTTGAACCGGGACCCCCTCCCTGGCCCTATAAGGGCCCTTGCGGCACTAAGAAGTGCACTTGTGGCCCTGACAAGGGCCCTTTGGGGCTTAAGGGGTCCTGCAGCTCGAAGCGGGGCCTCCTCCCCAGCACTTATAACTGACTTTGTGGCCCTTGGAAGGGCCCTTTAGGGTTTAAGGGGTCCCACAGCTCGAACTGGGACCCCCCTCCCTGGCCCTTGTAAGGGCCCTTATGACACTGATAAGTGCCTTAAGTGCCTTTGTTGGGGGTCCCGCAGCCCGAACGGGGACCCCGGTCGGCTCTTAAAAGAGCCCTTGGGTGGCGTCTTCCATCTTTCATTCCAGTGACACCAGCTCCATTGAGGCCACCAACCACGAGAAGTAACCCTGCGGCCACCAGGGGTATCTCCGGTGCTGGTGGCCTCAAGGAGGCAGATGTTACCGGCATCTTGATCTGGTGTCTTGAGCCGAAGTCTTCTTTCTTCTGCCATCTACTACGATGACTTCTGAACTCTGTGGAGGTTTGCACCTCTTTATATAGGTTTGCAGAAAACCCTAATCCGTTTCTGATTGATCAATTTTTCAATGCTTGGTTTACATGTGCTTGTGAAGGTTCTCATTCATCCACGTCATGGTATATCTGTTGTATTCAATTAGATACAACAGATATACCATGACCTGGATGAATGAGAACCTTCACAAGCATATTTCTAATCATTTTGGGGAGAAAACCCTCAAACTTGTACGGCAATATGAAAAGACAGCAAGGAAATTGGCAGACTACAGAAACCACCTGCGATTTAACCTCCGATGCAGACAACAAAGGCTAGTACCATGCAGCATACGTCTGGATTCCACGGTTAAAGGCATCAGAGCCAAACAGATACTGCAAAAGGCTCAAACACAGCTCCTAAGTGAACGGGTACGACAGACACATTTTACAGTCGATGCTTTAATGCACAACATTAGTCAACTAGAACAGAACCTGGCCTCACAGCTACCTGTGTCCATCTGGTAAAGAGTGATGGAGTTCACCAAACAAGCACAGCTTTCTCAGCACTGTAAGGGCAAACAAAGGCAACAGAACAAGTTCTCTATTCTGTCATCCCAGAACAGCCCCAAAGGAGAACAACTACCTTGGATACAAAAGGAGGGAAGTGTCACTTCATCAAACAAAGAGGAATGGGTGAGAAACTTGTCTAACAGGACCCTGACCCAGCCAGAAATGGAAGTCCTTGCTAAGGGCTTGAATTTTGCCATCACCCCTAAAGCCATCCCTGTGGTGGATATTATAGCAGCCATAGAAGCCTCTATCCACAGTAATAAGGTATCACAGAGTGAGGCAGAACAACTTCGCCTTAAGGTATCTGCAGCCTTAGCCAGTGCTAAAACTCCTTCATCTAACCTGAATACACAGGAAAGAAGAGCCTTAACATCCCTCAAGAAAGATTCCAGTATCACCATTCTACCGGCAGATAAAGGAAGATGCACAGTGGTACTCAACACCTCAGACTACCATGATAAGGTGACCATGCTCCTGGCCGATAACAACACATATGAGGCTTTAACAAGGGATCCCACCAGCCGTTACAAGAAAAGGGTCATAGACTTACTACAACAGCTTCAAAAGGATAAAGCCATTGACCGAGCAATGTATCATCGCCTCTACCCTGGTGAGGCACATCCATGCATATATGGACTCCCAAAGATACATAAGGAAGGGGCCCCACTAAGACCTATAGTCAGCAGCATCAACTCTGTAACATACAAGGTGGCAAAATATCTAGCTAACATCTTTGGACCTTTGGTGGGAAGTTCTAAGCATCACATCCAGAACTCTCAGGATTTCACCAACAAGATTGAAGATATAGTACTCGGTGTAGAAGAAACTATGGTGTCCTATGATGTGACATCTCTCTTCACTTGTATACCCACCAAGGAAGCTGTTGACATGGTGAGAAAACAGCTGGGCCAAGACAGCACTCTTACCAGCAGAACAGGTGTGTTCCTTACTGGACTTGTGCCTGAATACCACCTATTTCAAATACAGGGATAAGTTCTATAAGCAAAAACATGGATGTGCTATGGGATCTCCAGTTTCACCCATTGTAGCCAACCTTTACATGGAGGAGGTAGAAACACTGGCACTTAATACCTTTAAGGGCATAGCACCCAGCCACTGGTTCAGATATGTGGATGACACCTGGGTTAAAATCCACCAGAAGGAAGTACAAGCTTTCACAGAACACATTAATGAGGTAGACCAAAACATTAAATTCACAAGGGAAACAACAAAACAACAAACTGGCTTTCTTGGACTGCTTGGTAGAAGTTAAGGAAAATGGTAAACTGGAAGTAGAGGTTTACAGAAAACCAACACACACAGATCAGTATTTGATGTTTGACTCCCACCACCCTTTAGATCACAAGCTGGGTGTCATCAGAACCCTGCAACACAGAGCCGAGAACATCCCCACTAGCACAGAGGCGAAGGCTAAAGAAATGAAACATCTCAGAGGAGCCCTTAAAACTTGTGGATATCCAGACTGGGCCTTTGTCAAAAGAAGTAGAAGGAAAGAAAAGAACACGAATACCAACAGTGAAGGGGGAAAAGCAAGACAGGAGGAAGAACATGGTCATCCCATATGTAGCAGGGGTCTCCGAGAAATTAAGAAGAATTTTCAAAAAACATCGTATCCCTGTCTGTGCAGTGAAGAATGTTCTGATTTGTATGTGGGGGAGACCAAACAGCAACTGCATCAACGTATGGCCCAGCACAGAAGAGCCAATTCCTCGGGTCAGGACTCAGCCGTGTATCTGCATCTTAAGGATAAAGGACATACCTTTGAAGATTGTAATGTTAACATACTGGCGAAGGAACGTGACTGGTTCAAGAGAGGTGTTAAGGAGGCCATTTATGTGAAAATAAAGAAACCAAGCCTAAATAGAGGTGGGGGGGTTCGACACCAACTGTCTGCCATGTACAATGCTGTTTTAACACCTTACTCTGGGCGTTCCTATAACACCTCTTAGCCACTATCCAATCACACCCTTAACACCTGGCTGTGATATGCTAATTGGGATTTTCCAGGGTACATAATTGCCACAGATTCTTGTACAAGTCATTCTGAATTGAGAAAGCCAGTCGGATGACTAGCGAAACGTCTTCAAGAACTACATTTCAAGTCCAGTTGATCTAATTGAATACAACAGATATACTTGGTTTACATGGTTTACATTAACCAATCAGAGTTTCCGATTTTCCAAAAAAGGTATGTAAACCATGTAAACCATGTAATCCAAGCATTGAAAAACTGACCAATCATAAACGGATTATGGTTTTCTGCAAACCTATATAAAGAGGTGCAAACCTCCACGGAGCTCAGAAGTCATCTCAGTAGATGGCAGAAGAAAGAAGCGGCTAGCAACATCGGCTCCACTGAGGCAGGCGGTGCCAGCGGGCTCACTGTTGGCCGCAGTGAGCCTGCCTGGCATTGGCGACTTCAGTGGTGTTGGTGTCACTAGCCTGAAGACGTCACATCGGATCCAGACGCTAGTAACATCGGCCTCGTTGAGGCCACTGGTGCTGAAGGTACCCCTGGTGGCAGCAAGGGTACTTCTTGGGGTCGGTGGCCCCAGCGGAGCTGGTGTCATCGGATGGAAGACAGAAGAGCCCGTTCGAGCTGTGGGACCCCAACAAGGGGGTCGGGGAGGGTGGTTCCTGTTCAAGCTGTGGGACCCCTTAAGCCCCAAAGGGCTCTTGTCAGGGCCACAAGGGCGCTGATAGGGCCGGTGAGGGGGGTCCCGGTTTGAGCTGCGGGACCCCTTAAGCCCCAAAGGGCCCTTGTCAGGGCCATAAAGGTCCTTGTAATGACCAGGAGGGGGTCCCGGTTTTGAGCTGCGGGACCCCCGAAAGTCCGGCCAGATTGTTGGCCGTTTGGCAATCCGCAAAGCGGACATTCGAGTTTTACCGAACGTTCAGAAATCATTATCAAAAATGGCATGCAGATACCAGAAGTAGCGAGCGTGTGCGCTACGTCCGGTTTTTATGCTGTTACCCATGCACACGGACGTGTTCCCCAGACCTCTCCCAGGTCCCAGAGGCCTGTAAGGTAAGTTTACCCTGCAATATTTCGGAAAGTTCATTAGAGCTTTCTGAAATATTTTGGGTCGTTTTCGGACTTTCAAACTTTTTAGAAGCATGTAGGTGCTGATGTAATAAGAGGTGCAAGGTTTGCAAATGCTTTTCATCTACAACCAATTAGGTGTTAGCTTTTTACTAGGTTACTGAATTTAATGTAGTAAAAAGTAGAGTATTGTGTTACTTTGTATGGACTAAAAGTTTATTTTAGTGGACAAGCTTTTGAGGAATCTACCCTCTTTTTCAGCTTATAGCAGTACTGATTAAAACAAAGGTTTAACGGAAATTTAAAAGCTAATCATTAAGATAACAAGATAACAAACCACAAAAAAACCTAGGAAAAGCAGAATATACTGAGGAATGAGAAGGGGTAATAAAATAGAGAACAGAGGTGTAGGGTGGGGAACACCATGCACAGAAGAAGATGGAGGAGGCAGGGGAGAGAAAACTGTGTATGCACAGATACACACTCAAATAATGCTTATATATATATAAAATATATGGCCCACAGGTTAACAGTTTTTATTCTCATCCTGATGATGATGCTTCAGTGGGAGTTTATCCTCTTCTGTAGCTTTTGACTGTTTTTCCTATATACACTTCTGTTATCTCTCTATTTTATTACCCCTTCTTATTCCTCAGTATATTCTGCTTTTATTAAGGTGGGTACACACAGGCAAGATACTGCAAGATCCTGACTGTCATTTTTCAAAGATCTGGATACACACAGTCCTGAGCAATAAAGCCCTGATACCGTCGGACCTGAGGGTCCAACGGTATTGGGGCTTTATTGCTAGTGTGTATACCTAGCTTTATTTTTTTTGTGTGGTTTGTTATCTTGTTATCTTAAAGGGCATGTCCATCCCCCAAACTATAATTTAACCCACTACTGGCCCCACTATGTAGTGTGTAAAAATCCTTACCTCACATCCCAGCTCCATATGGTTCTCCTGTAGTCCTCCCCTCAAAGTCCCAAAAACTGGCCAGCAGGAGGTTAGCAGAGTCCATATAGGACTATGCCTCCTATCTCCCCTCTGGGAGAAGTTTTGCATGCGCACTGCAGCCATTATCCCCCTCCCTCCCCCTCCCTCCCTCTCCCTCTCCCTCCCGATTTTGTCTCCCTCCCCCTAGTGTAAAATCCTTTTTATATTATGTACTGCTCCTTCCCCCAGCCCCAACCGCATAACTTTTATTTACAGGAAGTGCCCCAATCTTTACTTACCATGCCTCTCTCCTTTGCTGGTCTGAACTCCGCCGTGTCCGTGATTGACTGCCTCTCAGCCAATGCTTGCATTGCATTTCCATGCAAGTAGAGGGCTGGGGTAGTGCGGCGAAGGATAGAGGCATGGTAAGTAAAGATTGGGGCACTTTCTGTAAATAAAAGTTATGCGGTTGGGGCTGGGGGAAGGAGCAGTACATTATATAAAAAGTTTATTACAAGAGTGGACATGCCCTTTAATGTAATTAGCTTTTAACTTTCTTGACTTTAACTATGAAACCTTTGTTTCAATCAGTACTGCTATGACCTGATGAAGAGGGTAGATCCCTCAAAAGCTTGTCAATTTTAATAAACTGTTAGTACATAAAAATTATCACAGTACTCTACTTTTTACTACATATTTTGGGCTAATATGGCAAAAAAAAAATTTTTTAACTGACGTTAATAACATCGCACTGGTTGCTGCAGATAGCACCGGCATATGTTAGCACGATGTCTTAAATAGATATCCCACACTCCAATCTTAATAATGTTTATATCGGCTTACTTGGTGGGCGCAGTGTCCACTTGAGAAAGGACCTAGAATGTCCGAAACATGTCGTGGTGTGCACAATAAATGCACAGTTGTTTATAGCAATACCTGTGGGGTTGTGGAGTTTTTGCTCCACAGTGTTTGCTCTATACTACACACTTTTATTTTGAATTTATGTCCAGGAACAGACATCTGGGCAGCCAAAGTCTATAGGAGATGTGGTGAGCTGAATTGCATTTTTATTTGCACATAGCTGTGCTCACTTGTGATGTTTCCGTGCTAATGCATGTCACCTGTCTGATCATGCGAATTTATACTTACGTAAATTTCTTTTCCTTGAACCCCAAAGGCAGTACGAAGAGAGAGATAGACACGCCCCCCCCCAACTGGTAGGACCAATGACCTCGATTTTAAAAGAGCTCCTCCCCTGTCTCTCCTCAGTGTAAGTCCTAAAGCAGTAAATACATAAAACTGTATACTTGCAAGTAAAAATTTATTGGGGAGGGAACAAATGCTGCCTTTGGGGTTCAAGGAAAAGAAATTTACGTAAGTATAAATTCGCATGTTCCTTATCACCCCAAAGGCAGTACCAAGAGATGTACTAAAGCAGTGTACAAAAATATTAGGGAGGGGATAAACTATAACATAACTTGAAGAACACTGCAGCCAAAGGCTGCTTCCCTTTAGAGATAAGTTGTTCTTCTTCACTATCTTGTGAAGGGATTAAGGAGGTTAAAAAGATTTCTTGTTCCAAATGGAAAGTTGTGGATACTTTAGGTCTAAAGGTTGGGTCCAACCTCAATCTGATGCCTTCTTCTTCTATTGTCAGATAAGGTTCTTTGCTGGAAAGAGCCTGAATTTCGCTGATTCTTCTAGCAGAACATAACGCAACCAAAATAGCTGTTTTCCATGTGAGACGATTTAGAGGAATTTCTTCCAAGGTTTCAAAGGGAGGTTGGCAAAGGCTTTTTAAGACTAGACTTAAATCCCAGTTTGGAAAATGGTTTATTATCCTTGGCTTTATTTTCCCCGTAGCTGTGAAGAATCTTTTAATGAGAGAATGATTGGCTATGCTTGAACCGTAAAATACTCCTAAGGCACTGGTTTGTACTTTAAGAGTACAGGGAGCTAATCCTTTCCTGAAGCCTATATCTAAAAATTCTAGAATTGATGGTATGTGAGGTTGTTTATTCGGTCTTTTGTTGGTTAAGCACCAATTTGAATATCATTTCCAGATTCTCTGATAAATAGATGAGGTTACTTTTTTCCGGCTTTGCAATAGAGTGTCGACCGCTGGCGAAAGACCATGGTGTCATATCCCCTTCAGACACCATGCCTTGAGATTCAGGCTGGATAGATTAGGATGTAACACTGGACCCTGGAACAGGAGATTTTGCATTAATGGTAGTTATATTGGTGGTTTGATTGATAACTGTAGCAGGCTCGCAAACCAAATCCGGCGAGGCCAAGCAGGAGCTATCATAATTATTGTACAATTGTTCTGTCGAATTTTCTTCAGAATTCTTGGTATTAGGGGTATTGGGGGGAAGATGTATGCCAGTTTGAATGGCCATGGGACTGATAGGGCATCTCTCCCTGCAGCTTTGTTGTCTTTGTTGAGGGAGAAATATATCGGAAGTTTGTGATTCCTTGCTGATGCCATTAAATCTATTTGTGGAGTCCCCCATTCCTGACAGATTGACTTGAAAGTCTGGGGTTCAAGGCCCATTCGTTGTGATCCAGATGTTCCCTGCTCAGTCTGTCTGCCCACTGGTTCTGGAATCCTTTGATATAGGGCTGAAAGTCCTAGAAGTTTGTTCTCTGACAAAGACTTATTTTTTGTGATAGTAAAATAAGGCTCAAACTTTTTGTTCCTCCCTGGTGATTGATATAGGCAGAGGCAGTTTGATTGTCTGTTTGGACTTGAACAATTTTCCCTTAAAGAACGTTCTCTAATGCTTTGAGAGCTCTCCAAATTGCTTTTAGCTCTCTGAAATTGGAAGAGAGTATTTTTTCTTCTTGAGACCACTTGCCCTGTTTTGATGAATTTAGGCAGTGGGCTCCCCACCCCCATAGGCTGGCGTCTGTGGTGAGAATTATAGGAAGGGGGGGATTTATCATTGCCCCTCCCTCTCTTGAGGTTCTTTTTGTTTAGCCACCAGTCTAGAGAATGGAGAATGTGATTGGGAATTTGAATTAATCGATGTAGGGAAGATGTTTGTCTGTTCCAACTATTTAGAAAAAAATATTGTATACTTCGCATGTGTGCCCTGGCCCATGACACCTTCTCTATTGCTGCTGAAAAGAGTCCTAGGATTTCCATTATGTTTCTTAGTGACACTGGTTTTGTGGATCTCATGCGGGAAACTTTTGTTATTATTTTGTTCACTCGATCTTCTGGAAGATATATTCTGTTTGTGCTTGTGTTGAAGATGAAGAGAAGACTTTTCTTGGCTTATTAGCCACCCTAAGTCCGTCATGGTTTTTATAGTTGTTGAAATACTTCGCAACAGCTGTCTCTCTGAATGGCCTTTTATCATCCAGTCATCCAAATATGGAATTACTTCTATTCCCAGAGATCTTAGGTAGGCTGCCACCACTACCATTATTTTGGTAAACACCCTTGGTGCAGAGGAAATACCGAAAGGGAGAGCTGCAAATTGAAAATGTTGAATTTCCTTTCCATCTTGTACAGCAATTCTTAAGAATTTCTGGTGAATGGGACGTATGGGGACATGTAGATAGGCTTCTTTTAAGTCCAAAGTTGCCATACAGTCTCCTGTCATTATGTTGTTGATGACTGATCTTACTGTTTCCATTCTAAAGTGGATTTTCTTTATGAATTGGTTTAAGAATTTGAGGTCTATTATAAGTCTGAACTGTCCTGAAGCTTTTGGTGTCAAGAAGATTTTTGAATAAACCCCCTTCCCATCTTCTTCCTGAGATACATGTAATAGAACTTTATTTTCTAAAAAGTTGTGAAGTTCCTGGGTGAGAATTGATTTCTTTTCCCTTGAGGAAGGGAGTTTTGACCTGAGAAATAGATGAGGGGGATGCTGGAGTAATTCTAGGGAGTAGCCTAACCTTATTATTTCCAGGACCCACTTGTCCAATGTTATTTTCTTCCAGTTTTCCAGAAAAAAGGACAAGCAACCTCCCACAGGTTTGGCGTCATTGGGAAAATGGTCTAGAATTGAAGAATCGACCTCTCCCTCTCTCTTGTTTAGATCTATTAAAGTTTTTGGAATTTATTCTTTCCAAATTGAAAACTTCTACCTCTAGACGATCCTCGAAAAGAGTTGAAAATCCTTTTAAAAGATTTCCTTTCTTGAGGTAAGGATAGGATTCTTTCTTCTCCTTTTTTCCCTATGAGGTCTTCAAGACCGGATCCGAACAAGATACCACCTTCAAATGTCATAGAACATAGTCTGTTTTTTGACGCATTGTCTGCGGTCCAAGACTTAAGCCAAATAGCTCTTTGTGCCACCGCCGAAGTGGCTGCTGCTCTAGCCGAAACTTTAATGTTGGATAAAGTAGAATCACATAGTAAGTCAGCTGTTCTATGTAATAGGGAAAGGTCTTTTATTATATTATCCCTAGAAACTCCTCTTTTTAGACTGGCAAAGACTATTGAATCGCCTTGGAAGCGAGGATTTCTTATCAGGGCAACTCCATTCTCCTGAAATACACTTGTTAATAGCATCATAAACAGGAATGGTAGTCTTCTTTTTAATTGCCCCAGAGAAACATCTTGAGAGGGGGTTCTTGTGGATTGTCAGTTTCTATGGACTCTCTTACAGACTTTAGGAAAAGCTCCAAGTCCTGCAAGGGAAATAATTCATCATCCTCAGTGATTTCTCCTTCTTCAGAAACTGAAAGCTCTTCCTTGTTTGTTTCGCTCTTTTGATCTTCCTCAATAGCTATAATGCACTCTTCAGGACTATCAGGATCAGATTCTGCCAGTTCAGGGGAATTAATTTTCTTTTGTGCAGTGTTGTTCTGTTTTGCTTTAAAAGAAGATAATGCACTTTGAAAAAAATCAAGAAAATCACTGAAATCTTTGGAAGAAGTGGGTTGCGATTTTAATTTCCCTTGACTGTTGGCACACAGGATATCCTCAGAGGCACTCATTATCTGTATGAGAGAAGAGAAATCAAGCTCAATGAGCACCATAAAATAACCCCCTTCCCTATTGATACACAAGAAAGGGAGGGAAAGCCAAAAGACATTCTTACCAGGCTGGGCAGGGGCTGTGGCAGCCGAGCACAGTAGCACTGAACTGCTGTAGGCAAGGGGAGCAGCATTGGACACTGTCCGGATGCCAGAACATACTTCCTGGGATGCCGTCATCACGTCCGCACGCTACGTGACGCTCGTGACGTGCGCGATGACGTCACTCCCGAACCCGAAAGTGCCGCGGACAAAGTAAGCCGTTATAGGACGCGGGTTTTTTTTGTTTTTTTTTTTAATATGGCACCTGAACGGGAACCAGTAGAAAATATAAAAAGGTTGGGCATAGGATCCTATATCGATCCCCAGAGAGAGTGAAGTCTCAGCTTTGTTGCCAGTCCTCCCCCTGAAGGGTTCAGACTCCTGGATACTAGGTCTGTCCCACTGGGTAGGACAAAAAACACTGAGGAGAGACAGGGGAGGAGCTCTTTTAAAATCTAGGTCATTGGTCCTACCAGTTGGGGGGGCGTGTCTATCTCTCTCTTGGTACTGCCTTTGGGGTGATAAGGAAAAAGGTGCTGTATAAGCACTGAAACGTCATGTGTGAGCACATCTATGTACAAATAAAACAATTTTGAATCTTGGTGAAATCCATCCAATTTTGCTTTGTAAGCAGCTGTGAATAAAAAAAACAAAACTTAATGTAATAGATTCAGCTCACCAAGGGCAATATGAAAAAAAAGGAAATCACTTTTCAATACGTACTTTGTTGGCAGTAAATTTGTTTTGAATTCCTACTTTCCTTTGTATACTTTGACTTCAAATAATAAAAGCTCCTGTCAGTGACAAGAAGAATTCAAGGAATTCCCAGTACAATACAGGGTCATTTCACTTGCAATTGTCTTTGAGAAGTGAGCAGAAAGCTAAAGTAGATATGACACTTTCTCTGGGAAATATGAACGGCGCATATGGCAACTGTGTTTTTTAGCATTTCTAAATACTATTTCTTGCAAACCTGTCATTAAGGCATTGACTTTCTCACACAATCCATAGCTGACGTATTCTTCTTCAGTATGTGTTCTAACCTTGTCCATTGGTTTATACATTTTTAAATATTACCTTTGCTTTGATTTTCAGCTTCCTGCTGAGACACAGTAGATAGTTATTTATTAGCCGGACACTGATCATTACAAAAGTTTTTTTTGGTTGTCATATATCCTCATTGCTATTCTATCATTATACATAGGGATATAAACATATGCTTTGTAAAGGAGCCTGGCGCTGTTAAAATACCAAGTTTTCTTTTCATACTTGTTTATTCATCTTTACAGAATCATACAACTGTCAGTGGGCTCCACATAATTAACAAAATCTGTTTACAAAGTAGTAACAGGGCTTTGGGGAGATCTTTTGATGTAAAGATTTTTTTTTAGTACTAGAAATATAATCTTATAAATCTGCACATAAAGTCTCCGGAATTAAAAAACTATATAGCCTTCAGATTTGTTACCAAACATTGGTGGTTCATTCACCAAGAGTCCTTATCATGAAAATTGGTGCAAAGGTGCGCAAACAGCTTTGCAACATTTTTGCATCAGTTTGTGGTGAGTTTGCACTAAAATGTGCAAATGCTCCTGAAACAGATTTTCTAGTTTTGATATAAAATTGTGTGACTTTTTTAACAACAGCAAATAGTAAATTCCATCTAAAATAAGTAAGATTGACTCTTTAACTTTCTTCCTCTGTTATTAACTCCAGCACAAAACTGCGCACCAGGATCTTAATGGATTAGGAATGGGATGTCATAAAATGGGACGGACGGACGGACAATAGATAGATAGATAGATAGATAGATAGACAGGTAGGTAGACAGTTGGGTAGACAGACAGATAGACAGACAGGTAAGTAAACAGATAGACAGACAGACAGGTAAGTAGACAGAGAGAGAGAGAAAGAGAGGGAGCGAGAGAGAGAGATAGCAGGGGAGGACTTGCCCATTAGGCTGAGGGGCAAATGCCCCCAGGGTTGGTCTCCTATAAAAAAATTGGGATGCCACAGAAGTTATTAGTAAGTTACACACTTGAAAGGCACAGCGCACATCTCTAGCTCTAACACGGGCAAGGAACAGGAAACTCCTTCACATCGTTTACCAGTCAGCCCTCCAGTTCATTAGCAGTGTTAATCAGCCCCCCAGTTCTTTAGCCAGTGTTGTCAGCCCTCCAGTTTATTAGCCAGTGTCCTCAGCCCTCTAAATCATTAGCTAGTGTTTTCAGTCCATCAGATGGTTAGCCACCATCTGAAGTCAGCCCTCCTGTTCACTAGCCAGTGTTGGTTAGCCCTCTAGTTTATTATTCAGTGTTTGACAGCCTCCATTTCATTAGTTGGTGTTAGTCAACCTTCCAGTTCTTTAGGAACAAAGGAGAATTTGGGAAAGTAAAACTTGACTTAGAAAGTATACCCGGGGGGGGCGGGGAGAGAGCTTCACCCCCGAGGTTCTTGTAATGGGGAGGGGGAAGATTTTTTTCTGCACTCACAACAATGTAAGATGTGAATAGTGGTCTTAAAAAAACAAAGTGTGTGACCAGGCAAGGTGGGCCTGGTCAAAAATTTTGCGATCTACCATGAAAGGGTCACATGGTTGTATTTGCCCACCAGGCCAAAAAGTTCCAGTCCTCCCCTGATAGATAGACAGGTAGACAGGTAGGTAGGTAGACAAAAAGTAGATAGATAGATAGATAGATAGATAGCACACAGTGAACACATCACTAAAAAAAATAAAAACTTCATTGACTTTTTACAGTTACAAAACACAATTTAAAAAATAAATATTATAATGCACTTCAATACATTATATTTCTATATATCTATATTTTACTGTATTTCCCCTTATATATCAAAGTAACTATTCCAAGAAAAGAAAGTGTGACCTACCTTGACCTAAATACATGGCAAAAGAGACTCACACCAACTCCCTAGACATTACTATCATCCAACTTTACTGTGTCACTAAGGCCAGATGCTCAGTGACGTAATTTAATGGAATAGGTGCCAGATAACATGTTTTGAGAGGTTTTAGAAAGACATGGGGAAATCTTAATGCAATGTCCTTTTGACTCAGTGTCCTTTTGAAGTCCTTTTAAATGTTCTATCCCCTAGATCAAACCTAAGAGGTTTTCTTGTTTATCCCGAATAAATAAATATAGAACCTGTTTTTTCCTGTATTTTACCTTGTGTGTTATCCCACATTATATAATAATATTACTATGTAAGAATACCACATTGTAAAAAAACATTTAATTACATTATTAAAGAGAATACAAGTCTAATAATACATTTTGTTCAGGAGAATAAGTTCAATTTATTTCAAGTTCAAGCACTTTATTGTCATTGTGTAACACAACAAAATTACTTTTCATGACAACCCCACGGTGTATATAGTGATAGTAACAAAGGTAGAAAGAGAAGAGATTATACAAGTATGCCAGGTATAGAGATTTTTAAACAATTTGTACACAGTGTTCATTATTACAGAGAGGATTCAGAGTTCATCAACTTTATGGCAGATGGCAAAAAGCTGTTTTTCAGTCTGACTGTTGGTATGCGGGTTGATCTAAAATGTTTACCTGATGGCAGGAGCTCAAATAAGGCATTTCCAGGGTGAGTGTTGTCCTTTATAATGTTTTTGGCCCTTCTCAATACAGCATTCTTATACAAAAGTTCCAGTGATGGTAGTTCAGTGCCAATAATGGATTCTGCTGTTTTAACAACTCGCTGCATGGCTTCTCTAGCAGCCTTGGTGCGGCCGTCATGCAACTGGTCAAAATTCTTTCTACAGTGCATCTGTAGAAATGAACCAGCAGCTTCTGTGGGAGGCTAGCATTCCTTAGTTTTCTCAAAAAGTAGAGACGTTGTTGTGCTTTGCCAGTTACAGCTAAAGCATTGTCAGCCCAGGACAGGTTCTCTGCGATGGTGACTCCCAAAAACTTAAAGCTGGAAACTCTCTCCACAGCCTCTGCAGTGATCATTAATGGTATGTGAGTGGTCTTTTTGGTGGTCCTAAGGTCCACAATAACTTCTTTGGTCTTTTTTTCTGTTTAATAATAGGTTGTTAATTTCACACCATGCAGTCTGTATGCAGCCTTCTCATTGTCTGATATACAGTAAGCCCAACTACAGTCGTATCATCTGCAAACTTAACAATCATGTTTAAAGTATGGATAGGCTGGCAGTCATGAGTGAAAAGTGCATAGAGGAGAGGGCTTAGTACACGCCAGTGCTCAAAGTAAGGGTGGAGGATGTCTGTTTTACTAATCTGAGAGCTTGAGGGCGATTAGTAAGGAAGTCCAGTAACAAGCTTCATATGGAGGGAGCAATACCTAGTGCATAGAGTTTGTTGGTCAGCTTGCCAAGTACGATGGTGTTAAATGCTGAGCTGTAGTCAACGAAGAGCATTCTAACATAGGAGTTGGGCTTTTCTAGGTGTGAGAGGGCAGTATGGAGAGCTACACAGATGGCATCCTCTGTCGATCTATTTGTTCGGTAGGCAAACTGCTGTTGATCTAGATTTGGGATGGAGGCCTTGATGTGTATGGCTACCAGTCGTTCAAAGCACTTGGTGATGACAGGGTTTAGAGCAACTGGTCTGTAATCATTAAGACAGCTTATCCTAGGATTTTTTGGAACTGGCACAATGGTTGTGGATTTAAGGCACGGGGGACTTTACCCAAGAACAGAGAGAGGTTGAATATTTGTGTAAAAACTTCTGCTAGTTGACCAGCATACGCCTGGAGCACACAACCTTGTGCACCATCAGGACCTGCAGCTTTCCTGGTGTTGATGTTTGTGAGTGCCTGTCGCACTATATGTTTATGAAGGATTAAAGGCCGTAAGTTTTTTTCAAATCTAGCAAAAAAGTTGTTAAGTTCCTCTGCTATGCTGGGACTAAATTGTATATTTTTGTCTACAAAATGTTGTTAGTGGCCTAAAAATGTATGTTATTTTGGTGTTGCTTCTCTTTTTCCAAGCTCCTCCACCTATGGTAGCACCTCCATGTAAGCCAAATCCTTATTTAGTAATCCCCATAGGCTCGAGTGGGGTTACATTAATTTACCACCAGCAACCCTGGAAGAAAGGAAGTATCAATAATTGGAATGGTTTTAAGGTACCGGTATTTGTTAGCATTTACAAATCAAACTAAGGTCCTAATTACTTGGGGATCACCTGAACTTTATTATTAGACATCAATTACCCTTCAAATGCATGGAAACTGGACCCACTTACAAAGTTAATTTTATATTAATTATACATAACACACAAAACTGACGCCACACAATCATATGAGTGGAAGTATTGGCCACAGCTTTATTTTCTTTATTTTAATTTTAATTCACACTGGAATTGTACACTTGACAAAGCATTTTTCTTTCTTAAGCAACTTAAATGCCAGCTTAGCCAGTCTGCGAACTGTAGGCAGCCTATTTACCAACATATATTATAAATCAAAGGTCACCGATCCCTTAAGGGCATCAGTCCCATTACAATTTAATACAAACCGACCCAGCTGCGTCAAAATTAAAGATAATTCGTATCACATATAACTTTTTTTTGAGGGGGGGGAGGGCGAGTTTTCTTCCCGGTACTCCACCACAGGCTGCAAATCGTTCCCTGAGCTGGCTCCTATATATAGCCCTCTGCATCTCCCGCCTAAACTTCGGGCCCAGAGCGTTACAAATGTGGAGCCACCCTGCAGGTAAGCACCAATTGGGACAGTTTATTTAAATTAGCCCTGCTCTGCCTTAACTCTTTATGCCCCAACTTGAATTGGGCCTTTTCCATGCGGCAAAAAACGCAATTTGCCGTTTTAGCCTACATGTGATGTAATAAATTATTTAATTTAAAGGTGATTTGGTCTTCCAACCAAGATAAAAATTATCCTTGCCCTGACTATAATTTTATAAACAAGGTTTGAAATACATTTTGGAGATGTACATTTTGTACAATGACTTCCTTATATTGCCTACCTATAACCTGCTGCATAAACATTTTGCTGTAAAATAAAAAATATTCAGTGCAGAATAAATATGCATGCTATACTTCACCACACTGTTTCCTTACAATCATGGGGGATCTTATTAAGTTCATTTTAAGTTCACTTAAACATTTAAAAATAAACACATTGTTTACGGCATAAATTGTGTTTTGAATTGTAAGATTTCTCTATCTTACTTGTTAGTGGCACATAGAGCTGTTTAAATTGCTGTAAAATTGCTATGGAATTTCATGAAGATCCAACAAAGGAAAATGCTAATCACTGCACTGCAGTTTTCAGTGGGAAGCCCTATCCTAACTTTATTGCAAACTGCTAATATAAAGCAATGAAGGCTTCTGTATTTTTATTTCAGTAATAGTACATTCTGTGGGAAAGATGCTGAGCGTTTTCTATTGACAAACATATCACATGATTAACATATGTTTCCCAATCTTTTACATATTAATATTAACTAGAAAGGGAAAGTTTAAGTAGTGAGGTAAGTAAAGTGGCAAGGTAAGTAATGATCGGGGGAGTTTCTGCAAATATTACTATAGCGGTTGGGGCTAGGGGAGGGAGCCCTACACTACAGAAAAGCCCTTTAAGTAAGGCTGCCACAGGAATGGAATGATAGGTCAGTAGGTGTGTGTACCCATGTGAGGTTAGGGTATGTTTTTTTTTGTTTTTGTTTACAACCATAAAATTTACTTTTATTGAGGATTTATCAAAATTAGTTTTTTTTTACTTTATTTACCCTTTAAATCTTTAAATATGCCACAAGAATCAAAGAGTAGATCAGTAGGTGTGTGTACCTGTGTGAGGTTGGGGTTATGTGTTTTTGCATGTATGACCATATAACTAACTTTTATGGATGATTGATCAAAATTAGTTTTTTGACTATAGTTACCCTTTAAGTATGGCTTCCATGGGAATGGAGGAGTGTACCTGGTCTGTGTGGGGGGTTGGGGTTATTAACGTTTGTGTTTTATGACCATGAAACAAACTGTTTGAAATATTCACTTTGAGGATTGTTACCATTTATGCCTAGGGGGAAAAATGTCCCGAAATTTGCCAATAACGCTGTAACGCTTCTGCGTCCTTAGCTAGAAGACAGCACACTTCTCCTATATACCCCGCATGTCTGTACTGAATTTCATGTCTCTAGCTCAAAAACTGTGGGAGGAGATACGGTCCAAAAAAGCAGAAGAATAAAACGGAAGAAGAAAAAGGAAAAGTAGAAGAAATAGAAAGAACGATAATTTGGCTCTTCAAGACAAATTAATTACCTATAAAAGTTGTAGATCGCTCTAGTCCAGAAGAAGGGTCACCACATACATTTGAAATCTTGTGGTCCATATTATTCCATTTCTTTTTAAATCTCTTTTTCTTGTGTTAGTTTGATGCCAACTAATAAAAAAAAGTGTGGTTGTTTTAAAGTATCACTTTTAATTATTTTGATTTCATTAACAATGGTTTAAAATACAAATGTTGTCCACTATGTTGTACATTATGCATATGGTGCATCTAATTACTGACCTGTTGTAAAGAAAAATGTACCTGCTTGGGGATCCCGCGGCGCGCCCTCCCCGTCCGATCCCCATCGGCTTTCTCCGGCAGCTTCCGGCGTTGCTCGGTCTTCGGCGGCATTCGCGATTCATTCGCAACTTCCAATTCGGCGATCCTCTCATTCGTAGGCGGCCGCGCTACTTTGCGAAGGCGCGTTTCGCGCTTAAAGTGACAATTCACATTTTTTTTCAAAATCTTCCCACTATCTAATCTGCTCTCTTCTTCTTCTATGCTGTCCTCCTATTGGTCCCTTTAGTCTTTTTAAAGCCCTTAGCCCATTGGTCCTTGCCTGATATAGCAGTTTATCTTGCTGGTGGTGTGCTTTCTTCTTTTATTATCTGTTTTTGATCCTTGCCTGTTTTTTGACCTTGATTTGTACCTGCCTGCCCTGACCTCTGCTCATTCCTGACTATGCTTCTTGCTCAATCCTCTGTACTATGCCTGGCGGCCGGATTCCTGTTTTTGACTTTGCTCTTGCCTGCTCCTAGTCTGTACCTCGTATTTTGGTCTCTGACCTTCTTCCTTGTGCCTTGCCTGTCTGTTTCACTTCGGACCTCTTCAGTATTCCCGGCCTCAGTTCAGATACCTTGCACTCTAAGTCCAGGGGGCAACCGTGTTTGGTGAGGCGCATCTAGCCTCCCAGCAAATGGGGGCTTGTCTATTGATGAAGATAGTGGATGAAGATTGGGGTATTCGGACTGAAGGAATAGTTGGGAATCTAGAGCGTTACACCTGTTCAATTAATTCTTTGGGGATCAGTCACTCACTGCACATCTCTGCCATTTAAGCTGAACAACGTCACTAATAAATTAAATAAGACAGGGAGAGAATAAGGCTTTAGTGCTCCCCTTCAATATATGCAAATAAACTGAAACAAATACTTGAAGCTGACTTTTTTGCATCTGTATTACCAAACCTCTTGGCCACAGAGAGTCCTAAATTTTCGATTCCTTATCTTATTTACCAAATTTAGAAATTGAATAGGGCTATTATTTGTTCGATTGCACAATTTTTAAACAATAAGTCTAGGTATGCAGCAGGTGTAAAATCTTTTTATGGTAAAAAGAATTATGGTAAATTCTTTATTTGCGTGTTTAGCTTAAAGTGGCCACATAATAGGCGCAAACTCACACAAAATGTTGCACAGCTGTTTGTGCAGCTTTTGCACCAATCTTTGTGATAAGGACTCTCAGTGAATGAACCACCCACATTTGGTAAGAATTGAGGAATCTATAGGTTTTCAATAAGTGTTTATATTAGAGACTTTAAATACAGATTTGATGTTGTATTATTTTCCATCTTGTATGTTCTCTTCTCTCTCCTAAACCTAAGGATAGAATATGGTATGAGAACATTTGGTCCTATTTTCTAGTTTTTAAATAAAGCATTATTTAAGTATTCATAAAACAAATAACATTCTATCATGTCATTCCAGAGCAACTCACTTCTTTGGGAAAGAAAAAAACATGTAAATCATAGCCACATTCTTTCAACATTCAGACAAAACAATCATTTATGGGAACAGAAGATATCAGCATAGTGCAAAGTGCAGCAAAACACTTTCAGGTTAAATTGATTTATCACTCGCTTCAGCAAAAAAAAAAACAAAAAAACATACAAGAAAAGGGGGGGGGGGGGGGATCAGTGCAACGCCCAAGAATCTAAAATACAAAAGTCAGACTTATTCAATGTTTCAGAGGTCGTTCTAACCATTTGTTCAAATAAAAAGAGAAAATGTTTAATAAGCAAAGCCAATTTCCCTATTTGCTTTTCAATTACTCTTTTTAATAATAGTCTTTGTTAACATTTTTCCTTTTAAAAATAATGAAGCAGACAACACAGGCAAGATTGAACCGGTTATGAATATGTTAGTGCCGTTCATAATTCACTAACTGGGTCTGTTAAAATGTGATGGAACAAAAGTGAATAAACAATTGATGTTTTCTTGATTCTGTAATATAGTAATTATCATTCTTAGTAGGCTTGTGTGATTGTGCTAAAATTGATGTATAAAAATCTGCCTTGCAATGCAGATAAGGATGAATAAACCTGTTCATTCAGTTTTCATTCCGCTGGTGGGTCCAAAGATCAGGCCTAATTTTTTGCTCAGAACTGTCCAACCCCAAAGTTCTGCAATGAAACTAACTAATGGTAGTTTGTCTTTGTCTCGTTGTTGAATTATGATAGCCAAACTGTGAGTTCTGACCCTAATCCAGCTTTGGGGCACAACTCCAGTACATCCCTATGCTAGTAGAGGAACATAGGGTGTTAGTGCTACAGTTTACTTATAGAGATATTTCAACCACTAAACTAAAAAGTTTAGTTAAGAAGAACTAAAAAGATTTTTAATTCTAACGTGAAATCTTTTCTCTTTAGAAACCCTATACAGTGTAATATTATTTTATTATAAATTGTATTAACATACATTTAGGGACTATATTCTGTAACTAAGAAAGCTTCCATGTTGTTGTCATGCACAGAATATTTTCTATACAGATGTATCCACACAAATTTAGTTGTCCCTGATAAACTTTGAAAGCTGCTGGATTCTTTTCCAGCCTAAATTGCAGACAGCCTTCCAGGTACAATACAAAGTCTACAAAGTCTAAAGCACTTCTTTTAGAAACACAGCCCATGAGGTCACAGGCTCAAATCTCCAGACTTACTTATAAAACAAAACATAATAGTTTTCTGTTGTTTTTTTCCAACAACTGAATTTTTTTTTATAGTAGCTAGGTTGGTATAGTGGCATAAAGTTCTGCCTTCAGCAAGACAGAGTACATGAAGTTGCAGGTTCAATTCTCCACTCCTACTTTTTTAATATTCTGTTGACATCCATGCTAGCTAAAAAAAAGTCAATGATTTCACATCTTTTTTGGTATGAAAAGCAAAGGAATATATCATTTGACATGGAACGGAACATTGAAATATGTTTTTTAAAGAAATAAATAAAAGGGAGGATCTCTTTGCTGTTTTATAATTAGCTGTCAGCTTCTACATAGCAAGGCTGCTGCTTCCTGTGAAGTGCACAGCCTATTCTTAGGTTAACATCACCCAGCAAAAGTGGATTATAGGAGCTGACTGCTAGTATCCACGGGTTAATTTCATATAGCATCTAGCAGCCACAGCAAAGGGAGAGGTTAGACACAAATTGTTATTTCTTTGTGAATGTGCTCTGTCTATTGGGACAATGTTGTCTAGAGAAATTAGTTTCCCTTTAATATTATTTAAAAAATTAATGACCTGGGTGACCTAAAACCATATACACTTCATCCTGTATAATAGTTTTTGTAAACATGCATCTATTTAGACCCAGGAGATTGCTATCAGGAAAACTTAAAATCAAAAAGAGAATTCTATCATGGTTATTGAATAAAAGTTTTTATCATTTAAAATGGTGCTAATTTTGCCCCAACCAATCAGATGTTAGATTTCAAATGTTAAATTATATCAGATTGGTTGGGGCAAATTTAGCACCTTTTTAAACCATTTTTAACTTTTATTGAATCTCCCTATTTGTTTCTTAAAAATTGAATACAGTAGCATATTAACAGACCATATTGTGGTGAAAGTGAGGCCTTAAATGAAGAGGAGTCATCTTTAGTAGCTTCTGAACAGACACCATGATGGGCATATATAGTCTGATATGGTTGAGAAATCCTGATTCCAAACTCTATAGTCTCACCCTGACAGGATTCTAGCCAATGAAACATATTAGTCCTTCTCTTCTCTTTAAATTGCCAGTTTTGAATTTGAAATGTGACACAGATTTTTTACACATACACTATTTTGTTTGACAATAAGTGCAATCTGCAATAGCCTAGCAGTGACAAAGTTCATTTCTTTTTTTAACAATGACATTAATTACAGTATTTTTAAAGTATATTTGATTGCAGGTTGCTACACTCTTAAATACATTTTTTAAAGATGCTCCCTTGAAGGTCAGTATTTCTGATATGTGATAGCATGAAAATGAACTATTAAAATACCGAAAACACATGCAATTTTGAAAACATTGTTGCTATCGTTACCAGGCAGCTCATTTAAATATGTGTTTTTACTATTTCCATAAGAACTCAGCACTACTGTAAATGCTTAAGGTGTTTTAAGTTTTATTTTCACCGAGTCAAGGTGTAATTCGGAGACACAATTATCTTCTTCAAAAATGATTTGTAACAAATGGGAAAATGAGTATGCTTTAGGTGCACCTAATCTTATCATTTAAATAGCTTTGTTGCCTTCATCTTGTGTGGCAGTTAATGAACGGGCAAAGTCCAGCTCTGCAAAGTCAAATAATAAAACAACACCAATCATAATCATCTAGTATCTCTGGACCCAAATCACAGAATGAAAATGATTTATTTTTCCCCAATGTTCCCTCATATAGGATCTTGTTAGAGAAGGCTCTGGGTGAAACTTCCAACAACAGCTAGCTTTATTTCAAGGAAATGTCATTTCACATGTTCAATCATCTGTGGATTTTTTTTTCTTTAAATGTGTCCCAGTGAGGTTGATATCGATATGATCTCTATCATCAGTTTTACTCTCTTCTCCCTTGTTATCATTATAATTTTTTTTTGCTTTTAAAAAATCTTCTACTTTTAGCTGCCTGTTGCAAAAAGTACATAGAACATTTTAGAGTTGAGTCTAGGATACCGGTAGATTTCTAGAACATAAACTTACCTAGTCATATAAATGGGCATGTTACGGTAATTTAAAGAACAGCAAAAATGAATATAGAAATTATCATAAGGAATAGGACCAGTTCAGGTAATCCGCCCTCCATAATCTTGAAGGAGAACTACAGGGTAAAGCACATTGATGGGACTTATAGCCTTATCCTTCTAAATCATCCAGCAGTTTAAAAAGAAAAAGTAAACCATAATGGCATAATAACAAGCATCTCACTTCCTGATCTTGTCCGTAATCCCCAGATAAAAGATGAGGGTCTGGGGAAGTAAATGGCTCACTTTAGGTTTTACCAATTTTATTGAAGTGTGAAGAAAGGCATTTGACACGTTGTAATTAGCATTTGGTATATACAGTTTTAATACGCAATGTTTGCAGTGTAAGAGAAACACTGGGCAGGTAATACAAATTGTGTAGCACTCATGATTTCTGTGTTAGTATTTAAAACTATTCATTTGTACAGAAATGTAAAAAGTTTGGGTGGACCCACCATTCCAAATCACTTTCCAGATATTTTAGGATTTCAAGCCTACTTAGATTGCCCACTGTAATTAATAAATAAATGAACAAATTAAGATGTACCAGTGGAGGTATGCTCTAAGCAAAAAAGATGCTGCTTCCAAGTTTTGTCAAACTGCTGGTGAAACAAAACCAACTGGTTTCATCCACCTCTACTCTAGCTTAGTCCTTTGGCTTTGGCTGCTTTAAAAAATTTTAGTCAAATGCTAAGATCAGTTTTATTTATAGGATATTTATTTTTGTAAAAAACACTAATGTGGAAATGTATATTTAATGTATGAACTTGTTGCATTAACATTAGGATTGCTAATCATTATTAATATACATGTATAAACCTGATATTTTGATTGGAATAGGTGTTAATTGCTAATTAATTAGACAATATTTTACAAAAAAAAAAATCTGGAGATAATAATTCAAATTTCACTGTACATCTGAGGCATTACATCTCATTTCCAGCACAGCACATCTGAGTTAATAGTTTACTAATAATATTTATGTTCACATATGGATATTTTTTTTAATGATCTCTCTGAATGTATAATGAGCAAGCCATTTAGTATACAGGACAAACACATGCACCTTTAAAATGAAAACAAACCACAAAAAGCAACTACTACAGAAATACATGGAGTTAATTCCCTTTTGTTTTTCTCCAAATGTATATGATGTCATGCAGGGGATTTAAAATAAAATTAAGTCACACAGACAGTCTGTATCTGGCAATTAAAATAAAATGGTCATACTGACAGTCTGTTCCTGGCAGTTAAAATAAAACGATGTCCCACAGACAGTATGTTCCTGGAAATTAAAATAAAATGATGTACATGACCCAGATGTTGAAGAGAATGACAACAATGGAACTCAGTTTCTGCCCATTAGCCATGGATATCCATGGACCGGATGAAGAGTGTTCCCATCTGGGAAATACAGGTAGATGTGTACCTGTATCCCGCAATCTATGGGATCTGTGTATCTACTTGGCTTGGTACAGTTTAATGGGTCTTCCAATCCGCTTTTGGATATATTTGTAAATATACAACTTTGAATAGGTGATATCTTTAGATTGTCATGTTTAGGGATTTGGGAATATAGATTATAGATTCACATGGAATCTGACACGGAACCCCTTGGTTCCGAAATCTGAATGTTCTGTCTGGAATCGGACACTTTGCTCAGATTTCTTGACTTCGGAGCGCATATTCGATTTTTATCGAACGTTCAAGCTATTTTCGAAATTTCTTAAAAATAGCCTCGAACATTCAATAATATTAAAAAATATGGTCAGAAACTCAAAAATAGTTTCTGATCATATTTTTGAGGATTATCGAACATTTGTGGCTATTTTTCGAGAATTTTCGAAAATAGCTTGAACGTTCGATAAAAAACGCACTCCACATTCCCAATTATAAGTTCCATTTTTGGGTTTTTGGATCTTCAGGATTTTCCCGAAATTCGAGGAGGAGTGACGTTGGGCATTCTGTAGTCTTACGGTCACACTCCAGTGCTGGGTCTTACCAGTATACAGTAGCTTCTTCCTCTTTCTCCTGGCAGAGGTAGATCCAAAGCAGCTTCCTTCCTGTGCTGAGCAGAAGTGCTTTTGAAGGAAGTTAACTGCAACATAGTAACATACTAACATAGTAATTGAGGTTGAATTAAGACATATACGTCCATCAAGTCCAACCTTTTCATCCTAACTACAGTTAATCCAGAAAAAGGCAGAAAAATCGTAAAGTATCCCTGGATCAACCAAAACTACAGTATATGTATTAATACAAGTAATTCTCAATATTTTTTAGTTTTAGAAACTTACTGTATCTAGGCCACTTTTAAAGTGGGGGGGGCGGCCCCTTCAGGTACGCCCCTGAACAAATTATCAATAATTTAATATATCAATATATAAACCTTTACTAACCTGGAGATGGAACCTCTTTTCTTCCAATCTTAAAGGACGTCCACTTGTCCTCTGATATGACCTATTAGAGAACATTGCACCAGAGAATTTATTGTATGGCGCATTAATACATTTGTATAAAGTGATCATATTCCCACGCAAACATCGCTTCTCTAATGTAAACAGTTCTGTCTTGATCGTGCGTATGAATGAAACATACGCGGAATAAGCTGTTTAAAAGACCGGACCCGAACTTCCGGTTCAGTTCTGGAAATTCGGGTCCAGTTTTAAATAGCTGATTGCGCGTATGTTTCATTCATATGCGCGATCAACTGATTAAAACCTGCATGTCGCCGCACAGATCTTGCAGTCTGCGGAGGGAGGGGGGGGGACGGCCCCTTCAGGTACGCCCCTGAACAAATTATCAATATATGTTATAAAAAACATTTTAATAAAGATGTTGCCAACTGCATCTAGTGTCAGGTATATAGAGAACATCATCCCTATTGACTTCACCTTAAACATAAAAGCTAAATAGCTCAGTAGAGACCAAGGCAGCCTAAGCTTTATCTTTTTATAGCTCTTTGCCAAAGAAAGCTATGCTTTAGAGCTTTTCGTGTTTTCCCACTGGGAGATTGAGCTCCATTGTTACAGAATCTATAACAATTCCCAAGAAGGGTATTTCAGTGCTTGAAATAACAGCTGGCTTTACACTAGTGCGTTTGGAATGCTAAAATCCAGCAAACTGGCTAAAATTACATACTCAGCTAAGCATCAATTAAAAAGTCATCATGATTATTAAACACATTACAGCCCTATTTAGAATGTGCACCTAATAAATCATGGAAAGATAGGGAGCCTTATGTATTTCCTTTTATACCAGTGCAAAATTTTCTATCAAACAGAAATCTTGGCTGGGTATGTATTGTATGGACTGCAGTCATAAAGCTTATTAGTTATTCAGAGCTACCACAAAGCCAACAATGCTTTCACATACAGATTTAAGACAAAAGCCTGTGTTCTACTACAAGTGATGATTGATTTTAGTGCTCTTATAGAAACAACACCAGGGAGAAATGTGTGCAATATGCACCAGGCCCTTATATTATTAACATGTTCAAACCCTTATGCTTTGCTTAGGGTTGTAAAGGACACGTCCACCCTTCAAACCTAATTTTATATTGTGCTTCAGCAACCCCAGAATATACTTAACAAAAATTCTTCTAACAGGAGACTCATATTTTACCCTTTAAATAAAAGATACCACACCAAAAAATTACGATTGGAATCAAAATTAGGCCACAGCTTTATTATGATAATCAAATCTGTTGTTTAACTGTTGCAACATTAATAAGTAAACTTAAGTAACTTTCCCACAACTCCAATTTAACAACAATTAGAAACAGCTCCAAAAATGCTATATAGCGAGTGAGGCCTAGTGTAACCCATTCTTCTGGCTACCACCCAACACCCCTGCCCCTGGAAATACAGGCCAAATCCCACTGAACCTGCCTCATCGGTGAACAGCACTAACTCCCCATAATTGTGATTCCTTATTCAAATAGAACGACCATTAAATTCCGGGCCCAAATGTTAAGATCAGCTTTAAATAGCTTCGTCAATTGGATAAAATGATTGTGTTTTTTGACCCCATAGGTTGCCAACCTCCTGCAAAAACCCCAGCCCAAATATATAATTTTGCTAGTGAACATCAACTTGTCTAATAAGGACTGGATCTGTCTCAGCATCAATTTTGTTGGCCATAGGGCCTCCCTCACTCTTTCCCAGAGATCCTGAACCTTCTCCGTGGGCAACCTGCACAACATTTGACTGGAATTTATTTCCATTCCCAAAAAAAGTGTACTGGTGCCCACTGCCTTCTCATGTGAAAATAGCTCAACAAATCACGGGCATCTATCAACAAAAAAAAACTTTCTATTCACCATGCATCTCAGCACCCGCACGCTCCAGGGGAATTCTTCGGGAACCGATAGATGATGTATTAGGTAACATTTAACCACCTCTTTCCTGTGCACAAGTCCAGGGGGGAGACAATTAAATACTGAAGCAGTGGTTCCAAAACTACTTACTTCACCAACTAAAAGGGCATGTTCACCCTTAAAGGGTAACTGTGGTCTACAATTCTTCCAAACTAGTAAGAATTAAATAAAAAGCCTTCCATTGTACCTTCAAAAAAAAAAACGAAATCAAATCACTAGATAAAAGTAGTGAGAACTTATTGCTGGAAAGGTTCGGCAATATTACTTCCTGCTTGAACTCTTCCTTTTTTCAGCCGCGTGACCAGCTTGAAGTCATGTGACCAGCCTGTCTGCATTATTAGGCTCCCCTTCTCAACTGTCAATTTTCCCCCCAGGTACTTCCTGTTTTCTCCAGCATTAAGTCTTTACTGAGCGTGCTTCTCCCCTGGGGCAGAGGGGCTAGCAGAGGTAAGGTGATGTCACTCAACCTACTGGAAGCAGGAAGTTTGAGCATTCACCTTGATATCATTTCTCACAGGGTGAAGCCTGAGATGTGATTGTCGGCTCATTATAAAGAAGGCTTTCATTTAACCATAACTTGTTTGGAGACCACAGTTGCCCTTTAAAACAAAAAACTTGTCACATGTCGATTACCTGCCCCCCAACTCCAACTGATTTATTAAGCACAAAATTACACATGTATTATCAACCAGTTTTTTAAGTTTACTTATTGTCTCAATTCTGGCAGAGTAAGTTTACTCCTCCCTCCACGCAGTCAGCCAAGCTGTGAATACTGGCATCACAACCAATAATTGACAGCTGTTTCCCTTTATGCCTCCACTGCACATACTCAAACTTATATAAAGCTCTATAAGCAGAGGTAGGAGGCAGACACCTTTGCTAGAACAGAAGAACTTATTATTCAAAATCTGGTTACAACTGCATGTAATAAACTAGTAAAAATAGTAGTTGGGTTTGTGGGCAGATATCTGAGTCACCAGTTTTTTGTTGTAAGGGTGGACATGCGATATAAGGTTAATACAATGAGAAAGGATGCCGAGTGACAATGAGCTGAAGGGACACATGACTAAAAGGCAAGGGAGCGTAAGAAAGGGTAGTGAAGTATGTGGGAGGAGTTTCAGGAATAGGAAGAGGGAGACAGTGAAGAAAGAGACTAAATGGGAGGACAGGGACATCAAACTGCTTATTCCATTGCTTCCCTAATTGATGCGCTGCATCCTCAGTAACTTTATTTGACATCAGAGACATTAGGGAATTTATGTGTGGTTTAAGGGGTTTATTTCATAGGTGGGAATCTATACCTGAACTAGCTGCCCCAGTGCCTGTTGGATTATAGGGGTAACAAGGAGAAGAAAAAAACCACAAGCTTCGCATAGCAATGTCATACCTACATTTTCAGGGGGTCTTATATCAGCTGCCTCTATATATTCCTGTGACGCGCAAAGCATGTTGCAGCAAAAAAAGTGGGTGTGGCTTGTGGAGGTGGCTTGTTGAAGTGGTTGTAAAGTAGCCCAGGACCCAACCTTGGAATCCCCACACAACCTACAGTGACCAACTGATTGTCCAACAAGTTTGCCAGACTTTTGGCAGCCCAAGTCAGGAAAGGGAGGACAGGCAGAGAAGGATGCCCAACCCCTTTCAATCTTGGTTGTCAGACCAGGACAGGAGTTCTCACTGAGTGACATTTTCTCCCTTGCAGTTGGGTCAAAATTGTGACATCTGACAACCCTGCCCAACAACTCTACAGCATCCCCACTGTCCACAGAGCTCCCACAGTTTCCTTAGCAAGAGGGACACAAAAAGTATCCCCACAGCCTCCATTGCAACCCATAACCCCATAGCATGATCCCCACAGTTCAGACAGAATCCCCACAGCACAGCTCCTCCAAAGACACCCAAAGTTGCCACCACATCCCAGAAACCCACAAACAGTGACCCCTAATCACCCTCAAGCACAGCCTACACTGCTCCCTCTCACACTAATCTGACATTGACAGTCATCACTTTGCCTGTGACTCTCCTTTAGTCAGCACCCTGATTAAATTCTAGGCAGGTGAAAGTAAGGAATGAGTGGATGTTTTTATACAGGAGCAATGTGAGTCAGGGCAGAGTAACAGTTTAAATCTTTGGTGTGGGTACCTGGCCACCCCTTTAAAACTCTGCCTGGGTATATCCATTTACATTGATTAACTATATCCCCCACCATAACCATAATAACTGTATAATATCCATTTACTATGTTTTATTCCACAAGGCAGAGCCAGGGGCTCCAAAAGATCTTCAGCTCACAAGCAGTCAAAATTGCAGATCTCCAGATGTTTCAAAACTACATCTCCCAGCATTTCCTCAATGCATTACATAAATACTGGGAGCTGTAGTTATCAAACATCTAGAGTCTCACAAGTTAACTAGGACAGTACCTGATAACAAGTAAATGCAAACACTATCAGCACTTAGAGGACAGAACTACCAATACTGCCAGTAGGTAATGTTTCCTTCTGCACTAAACTTCTTTGTCAGTATGAGTAAAACAATGTGCTCACTGATGACAATCACTGGTCAGATCCTGTCTTTACATCAACCAGAGGAAAAGTTTTCTGCCTAACTTCCAGTGGGCAGAAAACTTTATCTTTTTTAATTTTCTCTTCTTAATGGCAGGAGCACCGCCTAAGCCAAAAGGGAGAGGCGTCCCTGGACAGGAGATGCAATCATGCTTCATTTCAACTCAGGGCTTAGTAACCAGTGAGTTGGGACCTCAAAGCAAGAGTCAGTAGGAAGTGTCCCAGCAAACCCACAAAGAGATTTGTTGCCAACAGGGCTAGGCAAAACAATTACTCCTGCAAAACTTTCATACTTTGCCCTCAGCAACACATACTTCAGTTATGAAGGTCTATGGGGGGCCCATTTAAAGGTTCAGAGATTTGGTTCAGGGATTATGTGGATATTATTACTTTGCTGCCCTTAGATTGGTCTCCATCAGATAGATTAGAAAGGAGCTTACAAAGGAGGAAGAAGAGAAGAGAAGGAAGTAGAGGTTTATCCCAAGCACCTTCAGAAATTGTCTCTAGGTCTTTCTTATATTGAGGAGTGTCCTTAGGGAAAAGTTTCCTCAAAATTGCTTAGGCCTTTTCTGTTACTTTGATGTCATTTGGGAGACCTGTCATAAATATATGTGATAGCATAGCTTGGCTCAAGTACGAAGAGCAATTTCACCAATGGATGGCAGTTCGCCAACCATCCAATGGGATCACAGGAACATCGGCTTCTGGATGTGGTTGATGCATGCATGTTGGGGGATATGTGTGCACAGCAGCTCTTTCAACAGGGGCCCGGTGATCAGGATGGATAGCACTGGGCACAATTAGCTTTCTTTTCAATGACAGACAGTGTAAATGGTGGTTGGGAATCTTCCTTTAGTAGTGGCACATAGTGGCTTGGCGGTTTAAGTACTATGTAAAGTTGAGGGGTGAACATGCCCTTTAAACAGATTTCAATTAAACATTCAATGCAATAATAATATAATTAGTGGTGTATTCCATTTAGATTGCTGGAAGCATACAAATCAACTCTAAAGTTAGTACTCAAGTATTCACCATTTATTACATTTTTACATTGTACACATGACAGGCACTTTTCATTTTTTTTAGAGTGTGTATGTGTGTATTAAAATCTGCAGATACTTATATGTGTTATATATGGTACAACTTTTCTTATATGATTCTAATGGAGCTGATCTAAAATCTTTTATATTAGGGCAGGGTCTCCTAAGGATCAACCATTGTTTCCTTAGAATATTAGACTATATAGAGAGTATAGAAGGGTGGGATTTTTTTGTCCCGAACGACCATTCGCCACTAGCAAATGGTTATCCAGGACAAATCACTGTCAATCGTCGAGAGTTCATTGCAACCGATCGTGTGGTTCATATGAGACTGGAAGATCAGCGCTGGTTTTCAGACATGTCCAAATGGCCTTTTGCCCAATCCAGGCGAACTGGCAATCCACATTGGTTGCGCCGCCGAAATTAGCATGGAAAATCTGCTCATGTGAAGCCAGCCTTAGCCACCACACCACTAATATTTGAATACTGTGTAAAAAAAAGTCTACACCTATTTTGTACCCTCTTATTCTTAGCTACTTTCACAGAACCCCTGGATTTAACAACAGCTGTGTCTAGAAGATCATTTGGTTACCTTGTTTTGTATCTTTTAAAAACAATTAAATTCAATGAAAGTTCTTATCGTTAACAACGGTGCTAATTTTGCCCCAACCAATAAGATCTTATTTAACATTTGAAACCTAACATCTGATTGGTTGGTGCAAAATTAGCACCATTTTTAACGATAAGAACTTATTGAATAACACTGAAAGTTTTGTATTTTGGTATAGCGGTCATGTTTGCTCATTAAATCTATAGACAGTATGGGGGTAAAATACCAACCCACTTTCTGTGTAATGCAGCTATGATACATATGTATGATTTATTTCTGTAGCTTTAGGGGTATTGCTAAAGTTAAATACAATGGTTATGGCATCAGTAGCTTTCAGGAGGCCTATTACATTTCTTACTTACAGTATAAAGATTGCCTTGGTTCTATCCTTTAATACAGTACACTGAGTCACTTTTCCCATGGGATCACTATTATGAACAAATCCATAGGATCTCTTGAGTTTATACTCTGATGATCCCAGGTCATGTATTGCACAAGCATCTATCTTTTTAAAGGTACAAAGGGTCATTTTTTATCAGCTTAATGTGTAGACCATAGGGAAACTATTATACAGTAGCTGACAACTTTCCTTACCAGTTTATAGACTTATTTGAATAGAATTTTAATTTCTCTTCCCCAAAACATTACGAATTAACTGTCAAGCTAAAAACAGCACATGGGACCTATATGAGTTTAAATGTATTCTTCTTTAAATGCAGAAACATGTTTTGTATAGAACAGCATCTATATGTAGTAAAGCCCCTTCTACTCATCAATATCTCAATCCAGGCGCCTCCAGGACCACAGGGCCATTACCTGTAATATAGTCACTGTCTATTAGACACTCCAGGGCAGGGCCATTTTTAGGCTTAGGCCACCTAGACAAAGTGCTAGGGCGCCTATGTAAAACCAGGGATGTAAAACCTAGCATCTCCATCAGGTTTTACTTGCTGTGTTAGAACTGCTTTCCTTGTTCTGCTGCTGTAATTTGTAACATTGTAGTAAGTAGAGAACCTGAACTAAGCTACCTCTACTTGGATACAATGTTACAAATGAACTGAAGGTGAAGGAAGGAGGGGGAGGATGAGCTCAGCTAATAGTACTGAGGAGAGCAGTTCTAAAATGCTAGGTAAAAGCTGCTGCAGACTTTATAACAGTGGCCTCTGTGACTAGCAGCCATGAAATCCCTATCCTTGCCTCTTACTTTCTTCCACCCAACTCTCCAATTAGAACTCAGAGTGGTGAGGGGTGATCAATTCAATGGAGGAGACATGGAAATCAGGTACAAAGTTTTAGGTCTTTCCTGATGGGAACGGCAGCCACATGCTCATTTGGGAAAGATGCTACACACACTGCCGATAAAGCCCCGATACCATCAGATCTGACAGTCTCAGGGCTTTATCGTCCATGTGTGTACCTAGCTTTACAGGGACCCGAACCAAGTATTAGAGTGGTGGGCTTTTGGGCAGGGGCACTTCTAGGGTTTTTGTTGGCAAACTTTGAAATGCCGCCCTTGTTTATTTCCAGGCGCGGCTTTAAGTGCGCCACTGCCTTGTTAAAGTGTTTGTGGCTTTGTCGGTGGACATGGTTTTGTTGATGGGTGTGACTTAATTGTTAAAATTTTTGAACTTAGGCATTTAAACAGTTCCTCAGTCAATTAACAATAATGTATACGGATAGAAACAGATATGACATCCCTTTCTCAAACAGCTTGTGTTGCCACTACCATATTGCTCCTTTTAGGTTTTTGTTGCTCAAATTATTAAATAAACTTATTTTATAGCCTGTGCTTTACATGTTGGTTCAACAGTTACAATACATTAGAAATGCCATACCGTCTGTAGTATAAAAGCTATTAGCCAAAATATTTGTAAGCCTTCCACAACATTAAGGTAGACTCTTTCAGCAGGGCCCTCACTAACCCAACTAGTCTAACGTAAGCTAACATAACCGTATAGTAACATCATATCTGTTACTAGGGGAAATTATTTTTTTCTTGACTGGTCAAGGAAAAAAACTTTGCCTGTCTGCTGCCTTTCTTCCTCAGTGCAGGGGTGCCGCCTGAGACTCACTCTGCCTCATGGTATAAGTGGCCCTGCTTCTGGGGCCTACCAGGGAATCTGAAGCCAAGGCAGGACTACATATAAAGGGTGCTAAATGACTCTGGTTTCCCACCTCACAAAAGGTTCTTAAGGCAGCTTACTCCCTCAACTGGAAGCTTTCCACCATAGATATTTATAGATAGGGAATGCCAACCTACCTCAAAGGAGTGACATTCCTAAGCCCGGGTCTCACAACTACTCACAGAAGCCAAAGAATTACAGTCAGATGCTTAACAATACAAGAATTAATCAAGGTTATTTACATTGGTTATAGACATAATCCTTAGTACAGACAGTTAAACATCCACCACTGCTTCTTAAAACAAATGTGGCTGGAGGCACTGGGAGCCTTAACACAGAATACTGATAGTTTTATATCAAAGACTACAAAGCCTATCCCTGCATTTATGTAGCAGATTTATACAGTATGCTGACTCTTTTAAAGTCTGCTATCTGGGAATATAATAATTATTGTAGCTCTGCAACATGCATAATAATAAGGCAGCTAGCTGATGTCTGCTGCTCAGTATCTGAGTGGGTTTTAAATCTGAGGCACATTATCTTGAGAAGAGCCACCTAACAGCTGTCCTTGCTTCCAGCAGCATAGGGTCAAGACATCCACTTCACATCCATTTCAAAGCTCTACCCATTAGGATTCTAGTAACTGTAACAATGAAAAAAAGGCAGAAGAATATATTTTAATATGGATCAGGCCCAGATTTACCATTAGGCACGGTAGGCACGCTCCTAGGGGCGCCTGCTTTGGGAGGGGCAGCTGTCAATCTCCCCCCCACACACACCCTTCCAGCCAGCCCCTATATATTCTATTTTCTTCCCCCCATAAAGAGAAAGTGGGTGTAGTCTGTGTTTAGGTGTGGGGCTAAGGGCGCCAGGCTTTTTGTGCCTGCAGGCTTCCGAGTGTAAATCTGCCCCTGATATGGATGCAATATTTCAAAACTCTTATCACAAATTTCTAATTTGTTGTTTGTAACCAACGTCACTTATAAGTCATAATTTTACTTCAAACAGTTGTCAGGGTTTGGGGGAGCCAGTTTTTTTTTTTTTACTTGAACATTTTTAAGTTCTAATACCCCTCAAAAATGCCTTTAATATACACAGAAATGGCTGCTAGAGAAGAACCAAACTGCGGAATTTCGTTACGCAGAACAAATTTAAATTACAGATATCTGATTCGACGGAAACAAAAATTTTCTACTTTTTGATCTGATGTTTGGCTTTACGATTAGAGATGTCCGAACTTCGAAAAATCTGGTCCGCGCGAGGATCCGCGGATTTTCGAAAAAATCCGTAAATTCGAAAATCCGCGAGCGGACCCGTTAAAACGTATTAAAATGAAAGTTCGGCAAAATCCGCATTAAAAGTGGTCTAAATAGCCTTGGTAATGTACACTTAATCACTCAGGGACCTGGGTAATGTCCTTAGAAACACGTATCAATGCCTACAATACCTAAAAATTACAGTCCGCTAGGGTGATTTTAAAAAACGGTATTTTTTACGAGGATTCCCGTGAAGACGAGGATTTTCGTAAAGCCGCGGACCTCCGTAAAAACCGAGGATTTCCGTAAGTCCGCGAATCCCCGTAAAAACGAGGATTTCCGTAAAAACGAGGATTTCCGTAAAAACGAGGATTTTCGTAAAAACGAGGAACCGGAACTTCCTGCCTATCAAAATGGCCAGTTCTGCAAGGCAGTTGTATGCCATGAACTACCTCCTGCTCAGGGGGTATGATGAATTCCCCCCTGGCACCCATCATGTGCGGCGCCGGAGGCGCAGAATAATGGAGGGGCTACAGCGCCGCATCCTGCGACGCTTCGGATACCAGACCACTGTCTCTACCCTCCAGAGACAGTGGTCAGACCTCAAGAGGCAGAGGCCTCAATATGTGGCTGCCGTTCGGCAAATGATAGAAGGCAAGTATACTTTTTATTATATTACTGTATTATAATACGTAGTAAAATATTTTAATTCACTTCTGACAAAAACATATTTATATATATATGTTTTTAAAAACATCAATAATCCTTAAATTTGGCTTGAGAGAGAGAGATCCAAGTTCTTTGTATTTCTCATTCACTGGTTATTATTACATTATTATTATTCTTATATTATTCAATATCAGCCCTATTTAAAGAGTAAGTAAAGTCAAAAAATAAATCACTGAAAAGTGACTTTATTTAACATAACACCTATAAATTTAAAATGATACCCACACATAGACACAGGTAAACACACTTGGTGGCCCACCCTTCCATTTCCATGGCAGCCTTATTTAAAGGCTAAGTAAAGTTAAAAATGAAATCGATCATTACAAATTGATTTCTTTTTATCTTATAAATGCACACTGATACCCACACATAGACACAGTTAAACACACTTTACTGACCCACCCTTTTAGTTACATGGCAGCCCTATTTGAAAGGAAAGTAAAGTCAAAAATAAAATGTTGATCAATTATTAAAAATTGATTTTTACACTCCAAAATTAAAAATGTTGTGTTACCCACAAAATCTATACAGATACAAGTACACACAGCTACTGATGCTCCCCTACACCCAACCAACTTTTCCCTTTCCGTGGCTACAATACACACAATAAAAATATAAGTACTTAGCCAGAATAAGGTATGAAATCATTGCCATAGAAATATGATTGACTTTTAAAGAAACTAAATATTGCCTTATTTAATCTGTATTTTCAAGCAGAATTCAAAGTATATAATTAAATATTTCCTTTAGATATATCATTCATTATGTATTTTTTTATTTTAATTTGCAGGGGAATCTTCCTCGGATACCCCACCCCCACCACCGTCCCCGCCAGAGGAAGAATGTAAGTGCAGCCTATTGGAAAAAAATTTTTTTTTCTAAATCTTTCCATTTGTCCAAGGCCACCATTACAGCGCACACGAGCCCTCAGAAACAAGCGCGTGTTTCCGGTGCGCTCATGTGTATTGCCATGTGAGTGCAGTACGATAGCATAATTGTGCAAAAATTGAGGATCACATTAATTGTGCCACACTATTGTGTGCTTTTAAACACGTTGATATGTCCAATCCAAATGTTTGCATAATTTTTGACAACTTCTCCGAGAATTGTTTTAGTAAATGTATAGAACATTTAATGACAGTGAGAGTTAAAATAAATTTCCTTTTTTTTTAGCACTACCACCAACTAGCCCTCAGGCTACGGGCAGCCATTGCCCCCTCCGGGCAGTCCCTTGCCCCCTCGGGCTCACCATCGCCCCCCACGGGCAGTCACCGCCCCAAGAAGAGGAGGAACCGGGCACCAGCCAGACACGTAAGTGCATCCTAGCAATTTTTTAATCTTTTTATTGACCTTGATTGTCAGCAAATAATTAGTGAAATTATCATTGATAATTAATTGATTTTCGAAATAAAAAAGGAAACAAAACTATTAATTTGGCTTGAGAGACAGAGCTTCTCATTTCATTCCCATTTATTGTCCCCGACTCCCCATTGTTTGGGCTGTATCTTGTCCCTCAGTTTTTGAGCTTAAGTCAACGAAATTCGGTCCAAACGTCCAAAATTATCCAAGAATGTTCACTACATAGCCTTTTAGGAAATGTCTTATACAGTAATATATTACTAATGGATTGGACGGTGTTTGTTGAAATAAAACATTTTTTTTTCTAGAAGCAGGACCAGCCTCTACAGGCCCTCCACCCTTCCACCCTCTCCCGCCCTCCAGGCCCTCCACCCTCTCAGCCCCTCCAGCCCCTCCTGCCTTCCAGTCAATCTGGCGGCCATGCTTGAGAACCGTAAGAAATCATATGCAACGTTAATGAAATGTTATATACAAGACTATTAATATCTGTATTTTCCCAGTGTAAAATCCACGCTACTGATGCAACATTGGATACGTGGGTTTGTCAATGCTTTTATGGGGGCTGCCCCACTTTCAAAAATTTGTATGTAGCACAGTCCTAGTGATACAAAACCAAGAATGTTCTGATACAATTTAGCATAAATGTATGTTTTGCCAGCATTACCTACTGCTGTTTATCAGTGATCCCCCATGATGCAATAATATCGCTTTAAGTGGAAGTTCAGTTATAATATATATACTTTTAAGGAAAAAAGAGCAGTATTTATCCATCCCAATTACCTTAATCTGCCCATTCAGCAATCAGCATTGTGTCTGTGTATAAATAAATGCAACGGAATAATGACTTCCTGTTTGCAGGACCCCTAATAGAGACCGTTATGGTCTAGCCCTTGACCCAGTCCCTGGGTTGATTCAGTTGGTCAGTAGAGATCTAAACATGTGTAACCCATCCAACAGCCAATCAGTAAAAATCACTGTTACCATAACTAGGTATGCATAATATAAACTAAGAATTTTAGAAATATGATATCTATACTGAGCTTTCCTTTTTACGCAAACCGCAACATTATAGCATTGCAGTACCATGTATGTGTAAGTAGTTATCTGGTGCAAAATTGCATCTACCGCATGGTGCTTTAGGAAATGTGCTCGAACATCTTCACCACATTCTCTCATATCTCCTCCACAGAACTACAGAGCATGCGGCGGGAGATGCCACATGGTGCGGCGCCTGGACCGCCGCCTGGACCGCCGCCTGACCAGACTGGAGAGGATGGCACCCCAGTAACCCCCTTTTTTTTTTTGTTTGTTTGTTTATTTTTTGTAAATAGTTTAAAAAAAAAAATTCATATATATATAATATATATATATCTATATATATATTATATTAATATATATAATATATATATAATAATATATATATATATATATTATTAATATAAACAGTTCTGAAAAAAAAATTTTTTTTGGGCTTTATTTTTCATATATCGAATTATTCAGATAGATTCATAATCAATTTTTATTTGAAAATACAACACACATATCTATTTAGCTAGATATGTTGGTACTTTAATTGTATATACCTTAATGCCATTACACACACCACATTGGCCACATTCCCCTATATAGTAGTTGCACACAACAAGGCAGAAGGCGATGGGGGTACTGGGTTACATAATGTCCACTGCGGTTTGCCACCATTGTTGTGGGGCCAGGCAGGCTTAGCCCCACTGGACTACCCCTCACCCCATTGGCTACTCTCCCTCAAGATATGCATCGTGCAAGGGAAAGCAGGGTGAAAGGGTAATGCTTCGTAGGAACAGATCCATTGAGTTACAGCAGGCCCACTGCAGTTTGCCACCATTGTTGGGGCCAGGCAGGCTTGGCCCCACTGGACATACCCCTCACCCCATTGGCTACTCTCCCTCAAGATATGCCTCGTGCAAGGAAAGAGGTGAAAGGGTAAGGCTTCGTAGGAACAGCAGCATTGAGTTACAGCAGGCAAACTGCAGTTTGCCACCATTGTTGTGGGGCCAGGCAAGCTTGGCCCCACTGGACATACCCCTCACCCCATTGGCTACTCTCCCTCAAGATATGCATCGTGCAAGGGAAAGCAGGTGAAAGGGTAAGGCTTCGTAGGAAACAGCACCATTGAGTTACAGCAGGCCCCACTGCAGTTTGCCACCATTGTTGTGGGGCCAGGCAGGCTTGGCCCCACTGGACATACCCCTCACCCCATTGGCTACTCTCCCTCAAGATATGCATCATGCAAGGGAAAGCAGGTGAAAGGGTAATGCTTCGTAGGAACAGCAGCATTGAGTTACAGCAGGCACACTGCAGTTTGCCCCATGTTGTGGGGCCAGGCAGGCTTAGCCCCACTGGACATAACCCTCACCCCATTGGCTACTCTCCCTCAGAGTATGCTTTGTGCAAGGGCAAGTAGGTGAAAGGGTAAGGCTTCATAGGAACAGCACCATTGAGTTACAGCAGGCCCACTGTAGTTTGCCACCATTGTTGTGGGGCCAGGCTGGCTTGGCCCCACTGGACATACCCCTCACCCCATTGGCTACTATCCCTCAGAGTATGCTTCGTGCAAGGGAAAGTAGGTAAAAGGGTATGGCTTCGTAGGAACAGCACCATTGAGTTACAGCAGGCCCACTGTAGTTTGCCACCATTGTTGTGGGGCCAGGCTGGCTTGGCCCCACTGGACATACCCCACACCCCATTGGCTACTCTCCCTCAGAGTATGCGTCGTGCAAGGAAAAGTAGGTGAATGGGTAGGAACTGCACCATTGAGAATACAGGGGTGGGTAACAACAAGTGCTAAACCACCACACTGAAATCCACACACAGAAAGCTCAAAAAGCGCAAAAATCTCTCTCCAACTCCTACACTGTCAGGTCTCCACTAAACACACTCCAACACACTGACAAAATGCCGCCTGTGAAGCAGCCTTTTATACCCAGGGGGCTGGCAATAATCATGTTAGCTGCCATTGGCTAATTTGGGTCATGTGGCTTGCTCCGTCTTGAAAATAAGCCCCAAAAATTTGAATTTACAAGAATGTCTCGTTTTTCCGCAAATTCTCGTAATTACGAGAATCCTCGTAATTACGAGGATCTTCGGGTTTTCCGGGCCCCGGAAGATCGCGGATTCTCGTAATTACGGAGATACTCGTATTTTCGACGTGATAAATCCGCGGCGGATCCAGGTTCGGGTCTGCGAACCGGCCATCTCTATTTACGATCTCAGTTTTTAAAATTGAGATTGAAAATACAATAAACACATTTCCGTTTCATTACCTCCAGGATACAAACTGTGTGAAACAAGTTGCTGTGGAGTGGAATAAGGGGGCCTATACATGCACTGATCCTGCTCGTATACTGGAATATCACAATATCCTATGATCGTAGAACAGTGCATAGACAATGATCTGTAGATTTTTTTCCCTTTGTGGTCCTTCTAGAAATTCTGATTGTACAATACTGGCATTATACAATTGGCATTGGTGGGTGAATGGACCCCCTAAACTAGCTTGAAAACTGAACCTCGGCTTATACGCGGCGCACTTACCTCAGTGTTCAATCCGTGTTGCTCGCTCTGCATTTGCCGGCTGATGTCACTAATCGGCACCTGTCTCAGTGACATCAGGTGCCAGATGCTAGCAACTGCTGGATTGAACACTGAAGTAAGTGACCTTACCTGGATTGAAGACTGCCCAGGCAAGTTAACACTGAACTGGGGGGCTTTTGGGGGAGGCGGGGTGGTACAGTAGCCCCCAATTCTTTGCCACTGCAGATGTTTGAAAACAACTAAAGCATGCTGGGAGTTGCAGTTTCCAAATATCTCGAGCGCCAAGGAATTGGGGGTTACTGGGGATTACTGTTCATTTAAAGGGAAACTAATGCCTCAAAACAATACAGAATCAGGAGGATGGTATCTATTGTTACAAAGATTGCCTTCCGATTTTGTATTGTTTTGTAGTTTCTCCTTAAATGGATGGCATAATTCCCATACAGTAGTCCCATGCTGTAATAACCAAATCCAGGCTATAACTATATGGAACTACTGTATTGGAATTTTGCTGTTCATTTAAAGGGCAAATATTAGGCATTTGCCTTTGGGTGCCTGTGGTTGGAGGGGCAGCTGTCAAATCCCCCCCCCCCACACACACACACACACACACCCCACCATGACCACCACCAATCCACCAACTTTATGGTCTATTTTCTTCCAAAAAATAGAATATATGTGTGGTTAATGGGTAGGGTCTGTGTTTAAGGGGGGGGGGGGGGGGGGGGGGCTAAGAGTGCCAGGCTACAGGCACCTGAAGTGTAAATTGTCCCTGTCACTGCTCTTAAGAAGTTTTCTGCTTAACTGAAACTTCCAGCATCATTTTATAATAAACCAGATTTTCGGATCATCCCTAGTGCATGGTTATCGCAAGAGTAAAAAATACATTTAAAGTTTATAAAATATCTTCATATTGTAATTTTCATGCATAAAAAGCACCAAAGCAGATGGACCAGAAATTAATGTATATATTTTCCTTTCCTGCTGAGTAAATTACGTTGCTGGATTGCACACATTGTCTTGTAGCAATAATGCAATATGTGACATTGACTTGTCTTTAGTACATGAAGCAAAAAAATAAATAAAAATATACTATAGCCTTTAAACTATAGGGGGCCGATTTACCCAGACTCGCTGGGCAAATATATGGAGGTAAAGTCGCACTAACCGGTTCGCTACCGGTAAGCGCGACTTTAACTCCATATTAGTGTCAATTTAATATTACGTTTGTGCTAGTTTTAGCACGGGATTTTAACTCCTGCAAATATCTGGCATTAAAATCCCGCAGTGGGTAAATCCCTTACCGGGATTTATCCACATTCTCAAATGAGATATTAAAGGGACACTGTACTGAAAAAATGACTTTGCCTCATCTTAATCTATAATTGAATACATGTAAGTAGCACTTACTCTGATTTGCGTGTGTTGCTGCATGCCTTCATTCTAGCACACATTTTTTAGGAGCAGTATCCCCCCTCCCACTTTTAACCACTCCCACTTCCATCCGACCTGACTTTTTCCCCCACAAACCAACTGTCAAGCCTGCACACAGCACACAGCATTCCAACTGTCAAAACTCTGTCCCCATTCCAACTACAGTAAAACTGCTCACAGAAGAATAGTTTTTGAGAGCACTGAATTTGATTGACAGCTGAAATATAAGTAGATTTAGATTGGATATCTAAAGAAATAGGGACAGATCAAAAAAAAATGAAACAGTGGTGGTTGGGAAGAATTATAGTTTCCATTTATGGTCAATTTAAAATAAACTACTTTTCGGTATAGATGCCCTTTAAATTGCCAACAGGACTTTTACCCAAAGCGATAGTGGCTCTTGGTAAATGAGCCTGTAGATGTTCAGGGAAAGCGACAGATATTCATTCCTTCACACCCAGCACCTTTTATTCTCCTAAGCAGTTTCCAGTCTTAAATCTAATGTAAAACAAAACACATTATATTATTAACTGGAGGTGGTGCCCTGTTCTTTCTTTAAATATGGTAAATGCCTCAGCATAAGTAAGCCATATGGTAGATACATATGTTCATTTATACAAATGGAAATAGGAAGGGACAGAATGTTCTGTGTACATAATGCACAAAGCCAACACATTTAACTGTCTATTTAAAGATACATCAACGAAAGATAAAACATTTATTAGCACTTTTTACTGGAAATTACCACAACTAATATCTGTTGTATTCAATTAGATCAACTGGACTTGAAGTTTAGTTCTTGAAGACGTTTCGCTAGTCATCCAACTGGCTTTCTCAATTCAGAATGACTTGTACAAGAATCTGTGGCAATTATGTACCCTGGAAAATCCCAATTAGCATATCAAATACTGATCTGTGTGTGTTGGTTTTCTGTAAACCTCTACTTCCAGTTTATCATTCTCCCTGACTTCTACCAAGCAGTCCAAGAAAGCCAGTTTGTAGTTTTGTACCTCTTCCCTTGTAAATTTGATGTTTTGGTCTACCGCATTAATGTGTTCTGTGAAAGCTTGTACTTCCTTCTGGGGGATTTTAACCCAGGTGTCATCCACATATCTGAACCAGTGGCATATCTGAACCCAACACACACAGATCAGTATTTGATGTTTGACTCCCACCACCCTTTAGATCACAAGCTGGGGGTCATCAGAACCCTGCAACACAGAACTGAGAACATCCCCACTAGCACAGAGGTGAAGGCTAAAGAAATGAAACATCTCAGAGGAGCCCTTCAAACTTGTGGATATCCAGACTGGGCCTTTGTCAAAAGAAGTAGAAGGAAAGAAAAGAACACGAATACCAACATTGAAGGTGAAAAGCAAGACAGGAGAAAGAACATGGTCATCCCATATGTAGCAGGGGTCTCTGAGAAACTAAGAAGAGTTTTCAAAAAACACTGTATCCCTGTCTGCTTTAAACCGAGCAACACGATGAGGCAGCAATTGGTACATCCGAAAGACCCAATACCGAAACACAAGAAAAGCGACATCATATATGCAGTGCAGTGCAGTGAAGAATGCTCTGATTTGTATGTGGGGGAGACCAAACAACAACTGCATCAACGTATGGCCCAGCACAGAAGAGCCAATTCCTCGGGTCAGGACTCAGCCGTGTACCTGCATCTTAAGGATAAAGGACATACCTTTGAAGATTGTAATGTTAACATGTTGGCAAAGGAACGTGACTGGTTCAAGAGAGGTGTTAAGGAGGCCATTTATGTGAAAATAAAGAAACCAAGCCTAAATAGAGGTGGGGGGGTTCGACACCATCTGTCTGCCATGTACAATGCTGTTTTGACACCTTACTCTGGGCGTTCCTATAACACCTCTTAGCCACTATCTAATCACGCCCTTAACACTTGGCTGTGATGTGCTAATTGGGATTTTCCAGGGTACATAATTGCCACAGATTCTTGTACAAGTCATTCTGAATTGAGAAAGCCAGTCGGATGACTAGCGAAACGTCTTCAAGAACTAAACTTCAAGTCCAGTTGATCTAATTCAATACAACAGATATACCATGACCTGGATAAATGAGAACCTTCACAAGCATACCACAACTAATACATTACAGTGTAATATGTACTCCAGAGTGCACAATATTGATTAAAAACAAACACTACCATAAAACGTATTTCCCTTTATACACTGTTACTATCACCAGGGCCGGATTTATACTTTTTTTTTTTCTCCCCCTGGCCAGTTTAACTTCTATCTAGTTTCACACAAGTGGCACGTTTTCGTGCAGGTAATATTTTTCATGTTTACCCTACGTTTTTTGAGGCGGTTAACATTGACAGAATGCTACAGGTAGTGTTTTTCTACCGCTAAACATCTGGATCCCTTCAGACAATGCTCCATTCAAATAAAAATAGCCTAAAGTATACTGTAAGGATAAAAAAAATTAGCTGGCTTTAAAATTCTTCCATTATTGAATCTTTTCAAATACCTGTGAAGCCACCTCAAACGCATCTTAAAGTCACACCAACCTTTATTATTAGTAGAATGTGGTGTAGGAGCCACCAGTGTGTTTCCCTGTACGTTCTGTAAGCTTTTGTATTAGTGCAGTTTATATGGGATTGGGACCTCATATCTGAAAGTGAGGCTTGTCATAAGGTGCATTATTAAAATTTTGACAAATTAAAATTTTTCCAGTACCATCTACTATTATTCTGCTGGTGTTTTCCAGAAACACCCCCCCCCCACATACATGACCTCTTTTGGAGGGGGGGGGGTATTATGATCTCCTTGCCTATTTACTGGAACACAGATAGATTCTATAAAATACTAACAATTAAAATTATAAGAAGAAAAATGGTGTCAAGTACACAAAGAGTTGTGTAATGGGCATAATTGATGGAAAGCAGTCAACGCCAATAAAGCGGGTGCACAACCTAGGGCCAATAGGATAAATAGATAATAAGAAAGAAGGCAGAAAAACAAAGAACAGAAACAGCCAGAAAAAAACAGCAGAAAGGTCAAGCTAGGTAGTACAAGGGCACAGAACCGAAGAGCACTCCAACTGCATATAAATACCATCCAACAATATACAAAAAACGGAGGGCTAATACGAACCTCATCAATAGATAACGGTCTGGAGGTGGACACCACACTATATATTAAAAGTATCAAATCGTTTTTATTATAATAACCCCCCTATCCATATTCGGGATATTAAGCACAATAAGGAGGAAAGCAGTGTTGCAAGACATTTTAGGTTGCAGCATGCCTCCAATCCAGACTGCTTGTCCGTCTGGGGGATTGAAAAGGTGCTACCACCCATACGGGGTGGAGACTGGGATAGAAAGATCCTCCAGAGGGAAAGCAGATGGATTTATGTTATGAAGAGTAGATCTCCTAAGGGGATGAATGAAGAACTGCAGTACCACATGTTTCTTTGAGCTATGTTCCTTCCCCAATGTGTTCTCTGGGTATTACTCCAATGTTTTCCTGGAAGTGTGTTATTTTCAATATTATCATTATTTTTATTTTTAATTTTAATTTTATGTTTACTTGCCCTTTAACCTTGGGCTATATTGAATGCCAAACTCTCTTATATGACCTATCAGCTATAATTCAGTATTTGACCTTACTGGGTTTGTTCTCTTATTATACGACAATATCTGTAATAGATGTTATATTATTCCCCCCTATATAAATTACCTGACCCCATTGTATAGTTTGTATGTGGATTAATAATTGTGGTCCCCATAGCCATTTGTTGCTATACACATTGAATTGAGTGTGGAGTCAGGAACTGAATTCCGTGTCCCGTGTTTCCCATGGGACTTTTGTGTATATACACGGGTGTTAGGTAATTAAGCTCTCCTATTGGACAGCATGAATCATGTGACCCAGAATAAGGATATTCAATCTTTCCTATTGGACTATACAAATCATGTGACCAGGAAAAAGGGTATTTAAGCTTCTTTATTGGACTGTATGAATCATGTGACCCGGAAGAAGGGACGTGTTTGTCCCGAAACGTGCGTTGGACGGTTCTTGAGATAGCACATCAGCCACGCGGAGCAGGACGGCGTTTACCCAGCAGTGAAAGTAACAGCTTCTTCTGAATAGCTTATCACGGACAATCCGGATGGCTGTCATCTTTTGTGGATCTGGATTTGGGTTATTCTGCCGATACTCATTTCTTGTACCCTATGGAACTGATGTGCCTATATGTTTTTATTTTTATGGTGTTTTTCTGTGTGTGCATTTAAATGGATAGGGGGATAATTATAATAAAAACTATTTGATACTTTTAATATATAGTGTGGTGTCCACCTCCAGACCGTTATCTATTGATGAGGTGCGTATTAGCCCTCCGTTTTTTGTACATTGTTGGATGGTATTTATATGCAGTTGGAGTGCTCTTGGGTTCTGTGCCCTTGTACTACCTAGCTTGACCTTTCTGCTGTTTTTTCTGGCTGTTTCTGTTCTTTGTTTTTCTGCCTTCTTTCTTATTATCTATCTATAAAATACTAACCATTGCATCCCTAGAACAATGAATAAGTGTAATATTTATACAAAATGGAATTTTATCATTCAGACGAAATGGCTGGTTTAGCCTTTACCATTTGTTACATTTTACTCCTCTGCTTTTTCACGGCCTCTTTTGCTGCTTCTATGCATGGAATAGCAGAAGGGGCTGGACCAGCAGCTGCATCTGTGATTGGCTGAGACTCAGCCAATCACTGATGTGGCTTCCAGTTAGTAGAGGGAATGAGGGTGGGTAAGTACATTGAGGGGGTGATTTTCGATTTTTAAACCTAACTTTTATTGTTGGTCTTATGGGAAATTTGCCCCTGATTATAACAAATGTTTTAAAATGTCTTTAGTATAATGATTTGCAAGACTGTGCACACATGGCCCGATATTCTCTAATAAAAGGATACTGGCTCCTTTAAATTTTTTAAAAGTTTTATGGAAATTAAAATGGTCCATTTTCCAGAGTCACTCCAGCACACTGATGTTGGCTGTTTGCCAGACAGTAGGTAGGTGCAATCCTCTAACTCTCTGCTTCCAGGGATAAAGCAATCCAAAAATAGAACAAAAGTGGAGAAGCACACTACAGATGAATTTCAACAATTTATTTTAAAAACACTGTGTCCCTCCCTGAGCAATAAGTGCACATATTACATAATCATGAGTATTGGTGGAAAACTAAGTTACTATTTTGTGCAATACTGATACTTGTATTATCGAAAATACAGCCACAAGTTTCGGAAAACCGAACTAGTTTGAACCATTGTTCAAATAGTTCGAGTTCGTTTGAACTCATAAACTTCAGGTTCAGGTCCATCACTAATAAAGATTGAAAAAAAAGGGAAGTTTCAAATCTTCTTTCATATTTTAGTGCCCTGGTTTACAATAACATATAACATCTTCATATATTCTAGTTCTATGGAAAATACTGCACTGTAAATGTGCTTTTCTTAACCTTTAAAGCAACCTCTGGTTTCTGATTGTTAAATGAGCTATATATGAAAATGTAAAAATAGTTTTTCATTTGCTCCTAGGTATACGATATAGAATTTTTGTCAATGTAGCATCCCCCCCCCAAAAAAAAACATTAAAGGTAGATCTTGTGCTTATGCATTTGAATGGATATTTGATTGTAGCATTGATGGGGTTCTACATTGAGCAAAAGTATAAAGTATTGTTCCTTTCAAAACCAGAAAATTATAGAGGATTCCAATCTCTCTAAATTTAGAAAGATTGTTAGAATGACTGATTCATTAACCTTGGACACACTGAGCTGACAATGTCTTAAAAACAATTATAGATATTTTAATTTATAAGTGGAACAACAGGATCAACCCTCCCTGGTTCTGTGTGCAAAGAAATCCACTATCATAAGTTAACATTACAAAACACACTTTTAATAATTGACAAAAACCAAAAGGCAGAATACAAAATGAGGGGTTCTATTCTGTTACATGGCTGTAATTCTAGGCATAATTGTATGTAAGATCCCTTTAAATATTCTTTAACTGACATCTAAAATGTCACTAGTGGCATCTATATAGTTAAGGGGGAACTAGAGTCAGCAGACAACATTGTCACAATGGACAGAGCACATTTACAAAGATACTTTAAGCTGTGTCTAATCTTTCCCTTTATGGTTGTTAATTGATTTATGAAATCAATCTGTGAGTACTAGGGGCCAGCTTCTATAATACACGTTTGACACTTCCTCTCTAGATCAAAAAAAGCTGCAGCCTTGCCCCCTAGAAGCTAACAGACAATCATATTACAGCACAGAGACCTGAGATCATGTTACAGCAGATCCCGCCTCTCAGACACATAAACTAGATTTAGCAGTGTAAAATTGTTTTGGAAAACTATACTTCCTTTGCTTTCCATACCAACCCTCCAAAAATGTTTTTGTTTCCTGCCATGCATTAAGTAAGAGAGAAAATAAAATGTTCATAAGTTAGTCTTGGGATTTGAACCTGTAACCTCGTGGGCTGTGTGTTTCTAAAAGTAGAGCAATACTTCACCTAAGCTGACACAAATAAAACAGATACATTTAGAAATGTTATATTTTGCTAGGAACAATATTAGCTCAGTTGCTAGCTGTAAAATAAGATGTAGGTTAAAAATAAGTTTTCAAAGTCTTATCATGGACTTCCGTATAGGTAATATTCTGTATAGGAATAATGTGCACCAAGACAGTAAATAGAGGGGTCAGGGTGTTTCTAGGGTTTTGACACCTGAAACAACTTTTGAAAGGCGCTTCTATGTAGATAGTTAAGTGGGTGTAGCTTTGTTGGTGGTGGGTGTGGCTTATGGTAGTACTAGTAGTTGTGATTTGTGGAAATGGTGTTATCTGTTATCGGGTCTTTTAAACTCCCCCTGATACACACACACACACGCAAAAGACTTTGCTGTACAATGAGAAAAATATTAACAATCCTTGAAATATGTAATGATTTATAGTATTTTGGAGAATTAAAATGGCAATTAAATTGAATTTGTATTTAACAGATTTTATAATAAGCCTTATACACAAAAGAAAAAGAAATTTATAAGAGACTAATGGAAAAATCAATACAACCAACTGAAATCTAATTAAAAGTGATAAAAGAGAGGAACAAGCCTAACAATTTTAGAAAACTATATAACCTTTATAATACAATATATCAGCATTATAAAAGAGCATTTTATTAAATAGACCATTTGTAACTAAAGAACTAAAGACACAATATTAACAGGACAATTGGCACTTGTGTTTAAAAATAGACAGGGTTTTTGCACAAATATACTCGCTTACCTTTTTAAGTAATATGTGCAGGAAGTAGAGATGGCCAGTTTGTGGATCTGAACCCTGATCTGTGGATTTTCCCGAATTCCACTTTCCGAACTTTTTCCGAACTCTGTTCACCGAGGAGCTTGTAAGTATAATATCTCTGTCTGGGAGCTAAATAAAGGATTTTGTATATAATGATGTCCAGGATTTGGGGGGTATTGTACAAGATATAGATTTTTGTAGAGAGGGGTGGACATTCCCTTTAAGCATTTACGATACAGTAGTGTGCATCTCTCAACTCTATACTAATTGATTATAGTCCTTGGGTAGAGGACTGTGGAGACTTGCACCTATAGAATTGTTGGCAAGTTGCCGTCTGGTGTGCCTAGACTCCAACAATCTATGTGGTCTAGCGGGTGGTAGCACAATGGAATCCTAAGGAATAGTACACCTGACTAAAGCACGACTTTACTATTCTCTTGAATATTTCATGCTACAAAAACAGAGTATTTTGCAACAAGTTCTCCAAACTCGCTAAGTTTCCTGGTTAATTATAAGGTTGTTAAACTGTGTGGCAGTGTCTGATTAATAGAAGTGCCATTCAATAGTAGCAGTACAACATATAATTGGGAGTAAGGACAGCATGCAGAACAAGAACGGCAAATGCTAATTATTTACATGACATGTTTCAGCATTTAACAACTGTTTTTAATTATCTTTTACCATTTCTTCATTGCACAGCTATTTCACTTAATAAAACAAACACAAACGGCTATTTTATTAACCCTAAAAGAATATTAAGAATGTCAACTTTTTTTTTTTTTTTAGGGATAAACCGAATTTCATCTTTTTAATGTTTTTTTATTTATGATTTAACTTTTTTAGTAATCACGCAGGGATTTTCCCCGCACAAAATGTACTTGAACAAAGTGAAACCCCTATGGAAATGTCTCAGTATTTGATTCAGATTTGTCATGGCCAAAACCACAACATTTTTCTCCAAAACCTGGTTTTGATTGTCACATTTCAGTAGTTCTGCATCATTTTGTCTGTAGTTTTAACCACATAAAATTTCCCTAACTTGCTCCCACAATGCTATAACTAGGGATGGGACCCGGATCCGACATGGAACCCCCTTGGTTCTGAAATCCGAATGATCCATCTGAATCTGGACGGATCGTCTGGATTTCGGAACTTTGGAGCCTATTTTCGATTATTTTCGAATGTTTAATGGTATTTTCGAGAAGTTTTTAAAAATAATCTCGAACATTTGATAATTCTTGAAAACATGGTTGAAAAATTCAAAAGTGGTCTTCGACCGTATTTTCGAGTATTATCGAACGTTTAAGGTTATTTTCGATAATCCTCGAAAATAGCCTCGAACATTCGATAATAATCGAAAATTCGTTCCGTTTTCAGATCTTCAGGATTTTCCCGGGATCCGGGAATCCGAAAACAGAATGAAACTGGTGAGTTTTTGCCATCTCTAGCCATAACAGTGACCAATGAATAACGGAAGAATGGTAAGGTAAGTACCTGGGTACTTTTAAATGGAGGGGTATTGTTTTTCTAATTAACTATAATTGCACAAACTTTTATTGTGCGTTGGGTGTTTTGCCCAATTCACAAAACGTTTTCGTAATCCCACAAGCCTGCAAAATTGGTGTAAAACCCACGCAACTCAATATTGCATTCAGTTTCATTAATATTAATTGGTTCAGTTTACATTAATATTGTTTGTTGACTGCACTTTATATTGCACTTTATCACAATTAACAGAATCAGTGCATTTAGTAATACAATTCAAATGTGGTAAATAATATGCAGGTGATGCTGGTATGTACTTGGGGAATGATGCAATAAAATGGTGCAAAGGTTTGCCCTTGCTATTTATCTGCAGCATTCAGGTGGTTATGCTGGTGTTAAGATTTTCTAAAGCTGTAAATAGTTTTCTGAATATAAATCTAAACACTGTGTCTGCCTTTAATTTGGGAAGGATTGACAAGTCTGCAGAGCATATCCTGCATATAAAGGAAAAATATCTTTAATGAAATAAAATGAAACAGCCCTGTGGTTTAAGGAAGATGTCTGATGAATCTCTTTATGAAAATTGTCTGTTCATCTCTGCTCCTCAGTCCATTATAATGTACAAACTGTTAGAATTACTTAAAAACCTGCTAAATTTTCAGTCCTTCCACATAAATGCTAAAGAAGCATTTTTCAGATTTTTCTAGTATTAGGTTTAGGAAATCAGTAATCAAATTAATTTTAAAATTGAAAGGAAAATAATATTCCATATTTTAAATGCATATTAGGTATTTGCATTAATGTGTTTATTCCCAGGATATTTACTATTAAAGGGTACTGTATGTCCATCCCAAATCTATATTCTATGTTTATGTTAAAGATCCCCAAACCCAACTTTTGTTATCCACACTTATTCCTAAGATGCTCCTAAAGGGATTTACAAAACGTGATCCATGTCCTGCGGTTTCCAGGTATTGACAGTCAGTAAAAGCCGTGATGGTGACATTGGGGCCCATGGCAGTTGGCCATTAGTGAAGCAGCCTCTTCTTCTGCTGTGCATTAACCATCTCACAACAGCAGCAGGGGAGGCTGAACTTGCCAGCACACGTGGATTGTAATTCCTTTTAGGAGCATTTTAGGAATAGTTAATTATAAAGAAAATGGGATATAACATATAAAATAGCCACTTTTTGGTAAAACGTGATGGTTCACACCAAGTGTAATTCAAAAACATTCATTCACTAACTTCTTCAGTGCAAGATTAAAAACATAACCTTTAAGACATTTAAGGTGCACTGTGTCTTTAAATATACTCTCAGATCACATCTTAGCTACCAACATTCATAGAGCCTTACTTAGGTGTATATAAGAGAGGTAATCCAATGGGTTTCACTTTTCTCTGCAGCTTCCTCAGGAATCCATATGTCTATAAACTATAAACAAATATATTTATTGGGCCATACAATGAACTCTCTGGTGCATTGTTCACTAATAGGTCATATCAGAGGACTTAAAGAATATCAGAGGATATTCATTAAGATTGGAAGAAAAGAAATTTCATCTTCAGGTTAAGAAAGGTTTCTTTATAGTGAGAACAGTGAAACAGCAGATGTGGTAATGGCAAGTTCATTAAATAGCTTTAAAAGTGGCCTAGATAAGTTTCTAAAACTGAAATATTAAGAAATACTGGTATTAATACATATACTGTAGTTCTGGTTGATCCAGGAATACCCCCCATTTAAAGTTTTTTTTTTTGCCTTCCTCTGGATCATCTGTTAGGTAGGGTTAAAAAGGAGGGTGAAAAGGTTGGACTTGAAGGACGTATATCTTTATTCAACCTCAATTACTATGTAACTATAAATCCTGACAATCTTGCTTGTTCTTTGAAATACTATTTTGCATGTCCAGGGGAGGACTGGCCCAGTAGGCTAAGGGGCAAATGCTCCCTGGGCTAGTCTCCAATGAAACATTTGGGCTGCCATAGAAGCAATTAGTAAGGTACACGCTTAAACGGCACAGCACGCCTCTAGATTTAACATGGGCAAGGAACAGAAGACTCCTCCTCTGATGCTGAACTTCTTTCAAGTGACACTGAGAGCTGCCGTGAACCACAGCCTAAACTAAAATGATTAATGAGAACGGGAGGTCAGTAATAAGGTTTTGAATACACTGACTCAGTTTTAAAGGGTATATGTACAGATAAACTATTTTGGTATTTAGTTTTATTGAAAAACAGGAGGTAAAGGAGCTGTGTCTTACCTCCTGTTCTTCTATAAAAGCTGCAGGAGCCATTAACGAAGGTAAGGGATTTACCCAATCACTCGCGTCTCCTACGTGTAGTCTGGTAAGATACAGCTTCTTTACCTCCAGTTCCTCAATAAAATTAAATGCCAAAATTATTATTATTTTTTTTTACCAGTATTTTCAGCCCTGTAGATCATTAGCCATTTTTGCCATGCCACGCCCCCTGACCCAAGGATTCACTGTCTCTATGCACAAAATTTCAAATCCCCTAGTTTACTTATGAAATAATATAGCATAGTCTACTGCCTGAGTTTATTGCATGATTCTAGAAAACTATAAAGTTTCTATATATGTACAAACTTTATATATAGAAGCTTTGTTGTTTATTTACCAACCAGCATGAATTGTTGACAGTCTTCCAGTAGCACAAAATATTGAACTGATTTTCTAACTTCTACTGAAATGCTTCTATCTATTGCAAGATAGAATGTACTTCTATCTATTGCAAGATAGGTGGCGCATTCTGCTAAAGTGCTGGGTTAGGAAAAAATGAGAATGTTGGGACACAGGTTTCGATTCCCCATGCTCCCTTTTTTTTGCTTTTATTATGTGTTTAGCAAAAGAGATATTCTACATGAACTAGGTTTTTACTTATTAGCCCTTGTGGTATAGAGGTAGAAAGCATTCTTTTTAGAAAGACACAGTATAGAAGGTTGCTGGTTCAATTCTCTATACTTATTTTTTGCTGAAATGTTAAATGTTCCATTTCTTTCATCTATACTAGCAAAGACAAACACTTTTTTGTATGAAAAGCAAAGGAATTTATTATTGTTAGGGATAGGAGCATTTCTAATGTGTTTACACAAAAAAACTGCACTGAAATCTGTGTTCTGTGTCAGAGGGAGGGATCTCTGAGCTGTTATGATTGGCTGTCAGCTTCCAGGAAGCAAGACTGCAGTTTACTGTAAATGTGTACTGCATACACTTAGCTGGGTGTTCCCAGATAAGGTGAATTATGGGAGCTGACCCCTAGTACCCACAGGTTATTTTCATTAATCACCCAGCATCCACAGCAAAGGGAGAGATGAAACACAGCTTGTTGTGTGTTTCCGAATGTGCTCTGTCTATTGGGACAATGTTGTCTGGGGACTTTAGTCCCCAAACAGCTCATCTCCTGTTTTATTGGCAGGAGACTGAAATTATTGCAGCAATCAGTTGTCAAACATTTGGCTGACTTGCGGTTAATTTACCTGGAAAGAGATAAAGATTCAAAATAATGAAAAAACAAATTTAATTTCAGTATAATTTGGATTTTACGCATAGGGTCCCTGAAAGCATATTTCAGCTCTCCTGAGAATTACATAAAGGCGCAGTTTAATTGGTCACATGGTCATACCTGTTTTACGTTTACAATTAATGGTGAATGGCATGTGCTGTTTTCAGCTATAAGGCGCCATTGATCACAAACCCTCTTACATATTCTACTGTCCTATAATTAAACTATCTACTGTCTTATATTAACCTTTTTTTGCCATTAAATAAGCTTGTGTCCTTCCCAATATCTTTTAATTGTACAATTTGCCGTTTTCATACACTCTGTAATTATTTGATCCTTAGTGTCAGTCGTACCTTTGCTTACAGGCCTCACATAGGCCCATAGGAATACTGAGAATAAAATACTCGAGTCCTGTTTTGTGATTTTGTGTATAAAACACTGTCAAGAGTAGATAATCATGCTCCAGTCAACAAGTACAACTTCCATCAGTGTATGAAAACCATCATTTATTGTTTGAAAATAATACACATGGACACACACGGAGAAATGGCCTGGCACGTACTGAGAATAAAGTTTTCCCAGTGATTTAAATCTTAGCACCTGGAGAATTCTAACCAACCTTCTCCATATATAATTTTCTATATAGTAGACGTGCCAGAGTAATGTGAACCCTCTAAGACTTCTTTTCATGTTCAATTAATGATAAAGAGCAGACTTTTTCTCTTTATAAATGTTGTAAGACAATTTACAGAACATCTGCTTTTCTCGCTTGCTATCTAGTTGCAAGGGTCAACCATTGCTAGCAACAAGGCAATAGCTTGATTGGCAGTCAGTAAACAAACATTAGAGAGGGTTAAATTAAAAACATTTTTTTTTTAAAAGGTGACAAGTAGCTTACAAAATATGCAGATTTTATAGAAACTCCCCTGCAAACCTTTGTTGCAGCTCCATGCGAGAGATAAAATATTAATTTTCATTTTTGGCTCCTTTTTCTATCCTAGTTTGCCAGCCTCCAGGAATTGGTTTAATCCACTGCCAAGTTTTTTTTGTTCTTCAGTTTTTGAAACTGTGGCAGTATCTACTTACATCTTTATCAATACATGGTTTGAACAAATACTCGTTTCTTCATGACAGAGAATTGCCCCTTTCCCAAACCAAAATAAAAATCAGTTTGATTTTGCAAAACTAAATCCATCTGGAATTACAAAAGAAATGTAAATTTATCCATAAGTCCCCTATGTGGCACAGTATCATAAGCCTTTGCAAAAAAATTATACCCCAATCCTCTGGTATGCCAGGATCTAAATTCTTACTCAAATTATCATAAAAACCAAGCAAGTTAGTTTGACAAGATCTAGTTCTCATTAATACATATACATTTCTACTTGAGATCAGTTCATGATACATAGTCCAAGATAAAATCCCATAACAACGTTTTCAGTACCTTTCCCATCACCAATGTTAAACTTACATGTCCATAGTTACCAATATATACCCTTTTTATACATTATTATTTCATTAGTATATTAATACCTCATACAAAGGCACATCTCCAGACAAAAATTAATCTAAAGAGATAAGCAATATAGATATAACTGAACTGGGCTCTCTTAAGATACATAGATCTATTTCATCAGGTCCTGGTGTTTTATTGATATTAACTTTGTCTAATTGTTTCTGTACCATACACTCTGTCAGCCAAAGTGAATATTTTTATGTTATGCCATTCATATTATTACAGTCTCTGCTATTAGGACTAGTTTTCTCTGTAGCGTGTTCAGAGGGTTTAACACATTTGCCCTCTTGGCTTCCTTTTTAACCATCTTAGCCCTGTTATTTAATGAGCCCACATTCTCTGTCCTAATCTTTATACTATTGATATATTAAATAATTTGGGGATGGTCTGCTTGATTTGTTCCGCTATCCATACTTTAATCAAGCAGACCATCCCCAAATTATTTAATATATCAATAGTATAAAGATTAGGACACAGAATGTGGGCTCATTAAATAACAGGGCTAAGATGGTTTTCTATTTTAGCTAGTTTGGTTTTCTTGCAACTCTTTTTACAGTTTTTATAAATCTTGAAGGGTTTTTCTGTTCCCTCTGATTTAGGCTGAGGCCACACTGCAATGCATCTCAGCGAACCAGAAACATGAACACAAGCGTGCACTCTGTTGCACGAGTGTGCGTTGTCATGTGCATGCAATGCAATTGCGCAATGGTATGCAAACGGGCTGCAGGCAATTGCCCCACAAAATGCTGATCACAGCACACCTAGTGTGGCAACAATTTTCCATCAGTAGTGTGCACTTTTTAACACGCGATCAAATTGTAGGTTAAAACATGACAGTGGGGCTTAGCCCTTAAAGATTTAACCCTTTTCTTTCTTCCTTTTTACCTTAGAATTGAGGCACGCAAGTGTGAACCTTGAAGGTAAAGCACTAAAACCATTCAAAACACTTCTGTAGCATCCTCTTTGACCAAAGGAGAGCCAATGAAAAAAGTAAAATTTAAAACTTCGTACTCTATCAAGTAAGGGCAATAAATGCACTCTTTGTATTTTCAGGACCCAAGGAAACTTGTGATTCTATTTAAGGCCTGGTACACATGGGCCATCTTATTATTATTATTATTATTATTATTAATTTATATAATGCTTTACAGTTTCATTAATATACAGTAAAACATACATGTTACATACAAGGGTAGTGCAAGTAATACAAAGTGCAAATAATTCAAGTGCTGGTCCAGCAGTATCCAGTGTGGTAAGTTACAGCATTACTGTGGTACAATAGAAAGGCCCTGCTACAGTCTAGAGGAGATGGGGATGAAACATAAGGTAAAGCAGATCACTGGCTGTAACTAAGTGAGAGAGGTGAGTTTGAGGTTGCGTTTAAAGATGCAAAGTGATGGTGAGTGACGTATTAAGCGAGGAAGGGAGTTCCAGCATGAGAAAGTGTCTGCGACATCGGCGGAGTTGGCGAAGAAGAAAGAAGACTCTACAAGGGCTCTTCAATGAGCCAATAGGGTCCTGGTTTCGAGCTACAGGGCCACAACAAAGGAACTTGTCAGTGCTGCTAGGGAACTTTTAAGTGCCATAAGGGCACTTAGTGCCAGCGAGAGGGATACCGGTTCAAGCTGTGGGACTCCTTAAGCTCCAAAAGTCACTTGTCAGTGCCACAATTGCACTTATAAGTGCCGCAAAGGCACTTAGTGCCAGGGAGTGGGGCCCCAGTTTTGTCACTACCACAAGGGCCCTTCCAAGTAGAGATGTCCGAACTTCGCAAAATCCAGTCCGCTCGAGGATCCGCAAATTTTCAAAAAAATTAGAAAATTCAAAAATCCACGAGCAGACCCATTAAAATGAAAAATATCCTCGAAATTACGAGTAATCCTCGTAATTTCGAAAATTTTCGAAAATACGTATTTTTGAAAATACGAGAAATCCGCGGTTCGGAAGTTCGGAAGGCGGAAAATCTGGAAAAATCCGCCTTTTGCGAATGGGATAAATCCGCGGCGGATCCGGGTTCGGATCCGCAAACTGGCCATCTCTACTTCCAAGGGCCACAAGGGCACTTCTAAGTGCCAGGGAGGGGTGTCCCGGTTTCGAGCTGCAGGACCCCTTAAGCCCTAAAAGGCACTTGTCACTGGCACAAGGGCCCTTCCAAGGGCCACAAGGGCAATTATAAGTGCCAGGGAGGGTGGTCCTGGTTTTGAGCTGCGGCACCCCTTAAGCCTCAAAAGGGCCTTCCTAGGGCCACAATGGTCCTTCTAAGGACCCAGGAGGGGCTCTCAGGTTGAGCCGCGGCTGTGGGATTCTTGCGTTCGGTCAATAGAGTAATACCCAAAGTTCGAAGTCCTCAAAAATTCAGATATCCTCAAAGTTTTTTCGCAAATAAGTCTTTGTTCCCGGAAATGGCATTAGGGGAAGAGAATGAAGGTTGGTAAGTTTGTATCTAGACACTTTTTTACGTTTTACGTTTTAAACCTGGCAGAAAAAATCCCAGTATCCAAAAAATCTGAGACTTCTGTCTGGAACTTTGGACCCAGGTTCAATTTAGAGCTGGACTTAATCCCTTAATCATGAATTGCCCTTTTCAGACATATTGTATAGAGGATGTGGGTTGTATCAGAAATTTTACTAGTATGAAATTTGCTAAACGACAGAGCTAACCAAGATCTCAATGGCTATGTCCTCCCATTTACTGCATAATCCCAAGTGTGCATTTTAACACCTTTCCTTCTCCAGGGCATTCTTCTTCTGAAATCTTTAGGCAAAAGTGCATTTTTTTACATAATCTCAGACTTGTGCAGAGAAAAGCAAAAAATATAAAGGTGTAATTTATGGTATAAATGTGATGCAAAAAATGTCATAAACTACTTTTTGCAACAAGATTGGTATAATTCCACGTAAAACAAAATTCCTTTTTGTAAATGTGACTTAAAATGTCAAATAATAGAATGGCTCATTGTGTATTGCAACAGGGAATATTTTACATAGGGAGAAGCCATTATACATCACATCAAAATCACGTACAGTGTAAAATGCTTCATAATATTTATTATACTGATATATTAATTATTTTTATTGAAGGCTGAATATCTTGAAATATAGTCAATTAAAGGGTATGTCCATCGTATTTTACAAATTTCTTTTTTACTGTTTTACTGAAGAACAGGAGGTAAATGCAGGAGAAACTTACCCGCGGATCGCTCCAGCGCTCTCCTACGCATCCACGCTCCCTTGCACTGTGTGCGCATACGCGCACAGTGCAAAGGACTGGGGATGCATCGGAGGCTTTCAGCTAAGTTGGAGTCTCTCTACAGCGCTGAAATGACCCGGGTAAGTTTCACCTGCTCTCCTGCAAGTTTTACTGAAGAACGGAAGGTAAGAGATGTGTATTTACCGCACATCGTATTTACAGTAAAACAGTAAAAAAGAAACTTGTAAAATACGATGGACATACCCTTTTAGCATTTTATATACTTGTGATGTTAACTAACCAAAATATAAATAACCTTAAAGGAAAATAAAACTTAAAGAAATACAATTCTTTAGCACTTTTGACAGTTTTCTTTAAAAAAAAAAAAAGAAAGACACGAAAAGAAAAAGACAAACATACTTTTTTCAAGTGCTTAGTTTCTATAAGAAATTGTTTTATTAGACTTTGCATTTCTTGAACATTTATATTTTTAGTCCAAGCATTTGTTCTTGCGTACCAGCTCCACCTAGAGTTCACAGAGAATAAGACTGTTACAAATCTTTTCAATGAATCCTATGAAGTTCTTTACTGTACCACAAGCAAACACTGCTATTCTGAAAGGCTGATTCTACACATGGGATGCTTTGAACATTTTTGGAAAGGAAAATGAAAAAGAACAGCTGAGAAAAAATCAAAAATGCATGGGACAAATAGAAAGTCATTGTAAAGACTAATAGGAATAAGGAAAACCTTGCGAATAAATAGAACTTCGCAGAAATTCTCTGTGGTCAGATACGTTATCATAATTATTAAAATGTCTTTACTCTTTGTATTAGCATTTTTTTTATATTTTCTTGTGTCTCCATGAAACAGTGGATACCAAAATGTGTCTTTCAATGAAGCACATATGTGGTATATACTCTTTAAAGGGCATTTCCACCCCTTTTTAGGAATTTTGGTGTAGTGTAGGGCTCCCTCCCCCAGCCCCAACTGCCATATTACTCTTTTCAGAAACTCCCCCGATCATTACTTACCTTACCTCTCTCCTCCGACGTACTGTTACGGCCCTCTGCTTGCATGAAACTGCAAGCAGGGGGCCGGACCGGCAGCCTGAGAGGCAGCCAATCACGGACACGGCTTCCAGCTGTGCAAAACGTTGGGGGAAACAGGTAATGTAAGTAGGTTTTGGGGGAGTTTCTGCAAAAAGTAATATGGCGGTTTGGGTTGGGGGAGAGAGCCCTACACTACAGAAAAGGGGTTACACACTAGGAGGAGAGAAAGCAAAACGGGAAAGGGAGGGAGAGGGAGGGGGGCTGCAGTACGCATGGCAAAATTCTCCCAAAGGAGAGACAGGAGGCAGAGGCCTACTGTATATGGACTCTGCCAGGCTCCTAGTGGTCGGTTTTTTGGACTTTGGAGGGACATTACTGGAGAACCATTTGGAGCTGGGATGTAAGGTAAGGATTTTTATGCACTACACAGTGGGGCCAGTAGTGGGTTAAATTATAGTTTTGGGGGTGAACATGCCCTTTAACCGATAGTTAAGTATAGTAACCAGCAACATTATAATAATTTATATTCATTATTATAATTCTCATTTGCAATACAGGATTAGAAATCTGTTAAAAAATTTCTCCTATAGGGAGTCTACCACGGCCGACAAAAAATATACCTCTTTTCCAGAACCGGATCTGATGGTATAGGGGCTTTAGCATTACTTTATCGTTACTGTGTGTAACTTAACTCTACTTACAGCCCTTCGGTCCCACTGCATTCTCTATTGCCAGCAGCCATGGCTGTAATTGGCTGCCTCACAGCTAATCACAGCGAAGGATGCCAGTTCAGCCCCCTGCTGGACTGGCAGCCCCCTGTAGTTCTGGCAAGCAGGGAGCAGGATCAGAACACTGCTGGAGTGAGGGGCTGTAAGTAGATCTCTGCTTCTTCTTTTTTAACTATCTAATATAGCAGTTGGGAGTGGGAAGGGATGCCCTCTAACATATTAAAAATTATTGTTTAATATGTTAAAAAAATATATTTTAATATATAAAAAAAATATTATTTTGTAGGGTGGAGATGCCCTTTAAAAAGTTAAGGCTACCGGTTTATGCAAAACCCATGCGGCTGGACCGAAACTGTTTTTAAAATCAAGCTTAACTTTAGTACATCAGTGTTATTTTCAGTTGGGTTTTTTTTGCATTGCACCCCATTGGGCATTGCCCTGGCTCATTTTTCATTAGTCTTTTCTCTGTTTAATGTCCTGCTTCAAATATGTGTGTGTGTGTGTGTGTGTGTGTGTGTGGGGGGGGGGTTATTATTAATAATGGATGCTACAAAGTTTTGTCAAAATAATGAAAGTATTCCTGAACATCCATCTGTACATGATTTGCACACTTACAAACTATTTAACATAATCTAAACTTAATCTAAAAACTAGTCCATAATTCCTATTATTGGAAGCACCATGGACATTTTAACAGTACACACATACAGAGCATTTAGCAGTATAAAATCCTATTTTAGTACAATCTTAGATGGAGGAGGTAAAGAGAACAACAAGAAAAATCAGTTTATCCCTAAATCAAGTATTAAAGGGCATGCCCTTTAATTTCTATATTGTAATATATAATTTGCTCAATACTGCATATTTTCTACGATAATATAGCTGGGTGACATTTGTCAAACTTTTGTTTGTGACTTTTTGTTTTTGACCAGGGTGTAGAAGGTGGTAATTCCTTTAGATGTTTGTTTTTTTTTGGATGTTGCAAATTGCAATTCTGTTGATTCTGTTGAGGTCCTCCATTTCTTTTTAGATTTGGAAAGGAAGGAGATTGCTTGCATATGTTTGAAGTAATCTTTTGGGTTTAGATGATATTGTATTTGTAATATATTAAAGGGGATTGTATCTCCTTATTTGTATAGTTGATCTATTGTATTTAATAGGTTTGGTTCCCATTGGGTCTGAAAGTTTGGTATCAATATTTCCAATCTTCTTATGGGTATGAATTCGTATAGTGGGGCTAGTAGGGTTTGATTTTTGTGAATAGTTATCCAAATGTTTATTAACGCTCTAGGTATAGTGAAATTAAAGTTTATTAAAGATCTCCCTACAATGAAGCGCTCATGATTTTTTTTGGGAGGTTTGAGGAATAACACATTTGTTCTTCTATTTCACACCATAACTTGGTAGTGTTTTCTTTGTTCCACCAGTATCTTATTTGGTTAAGAATTGTTGCCTGGTAGTAGTCTTTTAGGATAGGTATACTGTAGCTATTCCCCCATTTTCTTTGGTTTGGCTATTATGTTATTATTTATTCTTACTTTAGGTTTATTCCAAATGAATTTAGTGATTTCTTTTTGGGCTTTTACAAAGAATGAGTCAGATATGAGAATTGGTATGGATCTGAATAGATATAGATATTGTTGAAGTATTAACATTTTAGTTGCCATGATTCTGTCCATCATCGATAGTATCAAGTGTTTCCATTTTTAAGTTGAGATTCTGTTTTTTTCCAATAGTGGGATGACATTTAGGTTGAATAAATCTTGAAGATTAGTGGATAGTTTGATTCCAAGGTATACAATTTCTTCTGTGTCCCATGAGTAGGAGTATTTGGAAGATAAGAATATTTTAAGTGCACCTGATATGTTTCATTTATGTTGCAATAGGATATAGAACCGAATTGGGCTATGTGTTTCTGTATATGGATTAGTGATGTTATTGGATTGGTTACTATTAACATTACATCGTCTGCGAATAAAGCGATCTTACAGTATGTTGGGTAGATTTTATCTTTATTCCAGAGATGTTTACATCCGAGCGTATTTTTTCGGCCAAGGGTTCCATTGCTAAAGCAAAGATAAGACGGGTTAATAACACCCTTGTCTGGTACCATTGGTTATGTTGAACGGAATGGATGTCATATTGGAAGTATATACAGTTGCTGATGGATTGGTGTATAATACCATGATTGCTTTTCTGTTTCTGTTTACCAAATTTCTCTACAATTAGGTTTAGATATTTCAAGTTTTTTCAAATGCTTTTTCAGTGTCTAGTGTTATGAATATGGAGGTGATGTTTTTCTGTTTTGCCCAATTCAATAGGCCTATAATTCTTCTGTTATTGTCTATAGATTGTCTATTTTTTATGAAACCGACCTGGTCTTGGTGGATTAGGTGTGGTAGTATATTCTTGAGTCTTTCTGCCAGGATTTTGGAGTAGATCTTCGAATCTGTGTTTTGTAGTGAGATTGGTCTAAAATTGCTAGTTAATGATGTAACTTTTCCTTGTTTTAATATTGGTATTATAGTTGCTCTCAGCAGCATTTCATGTGGGAAAGTTTGTTTTTCTATTGCTAGGTTGAACATGTTTTGAACATGAGGTATCAGGATTGGGGAAAATCTTATAATATTCATTAGTAAATCCGTCCTCTCCTGGAGAATGGTTTGATTTTAAGGATTTTATTGTTTTTAGTATTTCTTCCTGGGAGATTCGGTTGTCTAAAGAGGCTTTTTGATCATTCGTTGTGGAAGGTAGATTTATAGTTTCTAAAAAGTTTTCTATTGCCTCCGTAGTGGGTTGTTTTGTATCCTTGGAGAGATTTAGGTTGTAGAGGTTGGAGTAATATACAGTATACTGAATTGGTCTGCTATAGCTTGTGGGTTCATTATTTTCCTTTTGTTTTCAATTAAGAAAGGGATTTTGGTGTTAGAAGCTCTGTGTTTTAATCTGTTGGCTAGATTTCTATTGGCTTTCCCACCTTGTGCATAGAAAAAGGCTTTGAGTCTCCTAAGCATTCTTTCAAAATAGTATAGATCTAAGGAGTGTAGTTCTCCTTTGGTCTTTTTTAATTCTTTTGTTGTTTGTAGAGAAGGGTTTTGTTGTTTTTTTTTCTTCAAGTCTACCTATTTTTTGGAGCAATAGGAGTTTTCTTTGCCTCCTGGCTTCCACAGTGTGAATGGGTTGATTTTGGGAGATTTGTTTAAAGTAAAGTTTTGATCTAATGCTGTTAGAATATTCCTTTGCGATTTTTCATTCGAAAAGAATTGGGTTCAATCTCCAGGGTTTTTTATGTTGATTGACATTAAATTAAGTGTAATACAATTGGAGCATGGTCTGATCATGTAATCAGAAAAATTTGAGTGTGTGGAAGTCTTTGTAGGGTCCATTTGTCCATGAGGAAAAAATCTAGTCTAGCGTAAACGTTATAGGATTGGGAAAAGTAGGTATAATCTCTTTCCAGCAGGTAGAGTAATGTCTTATTTTTCTTAGCTAGGGAGCTTGTAGTGTCTATTTCTGGGTTTATTGTTTGGTTGAGTCAATGTTGAGTATAACAATAAAACATTCATAGTTGAAGGTATTATATAAGTACACATAATGAGTTACATTTTTTTAACCACTAACATTATAAGTAGCTTTAACGTTGTTTCATATCTGCATATGGTAAGACATTTATAGCTTCACATTGACTAAACTTAAGTTAAACCTTTATAATGGTTAAGGGAGAAGGGAGTCTGGATTCCCTCATAATGGAATAGAACTGTCATTCTGCTTCCTCTCTCCATCCTCCTAGATGTTTTGTAAAAGAAGTTGTAGTTACTAATATTAGGATGAAAAAACATTGGTTCATTTTATAGGGATTCTCATACCAAATACATTTTAAACAGCAGTTTAATTAGGGAATCTACTCCAGTCTAGTTATAGCAGACTGTGTAAACTTATCTATAAAGAGAAACATTCAGACTTTTATAATATTACAGTTGGAAAGGCAGGAGAGAAAGAAAACTTTTGATTTTTTAAGAACTGTCTTTCTCTCGTTTCCTTTCCTCTAGGATCTTTTTCAGTCTTTTTCGATGTCAGAATTCAATTGTTATCACATTTAATTTGGGAGGAAAAAGTTATTTTTACTTATCTAGATTGTGACCTCCTGGCGTTTAGGGGTATTCCATTCCTTTGGAAGTTTTCTTCCTCTTGGTGAGACTTTTAGGTGTTGTTTAATGGAATTGGGGATTTTGAGGTCCCATTGCTGGCATTTTTGTATTGCTTCTGTTGGAGTGTTCAAATTGTATGTTTGGCCATCTTTGGTTATTATTAGGTGAACTGGAAATCCCCATTTATAGATTATGGAGAGTATTTATGTTGCTGATTGGAAGGATCTCCTTGCTTTTATTGTTGCAGGGGATAGATCCGCAAAAAATTGTAGTTGGGAATATTCCTCTGGAAGTTTGGTTTAATTCCTGGTAAGTGAGAGAAATAATTAATTGGTTTGGTAGAAGTGGAATCTAGTGATGACATCTCTGGGTGCTGATGGGGGTGCCGTTTTCGGTTTAGATCTGTGTGTCCTATTCAATGTGAGGTCCTGTTCTGTCAGATTGGGGAGACATTCTTTTAGTAAATCTTGCATATATTGATTTAGCTCTGAATTTTTGATGGTTTCTGGGATCCCTCTGATCTTGAGGTTATTTCTCCTTGATCTGTCTTCTATATCTGTAATTTATTTTTGATTAAGGTTATGGTTTCAACAAGATTATTGTGAGCGTCTACTAGTTCATTAAATGAGTTTGTAAATTCTGCTATCTTGTTTTTGATATGAGAGGTAGGCTCAGCGATTTCAATAATGTCTTTTTTAATGGAGTCGACCATCTCTGAGACATCCATTTAAAAGGCTTTGTGTTGAGAGATCAATAAGTCTTTAAGTATAGTTTCTGAAACAGGTGATTTAGAAACAGGGAAGTTGTGAAGTGATTTTATGTTGTCTTTAGGTTTTGTAGGGGAGTTATCTATAATTGTTTTACCTTTTTTGCAGGTAATCCCTATTTGGATTTGGGCCTGTTGCTGTTTCTTGATGGCTCCAACTTCTGTTTGCTCCTGGTAAGTATTGTTGGTAATGGCCTCCTACATGGATCTTGGAGAGGAGGGACTGCTTGAATTCACTGTGTCCCTTTCTGTTTTCTCCCTCCAGTTTGAATCAGAGAGGTCTTCATCCTCACCGGAGCTCCGATCCGCATGGGATCTATGGGCACCGCCATCTTGGATTGCATTCTGGTAGCTCCTGCTACAGGGGAAGAAGTGGGTTAGTTTTTTTTGTTTTGGCTTTTGGAGCGGTGTTTTGTTCCTACCCATGTCTAGGGACCTTGAGGCAGGTATTATTGCTGATGTAGACCTGTGCAAGTCGGGGTGAGTTGCTTTTTCCTGGTAGCTTATGTGGGAGCTATCAGAACATACGTATGTCTCCCAAGACTGCTGGCCATGCCCCCATGTCCTATTTAATAAAGACACAGTTCCCCTTAAATTAAATTACATTCCAGTTAATTTTGGAATGGGTTATTTATTTTTTTCTATTTCCAATGCAAAAACCCTCCCTGATACTGTTAAAAAAATACCAGAGGCAGATTTTTTAATTTATATTTCAGTGAAAAGGTGCAACATCACAACTTTGCGCATTCTAGCTAAAAGTATTGTAATTACGCCATTTAATAAATTGCAATATGAGACATTTTGCCAAAAGAAGCATTTCTACATTAACGCTGTATTATAAATATGCCTTATATAGTGTCTTCTATCAAACTCAGTCTTTTTCAGTCAGAAGAGGTGCAATTCTCTATTAGTTTCATTAAGCAAACAGCCATAAGAAACTGAGAAATGGCTATGCATTATGCAATAGAATATAAGAGTAACATCGAGTCTATATTCAATCTGTACATCAAGATACAGTTAATATAGTAGAAAGCAATATTTTCCTAGTGACTTGTCAGAATCAATTGAACCCTCCATAGCCATTTTGCTACATAGATAGACCTTCTCTTATCTTGATCACAGATGGGAAATACTAAAATAGTGTTGCTCCCTTTTTATTGAAAATGATACACAGATATTATTAGAGTTACAGATACAGTATGTTAAGAATTGACATGAATCTGCTATTCTTCTAATTGTTAATATTAGCACTGTTATTATTTAGAACCATAAACACAATATGATTTATACAGTTCTACTTTGGTTAATTTGCCTTGTTTCTCTGTGATTGGCTTTTTGAATTTCTCACTATTAACATAACAAAAATGGACTGCAGAGGAGTTAAAAGCTGAATTATGTGTGTATGATTGGATGTGTACATGGCAATGAATAGACATACTAGGCTTTAGGGCGTACAGATACTATAAATGTTTAGGGACCTACTGTAAAAAGGTTTACAATAAATGTAATTTATATATTAACTACATAAAGATAGGGGTTCCCAATGCACCTTGCTCCAGTCTAAGTATATCTTCCTTCTTGTATTCTTCCACAGCACCTCTCGCTCACAAGACAATAAACATAGGTAGGGAGCATAAAAAACACAGCTGTATTGCTGTGATAAGTGCAGGTTTATAAAATAAACCCGCACTTATCACAGCAATAGACCTATGTTTTGTATTCTCTTGTAATCGATATATTAGTGATGGCTGTCAAATCTGTACTACAGTTTATTATTCTGCATAAAAACTAACATTATAAACCAGCCACTTATAAATTGTTATAAAAGTGATAATTTCACCATAAATCCTGCTTGTGATGGTTCTCGTTCATCCAGGTGATGGTATATCTGTTGTATTTAGTTAAATCAACTGGACTTGACGTTTAGTTCTTGAAGATGGTTCAGTAGTCATCCAACTGGCTTTCTCAATTCCTACAGTTCCTCCTTGAAACCAGGTTCAGTTCAAAACCAGGACTCAAGATTATTGCAAAATCTATACTGTGTTGTCAGGATCTATTATAAAATTTAAATATTAATGGAAAGTACCATATTCAGTTCCAGGAGCAAGGCAACAGGCTTACCTGAGATGTGGCGTCAAACAGCATCACAATTAAAATACTAATTTATTCGTTTTTGGGTTTGTTTGTAGTTTTCAAAAAAAATGTGCGAGCAACTAATGCAATCAGAATAAATGTCAATGTATCCCCAACAGAAAAAAGCCTTTGAATCTGCTAAAGTCTTAAAACGTTTCTATCACTTTACTGGGTTTTTTTGGGGTTATTTTTTTTTTTTGCCCAATGATGTATGCTAGTGAATGCTTATGATTTGCCCTGATATAAAAAAAAATTGGACTCTAGGAGAATGATTAACCATTAGGATTTAAAGAAGTATTCATATCCCTTCAATGATTGATGCATGCTATAAATTACAAGGCATGCTGGGGAAAAAGTCCTCAAGGGTGAGAGAGTGCAGAAAGCATTGTTTTTAATAAATCTCTATTTTATCAACACATTAAGGAGAGTTTAGGGTATCTAATTACTTTTTGAGGTTGAGAAGAAGTGAGAGCTGAAAGGGACAATCTGTCTCGATGAAAAAAGTTGATGTGATGATTATTGATCACAAACCGTGGTGTGTAATGCACAAGGTCAACGGTTTGCGTCAGCAAAAAGGAGTAAAGTATCTAAAAATGATTCTGACAAGGCTTGCCATACATGTGACATTGCCTGACAAATTAGCCATTCATCAAAAATAAATCATCAAAAATAAGTTTCTGGACAGTTCCTGGTGGCTTTCTGGACTCTTAATATAATCCTGTAGTGTGGTATGGACAGAGTTATATCTGCTTTTCTCTGCTGCCTAATGCGATCATAGGTAAGGGGGAGGGGCATGTACATTTCTAGATGGAATGACAGGTCTTTCCCCTTTAAAACTGATAATTCTATTCAATGGTAATGTATCTGAAAAACATATTACTTTTATCCTTTTGCTCTTTTTCTCCATGCTTCAGCTAAGGAGAATGGATTTCCTATATCAGTCATACTCTCTTGACTAAACTCTGAATATATCAAGTAGCACAGAGATTCATATATCAATGTATTCTAGAGTGAGGAAGAACAGCTGTTTAACTTTCTGTCTAGCAAAGTGATGTTTTATAATTTAAAAGGGAAAACAGATATTTCTAATTTTTGATTCATTGTAATATCTAAAATTTTAAAACTACATTTCATTATGGAATCTTAAAAAAAAAGATGCATTGCCTGCCATTGTATGTTTGGTTTGTTTGCTATATTATTTGGAAATAAACTATCAATGTAAAGCAGTGTTGTATAAATTTAGAAAGTCACTATATTAAAGGGCATGTCCACCCCCAAACTAAAATATAAAGTTAAGCTAATAACTGAAAATCTAGAGATTTCTTGGTTAAAAATGCTCCCTGATGCACCTAAACATACTTCCCCACACCTGATTCCTCGCCTACTCTTATTTGATTCCTTCTAGAGGACGTCAGTGAGAGCTATGACGCTGGCCAATCACTTGCGTCCTTTACTAGTCCGGCCTCTTCTGCCACTGCTAGAGCATGGGAAAAGCATGTAGCAGCAGCTGAGGAGAAACGAGGATTTGTGTGCGGGTATGTATACATAGGTCTTGGTTTTAAGGGTGACAAGTAAAAAAATCAGTTTGGGGGGTGGGCATGCCCTTTAAACTAATATTGTTTACTAGAGATGAACAAAACTGTAGACCACTAGCGGTTTGTGGAATCCGCACAATTCCGCCAGATTGAAAATTCAAATCAAACAATTAAAGTCAACACAAAAATGTAGACAACAAGGGGGCTATATCGTCTATTTTTGGGCCGATTCAGTGCAAAACCCACGCTACCCTGTACTATAAGTTTAGTATGGGTTCCATTACTAAATTAGCGCCAGCCACGACATTTTCAAAACATCTTGGCGCGGCAAGGCTATGTAGAAAAGTTCAGGTTAAGATTTGCACAACAATTTTCTGCGAATCCTAACACCTTTTATACGGGGAGTGGCAGAAAAAAAAAGATGTCTTACCTGACCGGGATCCCACATTAACACATTGTGGGATAATGCAAATTTCTAAGGAATTCCACAAAGTTCCGCTTTTTCAAAACCGGCAGTTCCACCTCAAAACCAAGTTAGGGACTCACCACCACTATTGCTTGATGGTTCTTCTACTATTGTATTTTTAAAAAGTACAAAAAAGTACTGCAAAGCACTGCTTTATTTGTGGTTTTATAACCATGACTTTGATTTTAGGCTAACAGACTTCAGAATACTAGTTTCCCATTTTACCAGATTAGTAGCACTAAACATTAATTTTACTACATTTATAACAAATGAAACCAACATTTCAGACAAGTAAGTATACACCAAAGGCTTTTCCCATGCTTTGGTATAATTTGACATTAAATATATACAACTGGCAACTTACTCAGTTTGACGCACAAGTGAATTTGACAGAAAGACAAGCCAATCAGTGCAAAGGGGAGAACTCAAGAGTGACATGAATTGAAGAAGTGTCCAGATAGACACAAACCCTTTTTATATGTACATGAGTGTAACTAGATTCCTACACACCATGACAGTCTAAACAATATGCCATCAGATCACACAGTATTTCAGAGGCATGTTAGAAGATTAATCTTTCTTTTGCAAACTTGACAAAAACTTCAATCATGTTTACGAACACTTACGTAAATAATTTGTAGGCATATACTAAAGATCATTTGTAGGCAAACTGTGTTCATAAAAAATAGAATGTAAACTGAATGTTATTTAATACTTAGGAAGTTTTGTAGTGGAAGTTTTTCAGTGCTAGATAGTGCTGATTATACTGGAGATAAAGGTTTTTTACATGGTTTATATGGAATAACACATTTTCTTTTAAAGTGAGTGAATGCATATTTAAAATGTTGTTCAGCAAATTCAAGAAGAGGCATAAGCACCAGGAGAGCAGCCCCTGATACAGCCTTGCTCTTATAGTAGCTGTTGAAATCAATACAGCGAGGGGATTTTAGTTTCACTGATGTGTATTCTAGTTACCAATTTCAGATCGCCTGTTTGTCCAGTTTGGACATACTGAAAAATAATGGATAATTGTGTAGTCGCCTGCACTTAGTGGCAAATGGTAGTCTGGGACAAATAATCTCCTGGTGTGCACTTAAGAGGGTGATGCAATATCAGTTGCAATCCCCCCAATAAGGAAATACTCAAATAATTGATTTATATTAAAAACTCAACAAAGTAATATAAATATGATGCACTGGGTATAGTAGTCAGTCACAAAGAACAAGTGTCAAAGGATCCTTGACTATTAACTGACTATGCATTTAAATTCCCTGTGAGTGAACATTTTTTTTCCCCTCTGCTTCTGAGATACCATCTAGGCTAATTGATATTAGGTTCATGGATTGCTTAGAGTGGACTTTTAGGTGGCAGTTCTATCCTGAAGAAGGTTTCTGTTACAGAACAAAAATAAGAATAATTTAAATCATTGGTGCAAACATGAACATCAAGAATAGTAACATAGTAATGGGAGTTCAAGAGAGGTGTCAAGGAGGCCATTTATGTGAAAATAAGGAAACCAAGCCTGAATAGACACCAAGGGGGAGATGCAATAAATTTCAGTATCACAACTGACCTGCACTTGTTCCTGCAATGTAGTAACCACTTTGCGACTGTTATTGCATCGTGTAAATGCGAGAGGTAAGTTGCAACCTTTTGCATGGCTTTAAAGCCACAATTGAAAAGGCTTTCATTTTGGTGCAAAAGCATGTGCAATATAAGTAATAAACCCTCACTAACCCTATATTACATCAGTTAGCATGGGTTTTGCACTTATTTTTCCCCTTATCACGGGATACTGCCTGTAATGTACAGTGCTGCATGCCAAAGTGGTGCATTATAAATAAAATGATACATACATAAATACAGCAGTTACTGACCCCTATACTTTAAAAAGTGATTACTGCCCCCCAATAATTTATCAGCAGTTACTGCCCCCTATACATTATACAGAGATTACTCCTCCCCGACCCCGATGACGGCCCTGCCTTTTGAGGTGCTGACAGTTCCATTACTCCAAATTATGTCAGGGTAATTGAAATCCGCCATGACCAGAACATGCCCCATACCTGCAGAACTGCATATAAAGGTGAATTTCCACTTCCTGGCTTTTACTATTTGTTGGTATGGTGGCTTGACTTGCTTTACAGATTTACTTGATTCTAGCTGGGGGTATAAACCATAGGGCTGAAACAATATGGGTGGAGCACGGGTAGTAAGAACGTGGGTAAATTGTTTGAAGGTGTGTGTTACAAGCTAAAAAATACTGTTAGAGATAATGGTAATCCACACCAATGCTTTGGCCAGTTATTACTAATTTAAAGAAAAAAACACATGCAATTTAGACCAGTAATAAGTGGACCCATACAGGCTCATACAATAACATGCAAAAAATAAAACATGGGGAGATTTATTCTGGCCAAATACTAATTAGACGTTTGATTGGTACAACATTCAAAAATAAACTGTTACATGTGAAAGGATTAACCTTCCAACGTTCACCACCTTGGCCCATTAATTTGTAATGAGAAGTTGATTGTTAAAAAGATCGGGCCAGGCACTTCTTCTGCTGTCTTTTGCTAAAATTGCTCAGTATTTCAGTGTCAAGCTCTATATATATGGACAGGATGAGATGACAAGCTAATTATTTTTTAACCTTCTTGGAAATCTGTGTTGTATCAATTCTAGAAATCAAAACTCTGTATGTTTTCTTTACAGTAATAGGTGTTTTGATCTGCCTCCTAATAAAAATTGCATAGAATGATTTTCTGAAAATGTTCTTGAATTTCAAAAGGTTACACTATTCAACCAAACTAACATTTAAAATGGGCTGATCAAAGTATCAAAGTTAGCACTTTCTGACCAGTAGACCTTAATTAAAAGGATAGCCATAGGCACTAGTCAATTTTTCTAACAAATGCAAAAAAGTACATGTAAATTCTACCTGTTTTACAAAAAAGGTAATTTTAAGTCTTTGGTTGCAGTTTTTCTGATATAAAGGATTGTTAGCCAACACAGCATATTTTTTGTCACTGTTCATGCTTTAATGTTTTTCCAGCAGTACAAAGATGATGCTCAGCAATTTTTAAGCACTAGCTCTCTTTATATTCTCTCCCCCTCACTTAAACTGTGTTAGATCCATAGTAGAGAAAACATTTATGTCCTACCGTTAAAAAAAAAATACATCTGTCATTAATACTAGGTCAATGCAGCTTTACAATGCCTCATATGACTCTTACTGAAAACTGTACCACGCTTGCTTGTCTTTTCTTTTTAATTTGTAATGGTAAACGTGTACTTCCCAAATACTCTTTTAACCAATTAATGTTATATTTCTTTTTTTTTTCAAAATTTTTATAAAACTTTTCGATAGGTTACATTATAACTGCCAGGGGAGAAATTTGATGAACTGATTAATTTTAAGGAAGTTTCATCTCTGCCAGTGGTTTCACGGGAATAGCAGAGATTTTGATTATAAACCCAATGACTTCAATGGGAGCCAGAAATACACACGACTACATAAACCCTTGTTGCTGAATATACTAAAAGCTTAAAGGAAGTCATAATGTGAACGCTATTCTTCCCAGAACACCTATACATTGTAAGATTCTTCTCTAGTAAGATGCATTTAGTACATGTGTATAATACATAAGTGTGATATTTTATAATGGGAGCTGCAGTGGTATATATCTGTAATAAATGGCCGACGGCCGTGTACTCACAGTACGCTTATAGATTGCTGACAGTCCGGAAGGTGCAGGATACAAAGGCTGCTGGGAACTGAAGGCTGTATGCTGGATGCAGGCAACTGGATGCAGGCAAGGTGAGACACTGGAAACCGGCAAGGTAGGTACTGGATACAGGCAAGGTAAGTATAAGGAGCAGGATCCAAGGCAGGTAAGTACAGGAGCCAGGGAGGTAGCGGAATGCTACAATCGGGCACCGGGTCCAGGAGGACACCGGCTTTTCAAATTTCGCGCCGCCCGGCGTGTCGGCGGCGTGACGTCATGACGTCGACGCCGCCCACCCGGAAGTGCAGTGCGGCGCGGGACCGGAGCGGCAGGTAAGTTCGTGACAGTACCCCCCCCCTTACGGGGGGCCACAGGACCCAACGGGCCAGGTTTCCCTGGAAAGTTCCTGTGGAAAGCTTTAACTAGACGAGGAGCGTGCAAATCAGAATGTTTAATCCAAGCTCTTTCTTCCGGACCAAAACCTTTCCAGTGGACCAAATACTGCAGAGACCTCCTCCAGAATCTAGAGTCCAAGATCTTCTCGACCTCAAGCTCAGATTTATTTTCACAGGTAATGGTAGTGCAATGAGTAGAAAGGCAATTTTTGAAACAGAAAGGGCTCCAAGACTTGAGTTCATTGTGAGACCAATCAATAACGGGGTTGTGTAATCTGAGCCATGGGAGTCCAAGAATTAGGGGAGCAGAAGGGCTTTGGATGACAAGAAAAGATAAACGTTCCTGGTGAAATATGCCAATGCGGAATAGGACTTCGTAGGTAGATTTGGAGATAAATTCTGAAGCCAACGGATTATTGTCAATAGCCAGGACTCGAAGAGGTTGCTGCAAGTGAAGGAGAGGAAGCCCCAATTGTGCTGCATAGGTAGAGTCAATGAAATTTCCAGCGGCACCAGAATCGACAAAGGCCTGGGAGGAAAAAGTTTTACCATTACAAGTGATAGCAGCGGGTAGAAAGAGTTTTAATGGTTCAAATTTGGCAGGAGACTTAACGTTACCTAGAAGTAGCTCCTCCTTAACTTCTAGGTCCTGAAGTTTCCCGACTTCTGGGGACAATTTTTTACAAAGTGTCCTTGCCCAGCACAATAGAGACAAAGTCCATTAGTTCGTCTGCGTGACTTTTCCTCGGGGGATAGATGAGTGCCGCCAATTTGCATTGGCTCTTCACCTGAAGATATGGCTTGCGGAAAGGTCGGAGTAGGCCTTGGAAAGGTCTTAGGAAGGCTGGAACGGGCTGCAGACCTTTCGGCCTGCCGTTCACGGAAGCGGGTATCGATCTGGATGCATAATGTAACCAAGTCTTCCAATGGGACAGGTAAAAAGTCCCGCAGACGAACTAATGGACTTTGTCTCTATTGTGCTGGGCAAGGACACTTGTAAAAATTGTCCCCGAAGTTCGGGAAACTTCAGGACCTAGATTAAGGAGGAGCTTACTTCTAGGTAACGTTAAGTCTCTCTGCCAAATTTGAACCATTAAAACTCTTCTACCCCGCTGCTATCACTTGTAATGGTAAAACTTTTTCCTCCCAGGCCTTTGTCGATTCTGGTGCCGCTGGAAATTTCATTGCTCTACCTATGCAGCACAATTGGGGCTTCCTCCTCTCTTCACTTGCAGCAACCTCTTTCGAGTCCTGGCTATTGGACAATAATCGTTGGCTTCAGAATTTATCTCCAAATCTACCTACGAAGTTCCCCTATTCCGCTTGGCAATTTCACAGGAACGTTTATCTTTTCTTGTCATCCAAAGCCTTCTGCTCCCCTAATTCTTGGACTCCCTGGCTCAAGTTACACAACCCCGTTATTGATTGGTCTCACATGAACTCAAGTCTTGGAGCCCTTTCTGTTTCAAAAATTGCCTTTCTACTCATTGCACTACCATTACCTGTGAAAATAAATCTGAGCAAAAACCTCCCGGAGTGTTATCATGATTTTTCTGATTGTTTTTGTAAAAGCGAGCTGAAAGCTACACCAGCACCGTTCCTACGTTGCCCCATCGATCTTCTTTCTGGTACCATGCCTCCTCGGGGACGCAACAAACCCACTGTCTCCCTCAGAAACTCTAGCCATGAAAGAGTACATACTGAACATTTGTCTAGGGGATTCATACGACCTTCCACTTCCCCTGCTGGAGCTGGGTTTCTTTTTTGTTGAAAAAAAGACGGCGGGTGTTACGACCCTGCATCGACTATCGGGATTAAATAAAATCACTATAAAGAATGGGTACCTACCCACTCCTCTTCATCTCTGAACGTTTTGACCGATAAAAGGAGCTAAATTTTACCAAACTGGATTTACGGGGGGCATACAATCTGATCCGTATACGCAAAGGTGATGATGGAAGACCGCTTAACACCAGGGACGGTCACTTACGAGTCTCGTAAGCCCTTTGCCTTTGTAATGCTCCCAGCGGTGTTCCAAGAATTTGTTAATGACTCTTCCGGGATATGTGGGGAATCTCGGTAGTAGTATATCTAGATGACATTTTAATCTTTCCAATGATCTGCCCTCACACGCCTCCATGTTAAACAGGGTGTACTACGTCTGAGAGAGAATAGCCTGTATGCCAAATTGGAAAAATGTCTGTTTGAGTGTTCACAAGTACCCTTCCTAGGCTACATCGTATCTGCGCAAGGGTTCCAGATGGATCCTGTTAAGTTTCAGCCGTCCAAGATGGTCCTCTTCCTATGGGAAACGCAAGCTATTCAAAGTTCATTGGTTGACAATTACTACAGACAATTCATTCAAGGGTTCTCGTCTATAATTTCCCAATAATAGCCCTCATCAGTAAAGGTGTAAACCTCATTCATGGACCCCTGCAGCCTCAGGCCTCAGACGACTCAAGGAAGCCTTTGCTGTTCACCCAGTTCAGTACATCCAGACCTAGTCTCCCCTTCTACATCGAAGTTGAGCATCAACTTGGGCGCTGGAGCCGTCCTTTCCCAGAGGCAGGGCACTAAAAGGAAACTCCATCCGTGTGCATATTTTTCCAAGAAGTTTCTCACCCAACGAACGAATATGACGTTGGGAATAGGGAACTTTCTGCTATCAAACTGGCCCTCGGGAGTGGCGTCATCTATTAGAAGGCCCTCTGTACCTATCACCATCCTTACCGACCATAAGAACCTTGAATACTCCAGAACTCAAAAGGTTAAATCCCCATCAAGCACGGTGGTCTTTATTCTTTCCCGATTTAACTTTGTTATCACTTACCAACCTGGTTCCAAAAACAAAAAAGCTGATGCCCTTTCCAGATCATTTGTTGCCTCCGACTGTACTAATCAAGATAAGGGCTCTGTTATCCCAACCACTAAAATCTTGGCCTCTATATCCCCTCAACTTTGTTCCAAGATTCAAGCCTCACAAGATTCTGCTCCGTCCGACACACCTTCTGGCAAAATTTTGTTCCTGTTTCTCTTCGGAAAACTATCCTCCTGCATACTCACTGTTCCAAGCAAGCTGGGCATCCCGGTTTTAACAAACGTTTAATATAATTGCCCGTTCCCTTTGGTGCCCAAAATGAAAAAAGATATAACTATTTTTCAATTGTGTACTAGCTGTGCTCAATCCAAATCATCTAGAACCCTCCCCTGTGGTCTTCTTCAACCCTCCCCATTCCGTCCAGACCTTGGGACCCATCTATCCATGGACTTTATTGTGGAACTCCGCCTTCCAAGAGAAACACGGTTATATGGGTAACTGTAGACCGCTTCAGCAAAATGGCCCCATTTGTACCCCTCCCTAAACTACCATCTTCAACGGAGTTAGCCAACTATTTATTTCACATATCTTCCGCTTTCATGGACTTCCCTTCTGAAATAGTATCGTGACAGAGGTACTCAATTTGTTTCCAAATTCTGGAGACACTTGTAAGTCCATGAACATCAAGTTACAATTTTCTTGGCTTACCACCAGTCCACGGGCACTGAACCTCACTAACCAGTCTTTGGAACAATATCTTCTTGTTACATTTCCTATACCCACAGATGATGGGCTGACCCTTCCTTCTGCGCTTGGGCTGAGTTTGCCCATAACAATTCACCTCATGCTCTACTGGAAATCTCCTTTTTTGTGTGTCTTTGGGACTAATCCTAGATGTTTTCCGCAAGATTTCTTGTCACACAAGTACCTGCTGCCAACGACTCTGCGCCCAATGACCGCTATCTGGCATGCTACTGAATCAGCCTTCAGAATCTGCTTTGGTGCAAAAAACTGCAGCAGATAGGAGACGTAAGACCCCCAGCGTATTCTGTCGGAGACAAAGTATGGCTCTCTTCTGCTCATATTAACCTACCGGGTTCCTTCCTCCAAACTGGGTCCCAAATTTTATTGGCCTTTTTCTATCCGGAATTGTCGGCCCAGTGGCTGTTCGCCTTCAACTTCCTTCCATTATGCGATTTTCTAACGTTGTTTCATATTTCTCTCATCAAACCAGTTGTTTCTAATCATTATTCCACATCCTTACTACCCCCCGTTCCGATTTCCGTTGATGGTCGCAGGATTTGAGGGTCGAAGATACTTGGACTCTAGTTCTGGAGAGGTCTCTGCGTATTTGGTCCACTGGAAGGTTTTGGTCCGAAGAAAGAGCTTGGATTAAACATTCTGTTTGCCACGCTCCTCGTCTAGTTAAAGCTTTCCAGGAACTTTCCAGGGAAACCTGGCCGTTGGGTCCTGTGGCCCCCCGTAGGGGGGGGGTACTGTCACGAACTTACCTGCCCGCTCCGGTCCGCGCCAGCACTGCACTTTCCGGGTGGGCGGCGTCGACGTCATGACGTCACGCCGCGACACGCCGGGGGCGCGAAATTTGAAAAGCCGGTTCCTCCTGTGACCCGTGCCCATTGTCAATGTCCGCACTCCCTGGCTCCTGTACTTACCTTCCTTGGATCCTGCTCCTTTACTTACTTGCCTTTATCCAGTACCTACCTTGCCGTTTCCAGTGTCTCACCTTGCCTGCATCCATTGCCTGCATCCAGCATACAGCCTTCATTTCCCAGCAGCCTTGTATCCTCCACCTTCCGGACTGTCAGCCTCCTCCTAAAGCGTACTGTGGATACACGGCCGTCGGCCATTTATTACAGATATATACCACTGCATGCCCCATTATAAATATCACACTTATGTATTATACAACTGTACTAAATGCATCTTACTAGAGAAGAATCTTACAATTGTATAGGTGTTCTGGAAGAATAGCGTTCACTTATGACTTCCTTTAAGCTTTTAGTATATTCAGCAACAGGTTTATGTAGTCGTGTGTAATTTCTGGCTCCCATTGAAAGTCATTGGGTTTTATAATCAAAATCTCTGCTATTCCTCCCGGTGAAACCACTGGCAGAGATGAACTTCCTTAAAATTAATCAGTTCATCAAATTTTCTCCCCTGGCAGTTATAATGTAACCTATCGACAAGTTTTTATAAAAATTTTGAAAAAAAAAAGATATATACATTAATTGGTTTAAAAGATTTTGGGAAGTACACGTTTACCATTACAATTAACAAAGAAAAGACAGCAAGCGTGTACAGTTTTCAGTAAGAGTCATATGAGGCATTGTAAAGCTGCATTGACCTATAGTAAATACAGATGTATTTTTTTTTTAAATTAACGTAGGAACCATAAAGTTTTTCTCTACTATGGATCTAACACATTTTAAGTGAGGGGGAGAGAATAAAAGAGAGCTATGCTTAAAAATTGCTGAGCATCATCTTTGTACTCTGAAAAACATTAACATGAACAGTGACAAAAATATGCTTGTTGGCTAACAATCCTGTTATATCAAAAACCTGCAACCAAGACTTAAAATTACCTTTTTTGTAAAACAGTAGAATTTACATGTACTTTTTTTGCATTTGTTAGAAAAATTGACTATGCCTATGGCTATCCTTTTAATTAAGGTCAACTGGTCAGAAGTGCTAACTTTGATACTTTGATCAGCCCATTTTAAATGTAGTTTGGTTGAATAGTGTAACCTTTTGAAATTCAAGAACATTTTCAGAAAATCATTCTATGGCAATTTTTATTAGGAGGCAGATCAAAACACCTATTACTGTTAAAGAAACATACGAGTTTGATTTCTAGAATTGATACAACACAGATTTCCAATAGGTTAAAAAATAATTAGCTTGTCATCTCATCCTGTCCATATATATAGAGCTTGACACTGAAATACTGAGCATTTTACAAAGACAGCAGAAGAAGTCCTGGCCCGAATCTTTTTTAAACATCAACTTCTCATTACAAATTAATGGGCCAAGGTGGTGAACGTTGAAAGTTAATCCTTCACTGTAACAGTTTTATTTTGAATGTTGTACCAATCAAACGTCTAATTAGTATTTGCCAGAATAAATCTCCCCATGTTTTATTTTTTGCATGTTTTGTATGAGCCTGTATGGGTCCACTTTTACTGGTCTAAATTGCAGTGTTTTTTTTTTTTCTTTAATTAGTAATAACTGGCCAAAGCATTGGTGTGGATTACCATTATCTCTAACAGTATTTTTTAGCTTGTAACACACACACTTCAAACAATTTAACCCACGTTCTTCTACCACCCGTGCTCACCCATATGTTTCAGCCCTATGGTTTATACCCCCAGCCTAGAACAAGTAAATCTGTAAAGCAAGTCAAGCCACCATACCAACAAATAGTAAAAGCCCAGGAAGTGAAATTCACTTTTATGCAGTTCTGCAGGTCTGGGGCATGTTCTGGTCATGGCGGATTTCAATTACCCTGACATAATTTGGAGTAATGGAACTGTCAGCACCTCAAAAGGCAGGCCGTCATCGGGTCGGGGGGAGGATATCTCTGTATAATGTATAGGGGGCAGTAACTGCTGATAATTATGGGGGCAGTAATCACTTTTTAAAGTATAGGGGTCAGTAACTGCTGTATTTATGTATGTATCATTTTATTTTATAATGCACCCTTTGGCATCAGCACTGTACATTACAGCAGTATCCCGTGATAAGGGGAAAAATAAGTGCAAAACCCATGCTAAACGGATGTAATATAGGGTTCGTGAGGGTTTATTACTATATTGCACATGCTTTTGCAACCAAAATGAAAGCCTTTTCAATGTGGCTTTAAAGCCATGCAAAAGGTTGCAACTACCTCTCGCATTTACACGATGCAATAAATCTCAAATGTGGTTACTACATTGCAGGAACAGTCAGGTCAGTTTGTGATACTGAATTTATTGCATCTCCCCCTTGGTGTCTATTCAGGGCTTGGTTTCCTTATTTTCACATAAATGGCTCCTTGACACCTCTCTTGAACTCCCATTACTATGTTACTATTCTGATGTTCATGTTTGCACCAATGTATTTAAATTATTCTTATTTTTGTTCTGTAAACAGAAACCTTCTTCAGGAAGAACTGCCACCTAAAAGTCCACTCTAAGCAATCCATGACCTAATATCAATTAGCCTAGAGGGTATCTCAAGCAGAGGGGAAAAAAAATGTTCACTCACAGGAATTTAAATGCATAGTCATTAATAGTCGAGATCCTTTGACACTTGTTCTTTGTGACTGACGTACTATAACCCAGTGCATCATATTTATTTACTTTGTTGAGTTTTTAATATAAATCAATTATTGAGTATTTCCTATTGGGGGTTGCAAACTGATATTGCATCCCCTCTTAGTGCACACCAGAGATTATTTGTCCCCAGACTATACCATTTGCCACTAAGTGCGGGCGACTACACAATTTCCATTATTTTTCAGTATGTCCAAACTGGACAAACAGGCGATCTGAAATTGGTAACTAAATACACTCATTGAAACTAAATCCCCTCCGCTGTATTGATTTCAACAGCTACTATAAAGCAAGGCTGTATCAGGGGGGCTGCTCTCCTGGTGCTTATGCCTCTTCTTGAATTTGCTGAACAACATTTTAAATATGCATTCACTCACTTTAAAAGAAATGTGTTATTCCATATAACCCCATTAAAAACCTATTATCTCCAGTATAAATCAGCACTATCTAGCACTGGAAAACTTCCACTACAAACTTCCTAAGTATTAAATAACATTCAGTTTACATTCTATTTTTTATGAACACAGTTTGCCTACCAAATGATCTTTAGTATATGCCTACAATATTTACGTAAGTGTTCGTAACATGATTGAAGTTTTTGTCAAGTTTGCAAAAGAAAGATTAATCTTCTAACATGCCTCTGAAATACTTGTGATCTGATGGCATATTGTTTAGACTGTCATGGTGGTGTAGGTAATCTAGTTACACTCATTACATATAAAAGGTGTTGTGTCTATCTGGACACTTTCTTCAATTCATGCACTCTTGAGTTCTCCCCTTTGCACTGATTGGCTTGTCTTTCTGTCAATTTCACTTGTGCGTCAAACTGAGTAAGTTGCAGTTGTATTTTATGTCAATTACACCAAAGCATGGAAAGCCTTTGGTGTATATTACTTGTCTGAAATGTTGTTTCATTGTTTATAAATGTAGTAAAATTAATGTTTAGTGCTACTATCTGGTAAAATGGAACGAACTATGTATTCTGAATCTGTTAGCCTAAAATCAAATCAGTTATAAACCACAAATAAAGCGTGCTTTTGCAGTACTGTTTTGTACTTTTTAAAATACAATAGTAGAAGACATCAGCACATAGTTGGTGGTGAGTCCCTACTTGTTTTGAGGTGGAACGGCCGGTTTTGATAAAAGCGGAACTTTGTGGAATTCCTTAGAAATTTCATATCCCACAATGTGTTACATGTGGGATCCCGGTTCAGGTAGACATCTTTTTTTTTCTTCTGCCACTCTCCCCGTATAAAAGGTGTTAGGATTCGCAGAAAATTGTGTGCAATCTAAACCTGAACTTTTCTACATAGCCTTGCCGCGCCAAGATGTTTTGAAAATGTTCGTGTCTGTCGCGAATTTAGTAATGGAACCCATACTAACTTATAGTACAGGGTAGCGTGGGTTTTGCCTGAATCGGCCCAAAAATAGACGATATAGCCCCCTTGTTGTCTACATTTTTGTGTTGACTTTATGTTTGATTTGAATTTTCAATCTGGCGGAATTGTGCGGATTCCACAACCGCTAGTGGTCTATCAGTCTTTTGTTCACTCTCTAGTAAACATATTATTTTAAAGGGCATGCCCACCCCCCAAACTGATTTTTTTTAACTGTCACCTTAAAACCAAGACCTATGTATACACCCGACACAAATCCTCGTTTCTTCTCCTCAGCTGCTGCTACATGCTTTTCCCATGCTCTAGCAGTGGCAGAAGAGGCGGACTAGTAAAGGACGCAAGTGATTGGCCAGCGTCATAGCTCTCCACTGACGTCCTCTAGAAGGAATCAAATAGAGTAGGCTAGGAATCAGTGTGTGGTGAAGTAGTTTAGGTGCATCAGGAGCATTTTTAAACCAAGAAATCTCTAGATTTTCAGTTATTAGCTTCTAACTTTATATTTTAGTTTGGGGTGGACATGCCCTTTAATAAGTGCTTTTCTAAATTTATACAACACTGCTTTACATTGATAGTTTATTTCCAAATAATATAGCAACAAACCAAACATACAATGGCAGGCAATGCATCTTTTTTTTAAGATTCCATAATGAAATGTATTTTAAAATTTTAGATATTAAGGAATCAAAATTAGAAATATCTGTTTTCCCTTTTAAATTATAAAACCATCACTTTGCTAGACAGAAAGTTAAACAGCTGTTCTTCCTCATCTATAATACATTGATATATGAATCTCTGTGCTACTTGATATATTCAAGTTTAGTCAAGAGAGTATGACTGATATAGGATAATCCTTCTCTTAGCTGAAGCAGGGAGAAAAAGAGCAAAAGAAATAAAAGTATTGTTTTTCAGATACATACCATTGTAGATTTATCAGTGTTTTAAGGGAAAGACCGTCATTCCATCTAGAAATGTACATGCCCTCCCCCTTACCTATGATCGCATTAGGCACAGAGAAAAGCAATAACTCTGGTCCATAACCACACTACAGGATTATATTAAGAGTCCAGAAAGCCACCAGGAACTGTCCAGAAACTTATTTTTGATGATTTATGTTGATGATGGCTAATTTGTCAGGCAATGTCACATGTATGGCAAGCCTTGTCCAGAATCATTTTTATACTTTACTCCTTTTGCTGACGCAAACCGTTGACCTTGTGCATACACACCACTGTTTGTGTGATCAATAATCATCACATCAACTTTTTCATCGAGACAGATTGTCCCTTTCAGCTCTCACTTCTTCTCAATCTCACCCAAAAAGTAATTAGATACCCTAACTCTCCTTAATGTTGTGATAAATAGAGATTTATTAAAAACAATGCTTTTTGCACCTCTCTCACCCTTGAGCTTTTTCCCCAGCATGCCTTGTACTTTATAGCATGCATCATCTTGAAGGGATATGAATACTTCTTTAAATCCAATGTTAATCATTCTCCTAGAGTCCAATTTTTTTTATATCAGGGCAAATCATAAGCATTCATCTAGCATACCTCATTGGGCAAAAAAAAAAAATAACCCCAAAAAACCCAGTAAAGTGATAGAAACGTGTTAAGACTTAGCAGATTCAAAGCTTTTCTGTTTGGGGATACATTGACATTATTATCTGATTGCATTAGTTGCTCGCACATTTTTTTTGAAAACTACAAACAAACCCAAAACGAATAATTAGTATTTTTAATTGTGATGCTGTTTGACGCCACATCTCAGGTAAGTCCTGTTGCCCTTGCCTCCTGGAACTGAATATGGTACTTTCCATTATATTTAAAATTTTATATAATCCTACAACACAGTATAGATTTTGCAATAATCTTGAGTCCTGGTTTTGAACGGAACCTGGTTTCAAGGAGGAACTGTAGGAATTGAGAAGCCATTTGGATGACTACTTGAACCATCTTCAGAACTAAACTCAAGTCCAGTTGATTTAACTAAATACAACAATATAACCATCCCCTGATAACGAGAACCATCACAAGCAGGATTTATGGTGAAATTATCACTTTTATACAATTTATAATGGGCTGGTTTTATAATGTTAGTTTTTTATGCAGAATAATAAACGTAGTACAGATTTGACAGCCATCACTAATATATCGATTACAAGAGAATACAAACATAGGTCTATTGCGTGATAAGTGCGGGTTTTATTTATAAACCCTGCCTTATCACAGCAATACAGCTGTGTTTTTTTATGCTCCCTACCTATGTTTATTGTCTTGTGAGCGAGGTGGGTGGAGAATACAAGAAGGAAGATATACTTAGACTGGACAAGGTGCATTGGAACCCCTATCTTTTGTAGTTAAATATATAATTACATTTATTGTAAACTTTTTTACAGTAGGTCCCTAAACATTTATAGTATCTGTACGCCCTAAAGCCTAGTATCTATTCATTGCCATGTACACATCCAATCATACCATAATTCACTGCTTTTAAACTCCTCTGCAGTCCATTTTTGTTATTTAATAGTGAGAAATTCAAAAAGCCAATCACAGAGAACAAGGCAAATTAACCAATAGAACTGTATAAATCATTATGGTGTTTATGTTTCTAAATTAACAGTGCTATATTAACAATTAGAGAATAAGCCGATTCATGTCATTCTTAACCATACTGTATCTGTACTCTAATATAGTCTGTGTATCATTTTCAATAAAAAGGGGAGCAACACTATTTTATATTTCCCATCTGTGATCAAGATAGAGAAGGTCTATCTATGTAGCAAAATGGCTATGGAGGTTTCAATTGATTCTGACAATCACTAGGAACTAATTGCTTTCTACTATATTACTGTATCTTGATGTACAGATTGAATATAGACTCGATGTTACTCTTATATTCGATTGCATAATGATAGCCATTTCTCATTTTTTCTTATGGCTGTTTGCTTAATGAAACTAATAGAGAATTGCACCTCTTCTGACTGAAAAAGACTAGTTTGATAGAGACACTATATAAGGCATATTTATAAATACGCGTTAAATGTAAAAATGCTTCTTTTCTGGCAAATGGTCTCATATGCAATTTTATTAAATGGCGTAATTACAATGTTTAGCTAGAAGCGCAAAGTTGGATGTGGGCACCTTTTCACTGAAATAAATTAAAAATCTGCCTCTGGTATTTTTTTTAACAGATCAGGGAGGGTTTTGCATTGGAAATAGAAAAATAATAACATCTTCCAAAATTAACTGGAATGTAATTTAATTTAAGGGGAACTGTGTCTTTATTAAATAGGACATTGGGGCAATGGCCAGCATCTTGGGAGACATACGTATGTTCTGATAGCTCCCACATAGCTACCAGGAAAAGCAACTCACCCCGACTTGCACAGGTCACAGCAATCAGGCAATACTCCGTGCCTCAAGGTCCCTAGACATGGGTAGGAACAAACACCGCTTCCAAAAGCCAAAACAAAAAAACTAACCCACTTCTTCCCTGTAGCAGAGAGCTACCAGAATGCAATCCAAGATGGCGGTGCCCATAGATCCCATGCGGATCGGAGCCTCCGGTGAGATGAAAGACCTCTCTGATTCAAACGAGGGAGAAACAGAAAGGACACAGTGAATTCAAGCAGTCCCTCCTCTCCAAGATCCATGTGGAGGCCATTACCAACAATACTTACCAGGAGCAACAGAATTGGAGCCATCAAGAACAAGCAACAGGGCCCAAATCCAAATAGGGATTACCTGCAAAAAAGGTAAAACAATTATAGATAACTCCCCTACAAACCTAAAGACAACATAAAATCACTTCACACACTTCCCTGTTTCTAAATCACCTGTTTCAGAAACTATACTTAAAGACTTATTGATCTCTCAACACAAAGCCTTTTAAATGGATGTCCTCAGAGATGGTCGTATCCATTAAAAAACATTATTGAAATCGCTGAGCCTACCTCCTCTATCAAAAACAGATAGCAGAAATTTACAAACTCATTTAAGAACTATAGACGCTCACAATAATCTTGTTTGAAACCATAACCTTAATCAAAAAATATTACAGATATAGAAGACAGATCAAGGAGAAATAACCTCAGATCAGAGGGATCCCAGAAACCATCAAAAATTCAGAGCTAAATCAATATATGCAAGATTACTCAAAGAATGTCTCCCCAATCTGACCGAACAGGGACCTCACATTGATAGGACCACAGATCTAAACCGAAAACGGCACCCCCATCAGCACCCGAGATGTCCTCACTAGATTCCACTTCTACACACCAATAATTATTTCTCTCACTTACCAGGAATAAACCAAACTTCCAGAGGAATATCCCACCTACTTAAATTTTTTGCGGATCTATCCCCTGCAACAATAAAGCAAGGAGATCCTTCCAATCAGCAACATAAATACTCTCCATAATCTATAAATGGGGATTTCCAGTTCACCTAATATAACCAAAGATGGCCAAACAACAATTTGAACACTCCAACAGAAGCAATACAAAAATGCCAGCAATGGACCTCAAATCCCATTCCATTAAACAACACGTAAAGTCCTCACCAAGAGGAAGAAAATTCCAAGGGATGGAATAACCCCAAACGCCAGGAGGTCACATCTGATAAGTAAAAATAAACTTTTTCCTCCCAATTAAATGTGATAACAATGAATTCTGACCATCGAAAAAGACTGAAAAGATCCTAGAGGAAAGGAAACGAGAGAAAGACAGTTCTTAAAAAATCAAAAGTTTTCTTTCTCTCCTGCCTTTCCAACTGTAATATATAAAAGTCTGATGTTTCTTCTTTATGATAAGTTTAACACAGTCTGCTATAACTAGACTGGAGTAGATTCCCTAATTAAACACTGCGTTTAAAATGTATTTGGTATGAGAATCCCTATAAAATGACCAATGTTTTTTCATCCTAATATTAGTAACTACAACTCTTTACAAAACATCAGGAGGATGGAGAGAGGAAGCGAATGACAGTTTCTCATTCCATTATGAGGGAATCCGAACTCCCTTCTCCCTTAACCATTATAAAGTTTTAACTTAAGTTTAGTCAATGTGAAGCTATAAATGTCTTACCATATGCAGATATGAAACAACGTTAAAGCTACTTATAATGTTAGTGTGTTAAAAAATGTAACCATATGTGTACTTATATAATACCTTCAACTATGAATGTTTTATTTTATAATACTCAACATTGACTCAACCAAACATAAACCCCGAATATACACTACAATCTCCCTAGCTAAGAAAATAGACATTACTCTCACCGCTGGAAAGAGATTATACCTCCTACTTTTCCCAATCCTATAACGTTTACGCTAGACTAGATTTTTTCCTCATGGACAAATGGACCCTACAAATACTTCCACACACTCAAATTTTTCTGATTACATGATCAGACCATGCTCCAATTGTATTACACTTATTTAATGTCAATCAACATAAAAACCCTGTGATTGACCCAATTCTTTCGAATGAAAAATCGCAAAGGAATATTCTAACACCATTAGATCAAAACTTTACTTTAAACAAATCTCCCAAATCAACCCATTCACACTGTGGAAGCCAGGAGGCAAAGAAACCCCTATTGCTCCAAAAATATGTAGACTTGAAGAAAAACAACACAAACCCTTCTCTACACAAACACCAAAGAATTAAAAAAGACCAAAGGAGAACTACACTCCTTAGATCTATACTATTTTGAAAGAATGCTTAGGAGACTCAAAGCCTTTTTCTATGCCAAAGGTGGGAAGCCAATAATTAGAATCTACCAACAGATTAAACACGAGCTTCTAACACCAAAATCCCTTTTTAATTGAAAACACAAAGGAAAATAATGAACCCCAAAGCTATAGCAGACCATCAGTATACTGTATATTACTCCAACCTCTACACAACCTAAATCTCTCCAAGGATACAAAACAAACCCACTAACGGAGGCAATAGAAAACTTTTTAGAAACTATAAATCTAACCTTCCACAAACGAATGATCAAAACCTTTTAACAACCGAATCTCCCAGGAAAATACTAAAAACAATAAATCCTTAAAATCAAACCATTCTCCAGAGAGGACGGATTTTACTATGAATATTATAATATTTTCCCCCAACCTGATACCTCATGTTCAAACTGTTCAACCTAGCAATAGAAAAACAAACTTTCCCACTGAAATGCCTGCGAGAGCAACTATAATACCAATATTAAAACAAGGAAAAGTTACATCATTACTAGCAATTTAGACCAATCTCACTAACAAAACCAGATTCGAAGATCTACTCTACTCAAAATCCTGGCAGAAGACTCAAGAATATACTCCCACACCTAATCCACCAAGAACCAGTCGGTTTCATAAAAAATAGACAATCTATAGACATAACAGAAGAATTATAGGCCTATTGAATTGGGCAAAACAGCAAAAACATCACCTCCATATTCATAACACTAGACACTGAAAAGCATTTGAAAAACTTGAAAATATCTAAACCTAATTGTAGAGAATTTGGGTAAACAGAAACAGAAAAGCAATCGGTATTATACACCAATCCATCAGCAACTTTATATACTTCCAATATGACATCCATTCCGTTCAACATAAACCAATGGTAACAGACAGAGGTTTATTAACCCGTCTTATCTTTGCTTTAGCATGGAACCCTTGGCCAAAAAATACGCTCGGATGTAACATCTCTGGAATAAAGATAAAATCTACCCAACATACTGTAAGATCGCTTTATTCGCATACGATGTAATGTTAATAGTAACCAATCCAATAACATCACTAATCCAGATACAGAAACACATAGCCATTCGGTTTCTATATCCATTGCAACATAAATGAAACATATCAGGTGCACTTAAAATATCTTATCTTCCAAATACTCCTACTCATGGGACACAAGAAGAAATTGATACCTTGGAATCACCTATCCACTAACTTCAAGATTTATTCAACCTAATGTCATCCCACTATTGGAAAAAAACAGAATCTCAACTTAAAAATGGAACACTTGATACTATCGATGATGGACAGAATCATGGCAACTAAAATGTTAATACTTCAACAATATCTATATCTATCATATCCATACCAATTTCTCATATCTGACTCATTCTTGTAAAACCCAAAAGAAATCACTAAATTCATTTGGAGAATAAACTAAAGTAAGAAAATAATAACAAATAGCCAGAACCAAAGAAAATGGGGGAAGCTACAGTATACCTATCCTAAAGACACTTACTACTACCAGGCACAATTCCTAACCAACTAAGATACTGGTGGAACAAGAAAACACTACCAAGTTACTGGTGTGAATAGAAACACATGTGTTATTCCTCAAACCTCCCAAAAAAAATCATGAGCGCTTCTTGTAGGGAGATCTTTAATAAACTTTAATTTCACTATACCTAGAGTCGTTTATAAACATTTGAATAACTATTCCCAAAAATCAACCTACTACCTAGCCCCACTATACAATTCATACCCTATAGATGGGAATATTGATACCAAACTTTCAACCCAACTGGGAACACCAAACCTATTAAATCAATAGATCACTATACCATTAAGGAGATCAATCCCCTTTAATATATTACAAATACAATATCATCTAAACCCAAAGATTACTGTCAAACATAATGGCAAAAGCAATCTCCTTCCTTTCTTCCAAATCTAAAAGAAATGGAGGACCTCAACGCATCAAACAGAATTGCAATTTTGCAACATCCAAAAAAAAACAAACAGCTAAGTAATTACCACCTTCTTACACCCTGGCACAAACAAAAAGTCACAAAAAAAGTTTGACAAATGTCACCCAGCTATATTATCGTAGAAAATATGCAGTATTGAGCAAATTATATATTACAATATAGAATTAAAAGGGCTGCCCTTTAATACTTGATTTAGGGATAACTGATTTTTCTGTTGTTCTCTTTACTCCTCCATCTAAGATTGTACTAAAAAATAGGATTTTTATACTGCTAAATGCTCTGTATGTGTGTACTGTTAAAATTTCCATGGTGCTTCCATAATAGGAATTATGGACTATTTTTTTAGTTAAGTTTTAGATTATGTTAAATAGTTTGTAAGTTGTGCAAATCATGTACATATGGATGTTCAGGAATACTTTCTTATTATTTGACAAAACTTTGTAGCATCCATTATAATAATAACCCCCCCCCCACACACACACACACACACACACACACACATATTTGAAGCGACATAACACAGAGAAAAGACTAATGAAAAATGAGCCGGGCAATGCCCAATGGGGTGCAATGCAAAAAAAACCCAACTGAAAATAACACTGATGTACTAAAGTTTAGCTTGATTTTAAAACATTTTCGGTCCAGCCGCATGGGTTTTGCAATAAACCGGTAGCCTTAACTTTTTAAAGGGCATCTCCACCCTACAAAATAATATTTTTTTATATATTAAAATATATTTTTTAACATATTAAACAATAATTTTTAATATGTTAGGGGCTCCCTTCCCACTCCAACTGCTATATTAGATAGTTAAAAAAGAAGAAGCAGAGATCTACTTACAGCCCCTCACTCCAGCAGTGTTTCTGATCCTGCTCCCGGCTTGCCAGAACTACAGGGGGTCTGCCAGTCCAGCAGGGGGCGTGAACTGGCATCCTTCGCTGTGATTAGCTGTGAGGCAGCCAATTACACCATGGCTGCTGGCAAATAGAATGCAGTGGGACCGAAGGGCTGTAAGTAGAGTTAAGTTACACACAGTACGATAAGTAATGCTAAAGCCCCTATACATCAGATCCGTTCTGGAAAAGAGGTATTTTTTTTTGTCGGCCGTGGTAGACTCCCTATGGAGAAATTTTTTAACAGATTTCTAATCCTGTATTGCAATGAGAATTATAATAATGAATATAAATTATTTATAATGTTGCTGGTTACTATACTTAACTATCGGTTTAAAGGGCATGTTCACCCCCCAAAATATAATTTAACCCACTACTGGCCCCACTGTGTAGTGCATAAAAATCCTACCTTACATCCCAGCTCCAAATGGTTTCTCCAGTAAGTGTCCCTCCAAAGTCCACAAAAACCGACCACTAGGACCTGGCAGAGTCCATATACAGTAGGCCCTCTGCCTCCTGTCTCCTTTGGGAGAATTTTGCCATGCGTACTGCAGCCCCCTCCCTCTCCCTCCCTTTCCCGTTTTGCTTTCTCTCCTCCTAGTGTGTAACCCCTTTTCTGTAGTGTAGGCTCTCTCCCCCAACCCAACCGCCATATTACTTTTTGCGAAACTCCCCAAAACCTACTTACATTACCTTTTTCCCCCAACGTTTTGCACGCTGAAGCCGTGTTCCGTGATTGGCTGCCTCTCAGCTGCCGGTCCGGCCCCCTGCTTGCAGTTTCATCATGCAATCAGAGGGCCGTAACAGTACGTCGGAGGAGAGAGGTAAGGTAAGTAATGATCGGGGAGTTTTCTGAAAAGAGTATATGGCAGTTTGGGCTGGGGGAGGGAGCCCTACACTACACCAAAATTCCTAAAAGGGTGGAAATGCCCTTTAAAGAGTATATACCACTATATGGCTTCATTGAAAGACACATTTTGGTATCCACTGTTTTCATGGAGACACAAGAAAATATAAAAAAAATGCTAATACAAGAGTAAAGACATTTAATAATTATGATAACGTAATCTGACCACAGAAGAATTTCTGCGAAGTTCTATTTATTTCGCAGGTTTTTCCTTATTCCTATTAGTCTTTAACAATGACTTTCTATTTGTCCCATGCATTTTTGATTTTTTCTCAGCTGTTTCTTTTTCATTTTCCTTTCCAAAATGTTCAAAGCATCCCATGATGTAGAATCAAGCCTTTCAGATAGCAGTGTTTGCTTGTGGGTACAGTAAAGAACTTCATAGGATTCATTGAAAAGATTTGTAACAGTCTTATCTCTGTGAACTCTAGGTGGAGCTGTACGCAGAACAAATGCGGACTAAAAATATAAATGTTTAAGAAATCAAAGTCTAATAACAATTTTTATAGAAACTAGCACTTGAAAAAAGTTATGTTTGTCCTTTTTCTTTTCGTGTCTTTCTTTTTTTTTTTTTTAAGAAACTGTCAAAAGTGCTAAAGAATTGTATTTCTTTTAAGTTTTATTTTCCTTTAAGGTTATTTATATTTTGGTTAGTTCACATCACAAGTATATAAAATGCTAAAGGGTATGTCCATCGTATTTTACAAGTTTCTTTTTTACTGTTTTACTGTAATACGATGTGCGGTAAATACACATCTCTTACTTCCGTTCTTCAGTAAAACTTGCAGGAGAGCAGGTGAAACTTACCCGGGTCATTTCAAGCGCTGGTAGAGAGACTCCAACTAGCTGAAAGCCTCCGATGCATCCCCAGTCCTTTGCACTTGTGCGCGTATGCGCACACAGTGCAAGGGCGTGGATGCGTAGGAAGAGCGCTGGAGCGATCCGCGGGTAATTTCTCCTGCATTTACCTCCTGTTCTTCAGTAAAACAGTAAAAAAGAAATTTGTAAAATACGATGGACATACCTTTAATTGACTATATTTCAAGATATTCAGCCTTCAATAAAAATAATATATATCAGTATAATAAATTATATGAAGCATTTTACACTGTACGTGATTTGATGTGATGTATAATGGCTTCTCCTTATGTAAATATTCCCTGTTGCAATACCCAATGAGCCTTCTATCTATTGACATTTTAAGTCACATTTTAACAAACAAAGGAATTTGTTTTACGTGAATTATACCAATTGTTTGCAAAAAGTAGTTTATGACATTTTTTGCATCACATTTATACCATAATTACACCTTTATATTTTTTGTTTTCTGCTTTCTCTGCCAAGTCTGAGATTATGTAAAAAATGCACTTTTGCCTAAAGATTTCAGACAAGAATGCCCTGGAAAGGAAAGGTTTTAAATGCACACTTGGATTATGCGAAAAATGGGAGGACATAGCCATTGAGATCTTGGTTAGCTCTGTCGTTTAGCAAATTTCATACTAGTAAAATTTCTGATACAACCCACATCCTCTATACAATATGTCTGAAAAGGGCAATTCATGATTAAGGGATTAAGTCCAGCTCTAAATTGAACCTGGGTCCAAATTTCCAGACAGAAGTCTCAGATTTTTTGGATCCTGGATTTTTTTTCTGCCAGGTTTAAAACGTAAAACGTAAAAAATGTCTAGATACAAACTTACAACCTTCATTCTCTTCCCCTACTGCCATTTCCGGAACAAAGACTTATTTGCGAAAAAACTTTGAGATATCTGAATTTTTGAGGACTTCGAATTTGGGTATTACTCTATTGACCGAACGCAATCCACAGCCCGCGGCTCAAACCTGAGAGCCCACTCCTGGTCCCTTAGAAGACCATGTGGGCCCTAGGAAGCCCTTTGAGGCTTAAGGGGTGCCGCCGCTCAAACCAGGACCCACCCTCCTGGCACTTATAATTGCCCTTGTGGCCCTTGGAAGGGCCCTTGTGCCAGTGACAAGTGCCTTAGGGCTTAAGGGGTCCTGCAGCTCGAACCGTGGACAACCCCTCCCTGGCACTTAGAAGTGCCCTTGTGGCCCTTGGAAGTAAGATGCCAGTTTGCGGATCCGAACCCGGATCCCGCCGCGGTTTATCCTTTCGCAAAAGGCGGATTTTTTTCCAGATTTTCCGCCTTCCGAACTTCCGAACCGCGGATTTCTCGTTTTCAAAAATACGTATTTTTCGAAATTTTCGAAATTCGAGGATTACTCGTGATTTCGAGGATATTTTCATTTTAATGGGTCTGCTTCGTGGATTTTTGAATTTCTAATTTTTTTGAAAAATTTGCGGATCCTCGAGCGGACTGGATTTTGCGAAGTTTCGGACATCTCTACTTGGAAGGGCCCTTGTGGTATGACAAACTGGGGCCCACCCCGGGCACTAAGTGCCTTTGCGGCACTTTAAGTGCAATTGTGGCACTGACAAGTGACTTTTGGAGCTTAAGGAGTCCCACAGCTTGACCCGGTATCCCTCTTCCGGCTGGCACTAATGCCCTTATGGCACTTAAAAGTTCCCTAGCAGCACTGACAAGTTCCTTTGTTTGTGCCCTGTAGCTCGAAACCAGGACCCTATTGGCTCATTGAAGAGCCCTGTAGAGTCTTCTTCTTCTTCGCCAATCCGCCGATGTCGCAGACACTTCTTCATGCTGGAACTCCTTCCTCGCCTTAATACGTCACTCACCAGCACTTTGCATCTTAAAAACGCACCCAAACTCAACCTCTCTCACTAGTTAGGCCAGTTGATCTGCTTTACCTTATTTTCATCATCCCCATCTCCTCTAGACTGTAGCAGGCCTTTCTATTGTACACAGTAATGCTGTAACTACCACACTGGATACTGCTGGACCAGCACTTGAATTATTTGCACTTTGTATTACTTGCCTACCCTTGTATGTAACTGTATGTTTTACTGTATTTAATGAAACTGTAAAGCATTATGATAATTAATAATAATAATAATAATAATAATAAGATGGCCCATGTGTTCCAGGCCTTAAAATAGAATCACAAAGTTTCCTTGGGTCCTGAAAATACAAAGAGTGCATTTATTGCCTTACTTGATAGTACGAAGTTTTAAATTTTACTTTTTCATTGGCTCTCCTTTGGTCAAAGAATGCTACAGAAGTGTTTTGAATGTTTTAGTGCTTTACCTTCAGGTTCACACTTGCGTGCCTCATTCTAAGGTAAAAAGGAAGAAAGAAAAGTGGTTAAATCTTTAAAGGGCTAAGCCCCACTGTCATGTTTTAACCTACAATTTGATCGCGTGTTAAAAAGTGCACACTACTGATGGAAAATGTTGCCACACTAGGTGTGCTGTGATCAGCATTTTGTGGGCAATTGCCTGCAGCCCGTTTGCATACCTTTGCGCAATTGCATTGCATGCCTGACAACGCACACTCGTGCAACAGAGTGCACGCTTGTGTTCATGTTTCTGTTCGCTGAGATGCATTGCAGTGTGGCCTCAGCCTAAATCAGAGGGAACAGAAAAACCTCAAGATTTATAAAAACTGTAAAAAGAGTTGCAAGAAACCAACAACTAGCTAAAATGAAAACCATCTTACCCTGTTATTTAATGAGCCCCATTCTGTGTCCTAATCTTTATACTATTGATATATTAAATAATTTGGGGAGGTCTGCTTGATTAAAGTATGGATATCGGAACAATCAAGCAGACCATCCCCAAATTATTTAATATATCAATATTATAAAGATTAGGACAGAGATGTGGGCTCATTAATAACAGGCTAAGATTGTAAAAGGAAGCCAAGGAGGGCAAATGTGTTAAACCCTCTGAACACGCTACAGAGAAACTAGTCCTAATAGCAGAGACTGTCAATAATATGAATGGGCATAACTAAATATTTCACTTTGGCTGACAGAGTGTATGGTACAGAAACAATTAGACAGTTAATATCAATAAAACACCAGACCTGATGAAATAATCTATGTATCTTAAGAGAGCCCAGTTCAGTTATACTATATTGCTTATCTCTTTAGATTATTTTTTGTCTGGAGATGTGCCTTTGTATGATGTATTAATATACTATGAAATAATAATGTATAAAAAGGTATATTATTGGTAACTATGGACACTGTAACAGTTTAACATTGGTGAGTGGGAAAGGTACTAAGAAACGTTTGTTTGGGATTTTATCTTGGACTATGTATCATGAACTGATCTCAAGTAGAAATGTCTATGTATTAATGAGAACTAATCTGGTCAAACTAACTTGTTGGTTTTTATGATGAATTTGAGTAAGAATTTAGATCCTGGCAGTCCAGAGGATTGGTGGTATATTTTTTGCAAAGGCTTAGGCTACTGTGCCCTCAGGGCTTTCTGATAAATTCACATTTCTTTTGTGAATTCCAGCATGGTTTAGTTTGTTCAAAATCAACTGATTTTTATTTTGGTTTGGGAAAGGGGCACTTCCCTCTGTCATGAAGAACGAGTATTGGTTCAAACCATGTATTGATAAAGATGTAAGTAGATACTGCCACAGTTTCAAAAACTGAAGAACAAAAAAAACTTGGCAGTGGATTAACCAATTCCTGGAGGCTGGCAAACTAGGATAGAAAAAGAGCCAAAAATAAAGTTAATATTTATCTCTCGCATGGAGCTGCAACAAAGGTTTGCAGGGGAGTTTCTATAAAACTGCATATTTTGTAAGCTACTTGTCACCTTTAAAAAAAAAAATGTTTTTAATTTAACCCTCTCTATATGTTTGTTTACTACTGACTGCCAATCAGCTTTGCCTTGTTGCTAGCAATGGTTTGACCCTTGCAACTAGATAGCAAGCGAGAAAAGCAGATGTTCTGTAAATTGTCTTACAACATTTATAAAGAGAAAAGTCTGCTCTTTATCATTAATTGAACATGAAAAGAAGTCTTGAGGTTCACTTAACTCTGGCACGTCTACTATATAGAAAATTATATATGGAGAAGGTTGGTTTGAATTCTCCAGGTGCTAAGATTTAAATCACTGGGAAAACTTTATTCTCAGTACGTGCCGGCCATTTCTCCGTGTGTGTCCATGTGTATTATTTTCAAACAATAAATGATGGTTTTCATCAACTGATGGAAGTTTAACTTGTTGACTGGAGCATGTAATCTCTCTTGACAGTGTTTTATACACAAAATCACAAAACAGGACTCGAGTATTTTTATTCTCATTATTCCTATGGGCCTATGTGAGGCCTGTAGCAAAGGTACGACTGACACTAAGGATCAAATATTCCAGAGTGTATGAAAACGGCAAATGGTACAATTAAAAGATATTGAGGACACAAGCTTATTTAATGGCAAAAAAGGTTAATATAAGACAGTAGATAGTTTAATTATAGGACAGTAGAATATGTAAGAGGGTTTGTGATCATGCGCCTTATACTGAAAACAGCACATGCCATTCCCCATTAACTTGTAAACGTAAAACAGGTATGACCATGTGACCAATTAAACTGCGCCTTTATGTAATTCTCAGGAGATCTGAATATGCTGTCAGGGACCCATGCTTAAAATCCAAATTATACTGAAATTAAATTTGTTTTTTCATTATTTTGAATCTTTATCTCTTTCCCAGTAATTTACCGCGCAGTCAGCCAAATGTTTGACAACTGATTGCTGCAATAATTTCAGTCTCCTGCCAATAAAACAGGAGATGATCGTTTGGGGACTAAAGTCCCCAGACAACATTGTCCCAATAACAGAGCACATTCGGAAACACACAACAACTGTGTTTTCACTCTCCCCCTTTGCTGTGGATGCTGGGTGATTAATGAAAAAACCTGTGGGTACTAGGGGTCAGCTCCCATAATTCACTTATCTGGGAACACCGCTAAGTGTATGCAGTACACATTACAGTAAACTGCCAGTCTTGCTTCCTGGAAGCTGACAGCCATTCATAACACTCAGAATCCCTCCCTCTGACACCAGAACAACGATTTCATGTGCAGTTTTTTTTGTGTAAACACATTAAAATGCTCCTTCCCCAACCTAATAAATTCCTTTGCTTTTCATAAAAAACAAAAACAGTGTTTGTCTTTGCTAGTATAGATAAGAAATGGAACATTTACATTTCAGCAAAAAATAAGTATAGAGAATTGTAACCAGCAACCTTCTATACTGTGTTCTTTCTAAAAAGGAATGCTTTCTACCTACCTTATACCACAGGCCTATAAGTAAAACCTAGTTCATGTAAATATCTCTTTTGCTAAACCCATAATAACAAGCAAAAAGGGAGCATGTGAATCGACAACCTGTGTCCCAACATTCTCATTTTTTTCCTACCCAGCACTTTAAGCGAATGCGCCACTCTCATTGCAATAGATAAATACATTCTATCTGCAATAGATAGACAGCATTTTCAGTAGGAAGTTAGAAATCAGTTCAATATTTTTGTGCGACTGGGAGACCTGTCAACAATTCATCTCTGGTTTGGTAAATAAACAACAAAGCTTCTATATATAAAGTTTGTACATTATAGAAACTTTATAGTTTTCTAGAAATCATGCAATAAAACTCAGGCAGTAGACTATGGCTATAATATTTTCATAACGTAAACTAGGGGATTTGAAATTTTTGTCATGAGACGTGAATCCTTTGGTCAGGGGCGTGGCATGCAAAAATGGCTAATGATCTACAGGGCTGAAAATACTGGTTAAAAAAACATAAAATAATTTTTTGGCCATTTAATTTTATTGAGGAACTGGAGGTAAGAAGCTGTATCTTACGACTACCCGTAGGAGACTCGCTAGTGATTGGGTAAACCCTTACCTACTCGTTAATGGTCCTGCATGCTTGTTAGAAGAACGGATGTAAGACACGCTCTTTACCTCTGCTTTTTTCATAACAACTAAATACCAAATAGTTTATCGTACATATACCCTTAAACTGAGTCAGTGTATTCAAAAAACCTTATTACTGACCTCCCGTTCTCATTAATCATTTTAGTTTAGGCTGTTGGTTCGACGGCAGCTCTCAGTCCTTGAAAAAGAAGTTCACAGCTCAGAGAGGAGTCCTTCTGTCCTTGCCCATGTTAAATCAGAGGCTGCTGTTGCCGTTTAAAGCGTGTACCTTACTAATTGCTTCTATGGCAGCCCCAAATGTTTTCATTGGAACTAGCCGCAGGGAGCAATTTGCCCTTAGCCTACTGGGCCAGTCCTCCCCTGGACATGCAAAATAGTATTTCAAAGAACAGTCAAGATTGTCAGGATTGAAGTTACATCGTAATTGAGGTTGAAAACGATATACGTCCTCAAGTCAACCTTTTCAACACCTCCCTTTTTAACCTAAACCTAACAGATGATCCAGAGTGAAGGCAAAAAAAACTTTAAATGGGGGGTAATTTCCTGGATCAACAGAACTACGTATATGTTTAAACTCAGTTTTCTTAATATTCAGTTTAGAACTATCTAGGCCACTTTTAAGCTATTTAATGAACTCTCCATTACCACAATCTGCTTGTTTCACTGTTCTCGACTAAAAGAAACCTTTCTTAACCTGAAGATGCAAATTTCTTTTCTTCCCAATCTTTATGAATATCCTCTGATATTCTTTAAGTCCTCTGATATGACTATTAGTGCACAATGCACCAGAGAGTTTCATTGTATGGCCCATAAATATATTTTGGTTTATAGTTTTATAGACATAGGATTCCTGAGGAATGAGCTGGCAGAGAAAAGTGAACACCATGATTTATTACCTCTCTTATAATACACCTAAGTAAGGCCTACTGAATTTGGTAGCTAGAAAATGTGATCTGAGAGTATATTTAAGACACAGTGCACCTTAACATGTCCTAAGTTATGTTTTTAATCTTGCACTGAAGAGGTTAGTGAAGAATGTTTTTTGAATTACACTTGTGTGTGACCATCACGTTTTAAAACAAAAAGTGGCTATTTTATCGTTCATATCCCATTTTCTTTATATTAACTATTCCTAAAATGCTCCCTAAAGGAAATTACAATCCACGTGTGCTGGCAATTTCAAGCCTCCCTGCCTGCTGTTGTGATAATGGTTAATGCACACAGCAGAGACGAGGCTGCTTCACTAATGGCCAACTGCCATGGGCCCCCAACTTTCACCATCACGGCTTTTTAATACCTGACTGTCATAACCTGGAACCGCAGGACATGATCACGTTTTGTAAATCCATTTAGGAGCATCTTAGGAATAAAGTGTGGTTAACAAACGTTGGTTTTGGGATCTTTTAAAATATAACATAGAATATAGATTTGGGATGGGACATACAGTACCCTTTAATAGTAAATAGTCCTGGAATAAACACATTAATTGCAAATACCTAATATGCATTTAAAATCATGGAGTAATATATTTTCCTTTCTAAAATTTTTTAAAATTAATTTGATTACTATTTCCTAACCTAACTAGAAAAAGCCTGAAAAATGCTCTCTTTAGTCATTTATGTGGAATGACTGAAAATTTAGGCGGTTTTTAAGTAATTCTAACAGTTTTTTGTACATTATAATGACTGGGAGCAGAATGAACAACAATTTTCATAAAGAGAATTCATCACATCTTCCTTAAACCACAGGGCTGTTCATTTTATTTCATTAAGATATATTTTTCCTTTATATCAGGATAGGCCTGCAGAACTTGTCAATCCTTCCCAAATTAAAGGCAGAGACACAGTGTTTGATTTTCATTCAGAAAACATTTTACAGACGCTTTAGAAATCTTAACCCAGCATAACCACCCTGAAGCTGCAGATAATAGCAAGGGCAAACCTTTGCACCAAACTTATTGGGCATCATTCCCCCAAGTAACATAATACCAGCATCATCCTGCTAATTTATTTAACCACATTGAAGTGTATTACTAAATGCACTGATTCTGTTAATTGTATAAAGTGCAAATATAAAGTGCCAGTCAACACAACAATATTAATGTAAACTGACCAATTATATTAATGAAACTGGAATGCACATATTGAGTTGCGTGGGTTTTACACCCAATTTTGCAGGCTTTGGGATTACAAAAACGTTTTGTGAAGTGGCAACACAACCCACCGCAACTAAAAAAGTTTGGTGCAATTAATAGTTAATGAAAAACATACCGCCTCCACTCCTTACAAAGTCCCAGGTACTTACCTTACCATTCTTTTTTCCGTTATTCTTGGTCACTGTTAGGCTAGAGATGTGCAAAACTCACACAGTTTTCATCTCTGTTTTCGGATTCCGGACCCGGGAAAATCCTGAAGATCTGAAAACGGAACGATTCGATTATATCGAATGGTTGGATCTATTTCGAGGATTATCGAAAATAACCTAACGTTTTCGATAATACGAAAATACGGTCTGAAGACCACTTTTGAATTTTTCAACCATGTTTTCAAGAATTATCAAATTTCGAGATTTTTTTAAAAACTTTCCGAAATACCATTAAACAATTTCGCAAATAATCGCAAAATTAGGCTCCAAAGTTCCGAACTCCAGACGATCCGTCCCAGATTCAGATGCTCTTCGTATTTCAGAACCAAAGGGTTCCATGTCGATCCGGGTCCCAGCCAGTTATAGCATTGTTGGAGCCACGTTTAGGGAAATTTTATGTGGTTTAAAACTACAAGACAAAATGATGGCAGACTAACTGAATGTGACAATCAAAACCAGTTTTGGAGAAAATGTGTGGTTTGGGCCATGGACAAATCTGAATCAAATACTGAGACATTTCCATAGGGGTTTCACTTTGTTCAAGTAACATTTTGTGCGGGAAAATCCCTGCGTGATTACTAAAAAGTTCAATCATAAATAAAAAAACATTAAAAAGAAATGAAATATCGTTTAATCCCTAAAAAAAAAAAAAAGATTGACTTCTTAATATTCTTTTAAGGGTTAATAAAATGCCGTTTGGTGGTTTGTTTTATTAAGTGAATAAGCTGTGGGCAAATGAAGAAATGGTAAAAGATAATTAAAAACAGTTGTTACAAAATAAATGCTGAAACATGTCATGTAAATAATTAGCATTTGCCGTTCTTTCGTTCTGCTGCTGTCCGACTCAATTATCATGTTGTAACTGCTACTATTGAATGGCACTGGTTCTATTATCAGACACTGCAGAGGCATTACAACATGCACAGGCACCGCCCCAACCCATCACACCATTTTTAACACAACCTTATAATTTAACTCAGTAAACTTAGAGCGAGTGGTTGGAGGAACTTATGTGCCGAAGTGCAAATACTCTGTTAGTTTTGTAGCATGAAAAGTAGTCAGAGCACGAGGAATAGTAAGTCGTGCTTTAGTCAGAGTGTACTATTCTTAAGGCTTTTCCCATTGTGCTACCGTCGGGGGGACCCGCTAGAGCCACATAGGATTGTTGGGATCTAGGCACCACTCACAAGCAACGGCAACTTGGCCAGACATTACTTGGTGCAAAAAGTCTCCACTCAAAGATCCTCTATACATACTATACCTACCTACTAAAAAACTCTCCTAATAAGTACCCCAAGGACTTATACTCAATCTAGTATAGAGTTGATGAGATCACACTGACTGTATCGTTAACTGCTTAAAGGGACTGTCCACCCCTCTCTACAAAATCTATATCTTTACATACCCCCCAAATCCTGGACCACATTATATACAAAATCCTCGGGGGATAGATGAGTGCCGCCAATTTGCATTGGCTCTTCACCTGAAGATATGGCTTGCGGAAAGGTCGGAGTAGGCCTTGGAAAGGTCTTAGGAAGGCTGGAACGGGCTGCAGACCTTTCGGCCTGCCGTTCACGGAAGCGGGTATCGATCTGGATGCATAATGTAACCAAGTCTTCCAATGGGACAGGTAATTCCCTGGATACTAATTCGTCCTTGAGGCGGTCAGAGAGTCCCTGCCAAAAGGCTGCCGTAAGTGCCTCATTATTCCAAGAAGTCTCCGCAGCAAGGGTACGAAATTCAATAGCATATTGACCCACAGAACGAGACCCTTGGCGGAGCTGCATCAAACGGGAGGAGGCAGCAGAGGTTCTTCCTGGAGCATCGAAGACCTTGCGGAACATACTAAGGAAGTCAGTAACATTATAGACTAGAGGATCGTCTTTTCCCATAGGGGAGAAGCCCAGGCCAGCGCATTGCCCTCCAACAAGGCGATGATGTACCCAACCTTAGCGCGATCCGATGCAAAATGCGATGGTTGAAGTTCGAATTGGATTCGGCACTGATTAACGAATCCACGGCAGGCTTGGGCATCACCATCAAACCGTGAGGGTGGAGGTATGCGGGGCTCTCTCCGAAGAGATGGATCACCGGATCCGGACGTTGCAGGGGGTAGCGTAGAACCCGGAGCAGCGGCAGCAGCTGGGGGTAGCCGGACAGCAAGGGTATCCATAAACTGGGCCAACTGGCCCTGATGGTGTTCAAACAGGTCCATGCGTTTGGACAAGGCCTGGAGAGTTTTACTCAATTCAGCCATAGCCCCCTCAGGCGTTTCCATGGCCCGATTGTACTGTAATAAATGGCCGACGGCCGTGTACTCACAGTACGCTTTAGGAGGAGGCTGACAGTCCGGAAGGTGCAGGATACAAAGGCTGCTGGGAACTGAAGGCTGTATGCTGGATGCAGGCAACTGGATGCAGGCAAGGTGAGACACTGGAAACCGGCAAGGTAGGTACTGGATACAGGCAAGGTAAGTATAAGGAGCAGGATCCAAGGCAGGTAAGTACAGGAGCCAGGGAGGTAGCGGAATGCTACAATCGGGCACCGGGTCCAGGAGGACACCGGCTTTTCAAATTTCGCGCCGCCCGGCGTGTCGGCGGCGTGACGTCATGACGTCGACGCCGCCCACCCGGAAGTGCAGTGCGGCGCGGGACCGGAGCGGCAGGTAAGTTCGTGACAATATCCTTATAAAAATCACTCAGCTATGTCACTAAGTGACTCATTTCTTATATCCCACTACTCCGCTCATTTCAGTGTTCATGCCTGGACAATGACTCAGCATTTTTTGCCATGTTTAACTTCACAAACAGAATCTGCTGGAGCTGCTTCCTGTCACTTCATAGCCAATGTCTCTCTCCTTCTCCACAAAGATTTGTTTAACCGCATAGATGCTGGGCTGGGATGTTCCTTTCTACTGGGTTTAAGTTACAGAAGATAGCTTGGGGGATTTAATGGGGAAATAGGGACAAGGCTAGAATTTAAAATGTGAATGGGGTGAAAGAATCAGATACTTATGTATTATAAGAAATAATGCACCCCTTCACATTATAATATAAGGATATTACACTGTAAGGGGTGCATTATCCCTTATATAATAGATTCTCTAACGAAGAAGGCTTCCATGTTGTTATCAGTACAACTCACAGCCCATGTTGGTTTAAAGGGGCCACACCCCATTGATGCCTAGAAGCTTTAATAGAAAATGAATGTAATCTAGGTCTAATTTTGTATGGAATATTTTAGTTATCCTATGTAGTACTTTTGTAAAGGTCTAAAGATAACTGAATATATAACAGAACCTTATTTTTTATAGGAATGTCTCTTCACTCTTATGCGTTTCTGGACATAAACCTTAATAAACTTAATCGTTTAGAATTTTAAGACTCTGTTTAGCTGATACAATAAGAGATGGAAAAGTTTTCCTTTGCTATTATTCTGCAGCTACTGATTAGATGCTAAGTGCAGTAAAAGTTAACATCTGATAAGTTGCTGCAAATTAGTAGCATGAGCAAACTTGGACACCTCTTATTGCACAAACACCTGTATAGCTGCAAAAATGAATTTATATCTAGGTGAAATGTTAACTGATCAGGGAATATAAACACAGATGACACCAGGGAGCCAAGGCAATCACCTTACAAATGGACTTTATTTCAGACCTCAGCACGACATGTTTCGGATATATCTTATCCTTCCTCGGGTGCTATTTGAAGCACCTTAAAATAAAATAGCACCTGAGGAAAAATAAGATATATCTGAAACATGTCGTGCTGAGGTCTGGAATAAAGTCTATAAAGGCGATTGCCCTGGCTCCCTGGTGTGATTTTGGTAACTCAAAAAATAATATAAATTATACATAGTGATAAGCCTATAGAAATAGCACATGAAAACATTTCTGTTAAATACATATTGTATGAGTAAAAGTTTATATTTGGTGTTATTCCAAATAGAATGCTATAAAAACTTAATCCTTGTAACATCACCAATGTGATTAGTAGAGATGGACTAGAACTCGAACTAGATCCTGAGTTTGAATCAAACTTTAATAGTTCGATCAAACCCGAGCTTTCCAAACTTTTCGAATTTAGAACTTTCGAGAATTTTTGGTTATTTCTAGAATCTGTCTCTGAATCTTTGAATTATATAACAATGCAATGTCTTTAAGGGAAAGTTTAATGGAAAATATCATTATGTTTAAAATTCTTAGTTTATATTATGCATACCAAATTACTCATCCATTTTAAAATCACCCTAGCTGTTTCCTGCTGTTGACATTAGTGAGACATTTTAGGTTCTGTAATGGTCCTTCACGAATTTCCAGGATAATTAGCGTATGCGGAAGCTCGAAAGATACTTCTGGATATTTGTACATGTTCCCCAGACTATTTCCCATTTCCAAGAGCCATGTACCGTATGTTACCATTGCTATATTATTGGCTAGCCAACTTTTTGAACTATTTGAACCTATTGACTTAAATGGGTCCGTTTTCAAACTTTCAACTTTTTCTTTAAAAATTTAAAATCGAACCAAACTTTAGGAAATTCGGCCATCTCTAGTGACTAGCATGAATAACCAAGCATGTTAGTTTGAAAGAATGAACAAAAGTCTCTTCAAGTACATAATCAACCTAAACTAATATTTACCCCAAATTAAGCAAAAGAAATGATTGACAGGCTTATCCTCCCTTAAAAAAAATGGTAACTTGCCAGTTATCTGCATGCTATTTTTACCAGTTTATTTTATGCATTTGTAACTAGATATCTTTGCCAAATACCTTTCTGGCAAAGGTATCTGCCTCTATTCCCTTCTCAAATTGCTTTGGGAAGGGAACATTTTTTTTGTTTTAAGGGTCGATATGCCCTTTAAAATAAAAACATCATAGTATAAAATATCAGTAAAATGATAAAACTGCTCAAGGGTCTGAATACTTTACAAGGCAATGTATATTTAAACTTCTTTATTCTCATGGTAGAGAAAAAATGCTTACTTAAGCAACTACAATGTCAACTGTAGAACAAAAAAAAAAGTTTACACTTTGGAAATCCATCAAAGTGACAGTAGGTTGCACAAGGAATGTGTTTTCCTTTCTGAAAATATAAAGGACAATTTGAGAAAAACCCTGTAGAGCAAAAACTAAATAAGCCTTCACTCCTCCTTTATCTGTTGCTAATAATATTTCCAAAACATAGGTATAATTTAAGAATTTTAGAGCACACAATTATTCACTGATTCTACATGATTTCTTAGCCCATGTTAACAAACTACTGTTCAAAAGACTCCAGTCAGACACCAGACTCTATAATATTCAATGAAGCTTAAAGGATAGCTGAATCCATGTATGTATTTGTTTTATATGAAACAGGAAAACATTTATAGTTAATAAAACATCTTGTAAAAGACAGACATCTTTCATGTTTGTAGAAAATGTTTTTACTGCAAATTTAAAGAGTTTCATTTACAGGTTTATTGCATTTGCAGTGTGGCTTTGTGGGAGTTTTTTCCACATAAGATACTCCATTTAATTTACTTTTAACTAAACCACAAGGAGTGTATTCAATAAGAGAAGGACATAATGGGACACACCCCCAGCCTATGAGTAAGAGACGGTTAAGGCTTGAAATGCGTAGGGCAGGATCTTTGTGCTTGTTTGTCTATGGCCATTTTTACCAAGCGGGCTGTACTTAGTGGATTCCGGTGAGCGCAATACAGTTCTCCAGATGTTGTGTATCCTATTATGCAGAGCCTAAACGAAGGGTTTGAGGCAAGCGGCACCTGGACCACCGTGGGGAAGCGGTGAGTACTACTTGTCTTAAGTACTTTGGGGATGTCGTTATCATTCAGTAGCAACCATTAAGCGACAGGCACAGGGTCTGTTACACCTGTGCCTCCTGTTAATATAAGTGAGTGCAAATCACGTTTTCACTGAGACATTTACCCACCATTGATATTTGGATAAAAGTCCACTTTTGTTAGATACTGGAAACATTTTCATTTTTTCGCTTGAGACTTATATCTATATATACCCCGCACATTGGTTTTAATACCCTTCTAGATTGAACACTTTTCCCCCCCACAATCCATTCAAAAATAAGTGTTTAGATGGATCCTCATACAAGGACATCTTCCCCCTGTGAGGAAGGGATAGATATGTATAACTACAAAACACAAGTTAGTGTGAGATCTAAAAGAGCAGAAGATGCTTTTAGTGATGAATGTCAACTGGCTATTACTATTAAAGGGCAACTATAGTGAAAAAAAAACTTTGTCTGTATACAATGTATAGATCACTTAGTATAAGCTGCCTTACTTTCATGTTCTGTGTGGCTTCGTTTTCTTCACACTGGCAGAAGTTTGTACCAAGCTGTGTAGTCCCCCTCCCCTCTCTGTCTACTCCCCCTCAAGCAGTGACGGGCTGTATACAGAGTCCGAGCATTGTCAGTTGAAAGGACTTTATGAAGTACTGACATCCTGTTGACCCCTCCCTTCCAGAGCTAGACTGCAAGCAATCAAAGTAGCAATATGCTGAAGAGGGGCAGAGGGGGAGAGAGGAGGACAAGTGGTGCTGATTTCTTTACAAGTAGTTACGAACTCTGCCTGTTCTCTAACTTTGCTAATTGTTATTTACTTTTTACCTGAAGTTCATATCTCTCCCCCTGCTTAGCTGAGATCATAAGAGAGAGTCAGTGTTAACAGCAGCTTGTAGTGGAGACCTTCACAAACACAGTGACACTGCGTTGTCCTGTTACATTAGTCTATATATTTCATAGATTGCACTGTGTGTCTTGTTTGGTATAAAATCTGTATTACTGTATTATATATACTGTATTAGTGTTCCATTTGAGTCCAGGGTACCTTAGTTTCTTTAAATTCTACATAGTCCCCGAGATATAAGCCTTTGAATATGCTGTGATTTGTAGGAGCTGCTACACCTCATCTGTCACTCAAAGGCCACACACCCACACATCCAAAGCACACTCTCCTCACCCACACTATATGTACCATGTGCAACATATAGTCAAATGCTGTAGTCTAAACACAATCAATAAACCATTAACCCAGCAATATGAGCATAACACACTATAAAACAGCCCCTCCCCCCAAAAAAAAATCTATATACATACAAAACCAGTGACTCAAATGGACACCTAATACAGTATATATAATACAGTAATACAGATTTTATACCAAACAAGACACACTGCAATCTATGAAATATATAGACTAAAGCAACTGAAATGTAACGACAACAAGCAGTGTCACTGTGTTTGTGAGAGGTCTCACTACAACTGCTGTTACACTGACTCCTCTTCAATGATTATGATCTAGCTAAGCAGGGGGGGAGATATGAACTCTCAGGTAAAAGTAAATAACAATTGCAAAGTTAGAGAACAGGCAGAGTTCAGTAACTTACTTGTAAAGAATCTCAGCACCACTTGTCCTCCTCTCTCCCCCTCTGCCCCTCCCTTCAGCATATTGCTACTTTGATTGCTTGCAGTCTAGCTCTGGAAGGGAGGGGTCAACAGGATGTCAGTACTTCTTATTTAAAGTCCTTTCAACTGACAATGCTCGGACTCTGTATACAGCCCGTCACTGCTTGAGGGGGATTAGACAGAGAGGGGAGGGGGACTACACAGCTTGGTACAAACTTCTGCCGTGTGAAGAAACGAAGCCACACAGAACATGAAAGTAAGGCAGCTTATACTAAGTGATCTATACATTGTATACAGACAAAGTTTTTTTTTCACTATAGTTGCCCTTTAATAGTAATAGCCAGTTGACATTCATCACTAAAAGCATCTTCTGCTCTTTTAGATCTCACACTAATTGTGTTTTGTAGTTTAACTATCTATCCCTTCCTCACAGGGGGAGATGTCCTTGTATGAGGATCCATCTAAACACTTATTTTTGATGGATTGTGGGGGGGAAAAGTGTTCAATCTAGAAGGGTATTAAAACCAATGTGCGGGGTATATATAGATAATAGTCTCAAGCGAAAAAATGAAAATGTTTCCAGTATCTAACAAAAGTGGACTTTTATCCAAATATCAATGGTGGGTAAATGTCTCAGTGAAAACGTGATTTGCACTCACTTATATTAACAGGAGGCACAGGTGTAACAGACCCTGTGCCTGTCGCTTAATGGTTGCTACTGAATGATAACGACATCCCCAAAGTACTTAGAACAAGTAGTACTCTCACCGCTTCCCCACGGTGGTCCAGGTCCCGCTGCCTCAAACCCTCGTTTAGGCTCTGCATAATAGGATACCAACATCTGGAGAACTGTATTGCGCTCACCGGAATCCACTAATACAGCCCGCTTGGTAAAAATGGCCATAGACAAACAAGCACAAAATCCTGCCCTACGCATTTCAAGCCTTAACCGTCTCTTACTCATAGGCTGGGGTGTGTCCCATTATGTCCTTCTCTTATTGAATACACTCCTTGTGGTTTAGTTTAAAAGTAAATTAAGTTGGATATCTTATGTGGAAAAACCCCACAAAGCCACACTGCAAATGCAATAACCTGTAAATGAAACTCTTTAAATTTGCAGTAAAAACATTTCTACAAACACTGAAAGATGTCTGTCTTTTACAAGATGTTTTATTAACTATAAATGTTTTCCTTTTTCATAATAAAACAAATACATACATGGTTCAGCTATCCTTTAAGCTTCATTGAATATTATAGAGTCTGGTGTCTGACTGGAGTCTTTTGAACAGTAGTTTGTTAACATGGGCTAAGAAATCATGTAGAATCAGTGAATAATTGTGTGCTCTAAAATTCTTAAATTATACCTATGTTTGGAAATATTATTAGCAACAGATAAAGGAGGAGTGAAGGCTTATTTAGTTTTTGCTCTACAGGGTTTTTTCTCAAATTGTCCTTTATTATTTCAAAAGGAAACACACTTCCTTGTGCAACCTACTGTCACTTTGATGGATTTCCAAAGTGTAACTTTTTTTTTTGTTTCTACAGTTGACATTGTAGTTGCTTAAGTAAGCTTTTTTTCTCTACCATGAGAATAAAGAAGTTTAAATATACATTGCCTTGTAAAGTATTCAGACCCTTGAGCAGTTTTATCATCTTTACTGATATTTTATACTATGATGTTTTTATTTTAAAGGGCATATCGACCCTTAAAACAAAAAAATGTTCCCTTCCCAAAGCAATTTGAGAAGGGAATAGAGGCAGATACCTTTGCCAAAAGGTATTTGGCAAAGATATCTAGTTACAATGCATAAATAAAACTGTTAAAAATAGCATGCAGATAACTGGCAAGTTCCATTTTTTTTAAGGGAGGATAAGCCTGTCAATCATTTCTTTGCTTAATTTGGTGTAAATATTAGTTTAGGTTGATTATGTACTTGAAGAGACTTTTGTTCATTCTTTCAAACTAACATGCTTGGTTATTCATGCTAGTCACTAGAGATGGCCGAATTTCCTAAAGTTTGGTTCGATTTTAAATTTTTAAAGAAAAAGTTGAAAGTTTGAAAACGGACCCATTTAAGTCAATAGGTTCAAATAGTTCAAAAAGTTGGCTAGCCAATAATATAGCAATGGAACATGGTACATGGCTCTTGGAAATGGGAAATAGTCTGGGAACATGTACAAATATCCAAGTATCTTTCGAGCTTCCGCATACGCTAATTATCCTGGAAATTCGTGAGGACCATTACGAACCTAAAATGTCTCACTAATGTCAACAGCAGGAAACAGCTAGGGGTGATTTTTAAAATGGATGAGTAATTTGGTATGCATAATATAAACTAAGAATTTTAAACATAATGATATTTTCCATTAAACTTTCCCTTTAAAGACATTGCATTGTTATTATAATTCAAAGATTCAGAGACAGATTCTAGAAATAACCAAAATTCTCGAAAGTTCTAAATTCGAAAAGTTTGGAAGCTCGGGTTTGATCGAACTATTAAAGTTTGATTCAAACTCAGGATCTAGTTCGAGTTCTAGTCCATCCTACTAATCACATGGTGATGTTACAAGGATAAAGTTTTTATAGCATTCTATTTGGAATAACACCAAAATATAAACTTTTACTCATACAATGTATTTAACAAAATGTTTTCATGTGCTATTTCATAGGCTTCACTATGTATAATTTATATTATTTTTTGAGTTACCAAAATCACACCAGGGAGCCAGGCAATCGCCTTTATAGACTTTTATCCAGACCTCAGCACGACATGTTTCAGATATATCTTATTTTTCCTCAGGTGCTATTTTATTTTAAGTGCTTCAAATAGCACCCGAGGAAGGATAAGATATATCCGAAACATGTCGTGCTGAGGTCTGAAATAAAGTCCATTTGTAAGGTGATTGCCTTGGCTCCCTGGTGTCATCTGTGTTTATATTCCCTGATCAGTTAACATTTCACCTAGATATAAATTCATTTTTGCAGCTATACAGGTGTTTGTGCAATAAGAGGTGTCCAAGTTTGCTCATGCTACTAATTTGCAGCAACTTATCAGATGTTAACTTTTACTGCACTTAGCATCTAATCATTAGCTGCAGATAATAGCAAAGGAAAACTTTTCCATCTCTTATTGTATCAGCTAAACAGAGTCTTAAAATTCTAAACGATTAAGTTTATTAAGGTTTATGTCCAGAAACCATAAGAGTGAAGAGACATTCCTATAAAAAATAAGGTTCTGTTTATATTCAGTATCTTTAGACCTTTACAAAAGTACTACATAGATAACTAAAATATTCCATACAAATTAGACCTAGATTACATTCATTTTCTTAAAGCTTCTAGGCATCAATGGGGTGTGGCCCCTTTAAACCAACATGGCGGTGAGTTGTACTGATAACAACATGGAAGCCTTCTTCGTTAGAGAATCTATTATATAAGGGATAATGCACCCCTTACAGTGTAATATCCTTATATTATAATGTGAAGGGGTGCATTATTTCTTATAATACATAAGTATCTGATTCTTTCACCCCATTCACATTTTAAATTCTAGCCTTGTCCCTATTTCCCCATTAAATCCCCCAAGCTATCTTCTGTAACTTAAACCCAGTAGAAAGGAACATCCCAGCCCAGCTTATCGGTTAAACAAATCTTTGTGGAGAAGAGAGAGACATTGGCTATGAAGTGACAGGAAGCGCTCCAGCAGATTCTGTTTGTGAAGTTAAACATGGCAAAAAATGCTGAGTCATTGTCCAGGCATGAACACTGAATGAGCGGAGTAGTGGGATATAAGAAATGAGTCACTTAGTGACATAGCTAGTGATTTTTATAAGGATATTGTCACGAACTTACCTGCCGCTCCGGTCCCGCGCCGCACTGCACTTCCGGTGTGCGCGTCGACGTCATGACGTCACGCCGCCGACACGCCGGGCGCCGAAATTTGAAAAGCCGGTGTCCTCCTGGACCCGGTGCCCGATTGTACATTCCGCTACCTCCCTGGCTCCTGTACTTACCTGCCTTGGATCCTGCTCCTTATACTTACCTTGCCTGTATCCATACCTACCTTGCCGGTTTCCAGTGTCTCACCTTGCCTGCATCCAGTTCCTGCATCCAGCATACAGCCTTCAGTTCCCAGCACTTTGTATCCTGCACCTTCCGGACTGTCAGCCTCCTCCTAAAGCGTACTGTGAGTACACGGCCGTCGGCCTTTATTACAGTACAATCGGGCCATGGAAACGCCTGAGGGGGCTATGGCTGAATTGAGTAAAACTCTCCAGGCCTTGTCCAAACGCATGGACCTGTTTGAACACCATCAAGGCCAGTTGGCCCAGTTTATGGAAACCCTTGCTGTCCGGCTACCCCAGCTGCTGCCGCTGCTCCGGGTTCTACGCTACCCCCTGCAACGTCCGGATCCGGTGATCCATCTCTTCGGAGAGAGCCCCGCATACCTCCACCCTCACGGTTTGATGGTGATGCCCAAGCCTGCGTGGATTCGTTAATCAGTGCCGAATCCAATTCGAACTTCAACCATCGCATTTTGCATCGGATCGCGCTAAGGTTGGTACATCTCGCCTTGTTGGAGGGCAATGCCTGGCCTGGGCTTCTCCCCTATGGGAAAAAGACGATCCCCTCGTCTATAATGTTACTGACTTCCTTAGTATGTTCCGCAAGGTCTTCGATGCTCCAGGAAGAACCTCTGCTGCCTCCTCCCGTTTGATGCAGCTCCGCCAGGGTCTCGTTCTGTGGGTCAATATGCTATTGAATTTCGTACCCTTGCTGCGGAGACTTCTGGAATAATGAGGCACTTACGGCAGCCTTTTGGCAGGGACTCTCTGACCGCCTCAAGGACGAATTAGTATCCGGGAATTACCTGTCCCATTGGAAGACTTGGTTACATTATGCATCCAGATCGATACCCCTTCCGTGAACGGCAGGCCGAAAGGTCTGCAGCCCGTTCCAGCCTTCCTAAGACCTTTCCAAGGCCTACTCCACCTTTCCGCGCCATATCTTCAGGTGAAGAGCCAATGCAAATTGGCGGCACTCATCTATCCCCCGAGGAAAAGTCCCGCAGACGAACTAATGGACTTTGTCTCTATTGTGCTGGGCAAGGACACTTTGTAAAAAATTGTCCCCGAAGTCGGGAAACTTCAGGACCTAGAAGTTAAGGAGGAGCTACTTCTAGGTAACGTTAAGTCTCCTGCCAAATTTGAACCATTAAAACTCTTCTACCCCGCTGCTATCACTTGTAATGGTAAAACTTTTTCCTCCCAGGCCTTTGTCGATTCTGGTGCCGCTGGAAATTTCATTGACTCTACCTATGCAGCACAATTGGGGCTTCCTCTCCTTCACTTGCAGCAACCTCTTCGAGTCCTGGCTATTGACAATAATCCGTTGGCTTCAGAATTTATCTCCAAATCTACCTACGAAGTCCTATTCCGCATTGGCAATTTCACCAGGAACGTTTATCTTTTCTTGTCATCCAAAGCCCTTCTGCTCCCCTAATTCTTGGACTCCCATGGCTCAGATTACACAACCCCGTTATTGATTGGTCTCACAATGAACTCAAGTCTTGGAGCCCTTTCTGTTTCAAAAATTGCCTTTCTACTCATTGCACTACCATTACCTGTGAAAATAAATCTGAGCAAAACCTCCCGGAGTGTTATCATGATTTTTCTGATGTTTTTGTAAAAAGCGAGCTGAAAGCTACCACCGCACCGTTCCTACGATTGCCCCATCGATCTTCTTTCTGGTACCATGCCTCCTCGGGGACGCACATACCCACTGTCTCCCTCAGAAACTCTAGCCATGAAAGAGTACATTACTGAACATTTGTCTAGGGGATTCATACGACCTTCCACTTCCCCTGCGGAGCTGGGTTCTTTTTTGTTGAAAAAAAAGACGGCGGGTTTACGACCCTGCATCGACTATCGTGGATTAAATAAAATCACTATAAAGAATGGGTACCACCCACTCCCTTCATCTCTGAACTTTTGACCAGATAAGGAGCTAAAATTTTAACCAAACTGGATTTACGGGGGGCATACAATCTGATCCGTATACGCAAAGGTGATGATGGAAGACCGCCTTTAACACCAGGGACGGTCACTACGAGTCTCGTATGCCCTTTGGCCTTTGTAATCGCCCAGCGGTGTTCCAAGAATTTGTTAATGACATCTTCCGGGATATGTTGGGAATCTCGGTAGTAGTATATCTAGATGACATTTTAATCTTTTCTCATGATCTGCCCTCACAACGCCTCCATGTTAAACAGGGTTTACTACGTCTGAGAGAGAATAGCCTGTATGCCAAATTGGAAAAATGTCTGTTTGAGTGTTCCAAGTACCCTTCCTAGGCTACATCGTATCTGCGCAAGGGTTCCAGATGGATCCTGTTAAAGTTTCAGCCGTCCAAGATTGGTCTCTTCCTATGGGAACCAAAGCTATTCAAAGTTCATTGGGTTTGCAATTACTACAGACAATTCATTCAAGGGTTCTCGTCTATAATTTCCCAATATTAGCCCTCATCAGTAAAGGTGTAAACCTCATTCATGGACCCCTGCAGCCTCAGGCCTTCAGACGACTCAAGGAAGCCTTTGCTGTTGCACCAGTTCTAGTACATCCAGATCCTAGTCTCCCCTTCTACATCGAAGTTGAGCATCAACTTGGGCGCTGGAGCCGTCCTTCCCAGAGGCAGGGCACTAAAAGGAAACTCCATCCGTGTGCATATTTTTCCAAGAAGTTTCACCCAACGAACGGAATATGACGTTGGGAATAGGGAACTTTCTGCTATCAAACTGGCCCTCGAGGAGTGGCGTCATCTATTAGAAGGCACCTCTGTACCTATCACCATCCTTACCGACCATAAGAACCTTGAATACATCCAGAATCTCAAAAGGTTAAATCCCCATCAAGCACGGTGGTCTTTATTCTTTTCCCGATTTAACTTTGTTATCACTTACCAACCTGGTTCCAAAAACAAAAAGCTGATGCCCTTTCCAGATCATTTGTTGCCTCCGACTGTACTAATCAAGATAAGGGCTCTGTTATCCCAACCACTAAAATCTTGGCCTCTATATCCCCTCAACTTTGTTCCAAGATTCAAGCCTCACAAGATTCTGCTCCGTCCGACACACCTTCTGGCAAAATTTTGTTCCTGTTTCTCTTCGGAAAACTATCCTCCTGCATACTCACTGTTCCAAGCAAGCTGGGCATCCCGGTTTTAACAAAACGTTTAATATAATTGCCCGTTCCCTTTGGTGGCCCAAAATGAAAAAGATATAAACTTTATTCAATGTGTGTACTAGCTGTGCTCAATCCAAATCATCTAGAACCCTCCCCTGTGGTCTTCTTCAACCCCTCCCCATTCCGTCCAGACCTTGGACCCATCTATCCATGGACTTTATTGTGGAACTTCCGCCTTCCAAGAGAAACACGGTTATATGGGTAACTGTAGACCGCTTCAGCAAAATGGCCCATTTGTACCCCTCCCTAAACTACCATCTTCAACGGAGTTAGCTCAACTATTTATTTCACATATCTTCCGCTTTCATGGACTCCCTTCTGAAATAGTATCGGACAGAGGTACTCAATTTGTTTCCAAATTCTGGAGACACTTGTAAGTCCATGAACATCAAGTTACAATTTTCTTCGGCTTACCACCCACAGTCCAACGGGGCTACTGAACGCCACTAACCAGTCTTTGGAACAATATCTTCGTTGTTACATTTCCTATACCCAGATGATTGGGCTGACCTCTGCCTTGGCTTGGCTAGTTTGCCCATAACAATTCACCTCATGCTTCTACTGGGAAATCTCCTTTTTTGTGTGTCTTTGGGACTAATCCTAGATGTTTTCCGCAAGATTTTCTTGTCACACAAGTACCTGCTGCCAACGACTCTGCGGCCCAGATGACCGCTATCTGGCATGCTACTGAATCAGCCTTCAGAAATCTGCTTTGGTGCAAAAAACTGCAGCAGATAGGAGACGTAGAGACCCCCCAGCGTATTCTGTCGGAGACAAAGTATGGCTCTCTTCTGCTCATATTAACCTACGGTTCCTTCCTCCAAACTGGGTCCCAAATTTATTGGTCCTTTTTCTATCCGGAATTAGTCGGCCCAGTGGCTGTTCGCCTTCAACTTCCTTCCATTATGCGATTTCTAACGTTGTTTCATATTTCTCTCATCAAACCAGTTGTTTCTAACATTATTCCACATCCTTACTACCCCTCCGTTCCGATTTCCGTTGATGGTCAGCAGGAGTTTGAGGTCGAAGATCTTGGACTCTAGATTCTGGAGAGGTCTCTGCAGTATTTGGTCCACTGGAAAGGTTTTGGTCCGGAAGAAAGAGCTTGGATTAAACATTCTGATTTGCACGCTCCTCGTCTAGTTAAAGCTTTCCAGGAACTTTCCAGGGAAACCTGGCCCGTTGGGTCCTGTGGCCCCCCGTAGGGGGGGGGTACTGTCACGAACTTACCTGCCGCTCCGGTCCGCGCCGCACTGCACTTCCGGGTGGGCGGCGTCGACGTCATGACGTCACGCCGCCGACACGCCGGGGGCGCGAAATTTGAAAAGCCGGTGTCCTCCTGAACCCGGTGCCCATTGTACATTCCGCACCTCCCTGGCTCCTGTACTTACTCTCCTTGGATCCTGCTCCTTATACTTACCTTGCCTTGTATCCAGTACCTACCTTGCCGGTTTCCAGTGTCTCACCTTGCCTGCATCCATTGCCTGCATCCAGCATACAGCCTTCAGTTTCCCAGCAGCCTTTGTATCCTGCCACCTTCCGGACTGTCAGCCTCCTCCTAAAGCGTACTGTGAGTACACGGCCGTCGGCCATTTATTACAGATATATACCACTGCATCCCCATTATAAATATCACACTTTGTATTATACAACATGTACTAAATGCATCTTACTAGAGAAGAATCTTACAATTGTATAGGTGTTCTGGAAGAATAGCGTTCACATTATGACTTCCTTTAAGCTTTTAGTATATTCAGCAACAAGGTTTATGTAGTCGTGTGTATTTCTGGCTCCCATTGAAGTCATTGGGTTTATATCAAAATCTCTGCTATTCCTGTGAAACCACTGGCAGAGATGAAACTTCCTTAAAATTAATCAGTTCATCAAATTTCTCCCCTGGCAGTTATAATGTAACCTATCGAAAGTTTTTATAAAAATTTTGAAAAAAAAAAAAAATATAACATTAATTGGTTAAAAGATGTATTGGGAAGTACACGTTTACCATTACAATTAAAAGAAAAGACAAGCAAGCGTGGTACAGTTTTCAGTAAGAGTCATATGAGGCATTGTAAAGCTGCATTGACCTAGTAAATGACAGATGTATTTTTTTTTTATACGTTAGGACATAAAGTTTTCTCTACTATGGATCTAACACATTTTAGTGAGGGGGAGAGAATAAAAAGAGAGCTATGCTTAAAAATTGCTGAGCATCATCTTTGTACTGCTGAAAAACATTAAAGCATGAACAGTGACAAAAATATGCTGTTGGCTAACAATCCTTTATATCAAAAACTGCAACCAAAGACTTAAAATTACCTTTTTTGTAAAACAGGTAGAATTTACATGTACTTTTTTGCATTTGTTAGAAAAATTGACTAGTGCCTATGGCTATCCTTTTAATTAAGGTCAACTGGTCAGAAGTGCTAACTTTGATACTTTGATCAGCCCATTTTAAATGTTAGTTTGGTTGAATAGTGTAACCTTTGAAATTCAAGAACATTTTCAGAAAATCATTCTATGCAATTTTTATTAGGAGGCAGATCAAAACACCTATTACTGTAAAGAAACATACAGAGTTTGATTTCTAGATTGATACAACACAGATTTCCAAAGGTTAAAAAATAATTAGCTTGTCATCTCATCCTGTCCATATATATAGAGCTTGACACTGAAATACTGAGCAATTTTAGCAAAGACAGCAGAGAAGAAGTCCTGGCCCGATCTTTTTAACAATCAACTTCTCATTACAAATTAATGGGCCAAGGTGGTGAACGTTGAAGGTTATCCTTTCACTGTAACAGTTTATTTTGAATGTTGTACCAATCAAACGTCTAATTAGTATTTGCCAGAATAAATCTCCCCATGTTTTATTTTTTGCATGTTTTGTATGAGCCTGTATGGGTCCACTTATTACTGGTCTAAATTGCAGTGTTTTTTTTTTTTCTTTAAATTAGTAATAACTGGCCAAAGCATGGTGTGGATTACCATTATCTCTAACAGTATTTTTTAGCTTGTAACACACACACTTCAAACAATTTACCCACGTTCTTTACCACCGTGCTCCACCCTATGTTTCAGCCCTATGGTTTATACCCCCAGCTAGAATCAAGTAAATCTGTAAAGCAAGTCAAGCCACCATACCAACAAATAGTAAAAGCCAGGAAGTGAAAATTCACTTTATAGCAGTTCTGCAGGTTGGGGCATGTTCTGGTCATGGCGGATTTCAATTACCTCTGACTAATTTGGAGTAATGGAACTGTCAGCACCTCAAAAGGCAGGGCCGTCATCGGGGTCGGGGAGGAGTAATCTCTGTATAATGTATAGGGGGCAGTAACTGCTGATAAATTATGGGGGCAGTAATCACTTTTTAAAGTATAGGGGTCAGTAACTCTGTATTTATGTATGTATCATTTTATTTATAATGCACCCTTTTGGCATCAGCACTGTACATTACAGGCAGTATCCCGTGATAAGGGGAAAAATAAGTGCAAAACCCATGCTAACTGATGTAATATAGGGTTAGTGAGGGTTTATTACTATATTGCACATGCTTTTGGCACCAAAATGAAAGCCTTTTCAATTGTGGCTTTAAAGCCATGCAAAAGGTTGCAACTACCTCTCGCATTTACACGATGCAATAACAGTCCAAAGTGGTTACTACTTGCAGGAACAGTGCAGGTCAGTTGTGATACTGAAATTTATTGCATCTCCCCCTTGGTGTCTATTCAGGCTTGGTTTCCTTATTTTCACATAATGGCTCCTTGACACCTCTCTTGAACTCCCATTACTATGTTACTATTCTTGATGTTCATGTTTGCACCAATGTTTTAAATTATTCTTATTTTTGTTCTGTAACGAAACCTTCTTCAGGATAGAACTGCCACCTAAAAGTCCACTCTAAGCAATCCATGAACCTAATATCAATTAGCCTAGAGGTATCTCAGAAGCAGAGGGGAAAAAAAATGTTCACTCACAGGAATTTAAATGCATAGTCAGTTAATAGTCGGATCCTTTGACACTTGTTCTTTGTGACTGACTACTATACCCAGTGCATCATATTTATTTACTTTGTTGAGTTTTTAATATAAATCAATTATTTGAGTATTTCCTTATTGGGGGTTGCAACTGATATTGCATCACCCTCTTATGCACACCAGGAGATTATTTGTCCCAGACTAACCATTTGCCACTAAGTGCGGGCGACTACACAATTATCCATTATTTTTCAGTATGTCCAAACTGGACAAACAGGCGATCTGAAATTGGTACCTAAATACACTCATTGAAACTAAAATCCCCTCGCTGTATTGATTTCAACAGCTACTATAAAGCAAGGCTGTATCAGGGGCTGCTCTCCTGGTGCTTATGCCTCTTCTTGAATTTGCTGAACAACATTTTAAATATGCATTCACTCACTTTAAAAGAAATGTGTTATTCCATATAAACCCCATGTAAAAAACCTATCTCCAGTATAATCAGCACTATCTAGCACTGAAAAACTTCCACTACAAAACTTCCTAAGTATTAAATAACATTCAGTTTACATTCTATTTTTTATGAACACAGTTTGCCTACAAATGATCTTTAGTATATGCCTACAAATTATTTACGTAAGTGTTCGTAACATGATTGAAGTTTTTGTCAAGTTTGCAAAAGAAAGATTAATCTTCTAACATGCCTCTGAAATACTGTGATCTGATGGCATATGTTTAGACTGTCATGGTGGTGTAGGAATCTAGTTACACTCATGTACATATAAAAAGGGTTTGTGTCTATCTGGACACTTCTTCAATTCATGTCACTCTTGAGTTCTCCCCTTTGCACTGATTGGCTTGTCTTTCTGTCAATTTCACTTGTGCGTCAAACTGAGTAAGTTGCCAGTTGTATATATTTAATGTCAAATTATACCAAAAGCATGGGAAAAGCCTTTGGTGTATACTTACTTGTCTGAAATGTTGTTTCATTTGTTTATAAATGTAGTAAAATTAATGTTTAGTGCTACTAATCTGGTAAAATGGAGAAACTAGTATTCTGAAGTCTGTTAGCCTAAAATCAAAGTCAGGTTATAAAACCACAAATAAAGCGTGCTTTGCAGTACTTTTTTGTACTTTTTAAAAATACAATAGTAGAAGACCATCAAGCACTAGTGTGGTGAGTCCCTAACTTGGTTTTGAGGTGGACGCCGGTTTTGATAAAAGCGGAACTTTGTGGAATTCCTTAAAATTTGCATTATCCCACAATGTGTTAATGTGGGATCCCGGTCAGGTAAGACATCTTTTTTTTTCTCTGCCACTCCCCGTATAAAGGTGTTAGGATTCGCAGAAAATTGTTGTGCAAATCTAAACCTGAACTTTTCTACATAGCCTTGCCGCGCCAAGATGTTTTGAAAATGTCGTGGCTGGCGCAATTTAGTAATGGAACCCATACTAAACTTATAGTACAGGGTAGCGTGGGTTTTGCCTGAATCGGCCCAAAAATAGACGATATAGCCCCCTTGTTGTCTACATTTTTGTGTTGACTTTATTGTTGATTTGAATTTTCAATCTGGCGGAATTGTGCGGATTCCACAAACCGCTAGTGGTCTACAGTTTTTGTTCATCTCTAGTAAACATATTATTTTAAAGGGCATGCCCACCCCCCAAACTGATTTTTTTTACTGTCACCCTTAAAACCAAGACCTATGTATACATCCCGCACACAAATCCTCGTTTCTCCCTCAGCTGCTGCTACATGCTTTTCCCATGCTCTAGCAGTGGCAGAAGAGGCCGGACTAGTAAAGGACGCAAGTGATTGGCCAGCGTCATAGCTCTCACTGACGTCCTCTAGAAGGAATCAAATAGAGTAGGCAGGAATCAGGTGTGGGAAGTAGTTTAGGTGCATCAGGGAGCATTTTTAAACCAAGAAATCTCTAGATTTTCAGTTATTAGCTTAACTCTTTATATTTTAGTTTGGGGTGGACATGCCCTTTAATATAGTGACTTTCTAATTTATACAACACTGCTTTACATTGATAGTTTATTTCCAAATAATATAGCAAACAAACCAAACATACAATGGCAGGCAATGCATCTTTTTTTTAAGATTCCATAATGAAATGTAGTTTTTAAATTTTAGATATTCAAGAATCAAAATTAGAAATATCTGTTTTCCCTTTTAAATTATAAAACATCACTTTGCTAGACAGAAGTTAAACAGCTGTTCTTCCTCATCTATAATACATTGATATATGAATCTCTGTGCTACTTGATATATTCAGAGTTTAGTCAAGAGAGTATGACTGATATAGGAAATCCATTCTCTTAGCTGAAGCAGGGAGAAAAAGAGCAAAAGATAAAAGTATATGTTTTTCAGATACATACCATTGATAGATTTATCAGTTTAAAGGGGAAAGACCTGTCATTCCATCTAGAAATGTACATGCCCTCCCCCTTACCTATGATCGCATTAGGCAGCAGAGAAAAGCAGATTAACTCTGTCCATAACCACACTACAGGATTATATTAAGAGTCCAGAAAGCCACCAGGAACTGTCCAGAAACTTATTTTTGATGATTTATTTGATGAATGGCTAATTTGTCAGGCAATGTCACATGTATGGCAAGCCTTGTCAGAATCATTTTTATACTTTACTCCTTTTTGCTGACGCAAACCGTTGACCTTGTGCATTACACACCACGTTTGTGATCAATAATCATCACATCAACTTTTTCATCGAGACAGATTGTCCCTTTCAGCTCTCCTTCTTCTCAACTCAAAAAAGTAATTAGATACCCTAACTCTCCTTAATGTTTGATAAATTAGAGATTTATTAAAAACAATGCTTTCTGCAACTCTCTCACCCTTGAGCACTTTTTCCCCAGCATGCCTTGTAATTTATAGCATGCATCAATCTGAAGGGATATGAATACTTCTTTAAATCCTAATGTTAATCATTCTCCTAGAGTCCAATTTTTTTTTATATCAGGGCAAATCATAAGCATTCACTAGCATACATCATTGGGCAAAAAAAAAAAATAACCCCAAAAAACCCAGTAAAGTGATAGAAACGTTTAAGACTTTAGCAGATTCAAAGCTTTTTCTGTTGGGATACATTGACATTTTATCTGATTGCATTAGTTGCTCGCACATTTTTTTTGAAAACTACAAACAAACCCAAAACGAATAAATTAGTATTTTAATTGTGATGCTGTTTGACGCCACATCTCAGGTAAGCCTGTTGCCTTGCTCCTGGAACTGAATATGGTACTTTCCATTAATATTTAAATTTTATAATAGATCCTGACAACACAGTATAGATTTTGCAATAATCTTGAGTCCTGGTTTTGAACGAACCTGGTTTCAAGGAGGAACTGTAGGAATTGAGAAGCCATTTTGGATGACTACTAGAACCATCTTCAGAACTAAACGTCAAGTCCAGTTGATTTAACTAAATACAACAGATATAACCATCCCTGGATAACGAGAACCATCACAAGCAGGATTTATGGTGAAATTATCACTTTTAACAATTTATAAGTGGCTGGTTTTATAATGTTAGTTTTTATGCAGAATAATAAACTGTAGTACAGATTTGACAGCCATCACTAATATATCGATTACAAGAGAATACAAAACATAGGTCTATTGCTGTGATAAGTGCGGGTTTTTTTATAAACCTGCACTTATCACAGCAATACAGCTGTGTTTTTTTATGCTCCCTACCTATGTTTATTGTCTTGTGAGCGAGAGGTGCTGTGGAAGAATACAAGAAGGAAGATATACTTAGACTGGACAAGGTGCATTGGAACCCCTATCTTTATGTAGTTAATATATAATTACATTTATTGTAAACTTTTTACAGTAGGTCCCTAAACATTTATAGTATCTGTACGCCCTAAAGCTAGTAGTCTATTCATTGCCATGTACACATCCAATCATCACACATAATTCACGCTTTTAACTCCTCTGCAGTCCATTTTTGTTATGTTAATAGTGAGAAATTCAAAAAGCCAATCACAGAGAACAAGGCAAATTAACCAAATAGAACTGTATAAATCAATTATGGTGTTTATGTTTCTAAATATAACAGTGCTATATTAACAATTAGAAGAATAGCGATTCATGTCAATTCTTAACATACTGTATCTGTAACTCTAATAATATCTGTGTATCATTTTCAATAAAAAGGGAGCAACACTATTTTAGTATTTCCCATCTGTGATCAAGATAGAGAAGGTCTATCTATGTAGCAAAATGGCTATGGAGGGTTCAATTGATTCTGACAAGTCACTAGGAAAATTGCTTTCTACTATATTACTGTATCTTGATGTACAGATTGAATATAGACTCGATGTTACTCTTATATTCATTGCATAATGCATAGCCATTTCTCATTTTTTCTTATGGCTGTTTGCTTAATGAAACTAATAGAGAATTGCACCTCTTCTGACTGAAAAAGACTGAGTTTGATAGAGACACCTATATAAGGCATATTTATATAATACAGCGTTAAATGTAAAATGCTTCTTTTTGGCAAAATGGTCTCATATTGCAATTTTATTAAATGGCGTAATTACAATATTTTTAGCTAGAATGCGCAAAGTTGTGATGTGGGACCTTTTCACTGAAATATAATTAAAAAATCTGCCTCTGGTATTTTTTTAACAGTATCAGGGAGGGTTTTTTGCATTGGAAATAGAAAAAATAATAACATCTTCCAAAATTAACTGGAATGTAATTTAATTTAAGGGGAACTGTGTCTTTATTAAATAGGACATGGGGCATGGCAGCAGTCTTGGGAGACATACGTATGTTCTGATAGCTCCCACATAGCTACCAGGAAAAGCAACTCACCCCGACTTGCACAGGCTCACAGCATCAGCATACCCTGCCTCAAGGTCCCTAGACATGGGTAGGAACAAACACCGCTCCAAAAGCCAAAACAAAAAAACTAACCCACTTCTTCCCTGTAGCAGAAGCTACCAGAATGCAATCCAAGATGCGGTGCCCATAGATCCCATGCGGATCGGAGCTCCGTGAGATGAAAACCTCTCTGATTCAAACGGAGGGAGAAACAGAAAGGACACAGTGAATTCAAGCAGTCCCTCCTCTCCAAGATCCATGTAGGAGGCCATTACCAACAATACTTACCAGGAGCAAACAGAATGTTGGAGCCATCAAGAACAGCAACAGGCCCAAATCCAAATAGGGATTACCTGCAAAAAAGGTAAAACAATTATAGATAACTCCCCTACAAACCTAAAGACAACATAAAATCACTTCACAACTTCCCTGTTTCTAAATCACCTGTTTCAGAAACTATACTTAAAGACTTATTGATCTCTCAACACAAAGCCTTTTAAATGGATGTCCTCAGAGATGGTCGACTTCCATTAAAAAGACATTATTGAAATCGCTGAGCCTACCTCTCATATCAAAAACAGATAGCAGAATTTACAAACTCATTTAATGAACTATAGACGCTCACAATAATCTTGTTGAAACCATAACCTTAATCAAAAAATATTACAGATATAGAGACAGATCAAGGAGAAATAACCTCAGATCAGAGGGATCCCAGAAACCATCAAAATTCAGAGCTAAATCAATATATGCAAGATTACTAAAGAATGTCTCCCCAATCTGACAGAACAGGACCTCACATTGAATAGGACACACAGATCTAAACCGAAAACGGCACCCCCATCAGCACCCGAGATGTCATCACTAGATTCCACTTCTACACACCCAATTAATTATTTCTCTCACTTACCAGGAATTAAACCAAACTTCCAGAGGAATATTCCCACACTACAATTTTTTGCGGATCTATCCCCTGCAACAATAAAAGCAAGGAGATCCTTCCAATCAGCAACATAAATACTCTCCATAATCTATAAATGGGGATTTCCAGTTCACCTAATATAACCAAAGATGGCCAAACATACAATTTGAACACTCCAACAGAAGCAATACAAAAATGCCAGCATGGGACCTCAAAATCCCCAATTCCATTAAACAACACCTAAAAGTCTCACCAAGAGGAAGAAAACTTCCAAGATGGAATAACCCCAAACGCCAGGAGGTCACAATCTAGATAAGTAAAATAACTTTTTCCTCCCAAATTAAATGTGATAACAATGAATTCTGACATCGAAAAAGACTGAAAAGATCCTAGAGGAAAGGAAACGAGAGAAAGACAGTTCTTAAAAAATCAAAAGTTTTCTTTCTCTCCTCCTTTCCAACTGTAATATATAAAAGTCTGAATGTTTCTCTTTAATGATAAGTTTACACAGTCTGCTATAACTAGACTGGAGTAGATTCCCTAATTAAACCTGTCGTTTAAAATGTATTTGGATGAGAATCCCTATAAAATGACCAATGTTTTTTCATCCTAATATTAGTAACTACAACTTCTTTTACAAAACATCTAGGAGGATGGAGAGAGGAAGCGAATGACAGTTCTATTCCATTATGAGGGAATCCGACTCCCTTCTCCCTTAACCATTATAAGTTTTAACTTAAGTTTAGTCAATGTGAAGCTATAAATGTCTTACCATATGCAGATATGAAACAACGTTAAAGCTACTTATAATGTTAGTGGTTAAAAAATGTAACTCATTATGTGTACTTATATAATACCTTCAACTATGAATGTTTTATTTTATAATACTCAACATTGACTCAACCAAACAATAAACCCAGAAATACACTACAAACTCTCCCTAGCTAAAAAATAGACATTACTCTACCGCTGGAAAGAGATTATACCTACTACTTTTCCCAATCCTATAACGTTTACGCTAGACTAGATTTTTTCCTCATGGACAAATGGACCCTACAAAACTTCCACACACTCAAATTTTTCTGATTACATGATCAGACCATGCTCCATTGTATTACACTTATTTAATGTCAATCAACATAAAAACCCTGGATTGAACCCAATTCTTTTCGAATGAAAAATCGCAAAGGATATTCTAACACCATTAGATCAAAACTTTACTTTAAACAAATCTCCCAAAATCAAACCCATTCACACTGTGGAAGCCAGGAGGCAAAGAAACCCTATTGCTCCAAAAATATGTAGACTTGAAGAAAAACAACACAAACCCTTCTCTACACAAACACCAAAGAATTTAAAAAAGACCAAAGGAGAACTACACTCCTTAGATCTATACTATTTTGAAAGAATGCTTAGGAGACTCAAAGCCTTTTTCTATGCACAAGGTGGGAAGCCAATAAATCTAGATCTACCAACAGATTAAACACAGAGCTTCTAACACCAAAATCCCTTTTTAATTGAAACACAAAGGAAAATAATGAACCCCAAAGCTATAGCAGACCAATTCAGTATACTGTAATTACTCCAACCTCTAACAACCTAAATCTCTCCAAGGATACAAAACAACCCACTAACGGAGGCAATAGAAAACTTTTAGAAATATAAATCTACCTTCCACAAACGAATGATCAAAACCTTTTAACAACCGAAATCTCCCAGGAAAATACTAAAAACAATAAATCCTTAAAATCAAACCATTCTCCAGAGAGGACGGATTTTACTAATGAATATTATAAAGTTTTCCCCCAATCCTGATACCTCATGTTCAAAACTGTTCAACCTAGCAATAGAAAAACAAACTTTCCCACTGAAATGCCTGCGAGAGCAACTATAATACCAATATTAAAACAAGGAAAAGTTACATCATTACTAGCAATTTAGACCAATCTCACTAACAAAACCAGATTCGAAAGATCTACTCACTCAAAATCCTGGCAGAAGACTCAAGAAATATACTCCCACACCTAATCCACCAAGAACCAGTCGGTTTCATAAAAAATAGACAATCTATAGACATAACAGAAGAATTATGGCCTATTGAATTGGGCAAAACAGCAAAAACATCACCTCCATATTCATAACACTAGACACGAAAAAGCATTTGAAAAACCTTGAAAATATCTAAACCTAATTGTAGAGAATTTGGTAAACAAAACAGAAAGCAATCGGTATTATACACCAATCCATCAGCAACTTTATATACTTCCAATATGACATCCATTCCGTTCAACATAAACCAATGGTACAGACAGAGGTGTTATAACCCGTCTTATCTTTGCTTTAGCAATGGAACCCTTGGCCGAAAAAATACGCTCGGATGTAAACATCTCTGGAATAAAGATAAAAATCTACCCAACATACTGTAAGATCGCTTTATTCGCAGACGATGTATGTTAATAGTAACCAATCCAATAACATCACTAATCCAATACAGAAACACATAGCCAATTCGGTTCTATATCCTATTGCAACATAAATGAAACATATCAGGTGCACTTAAAATATCTTATCTTCCAAATACTCCTACTCATGGGACACAAAAGAAATTGATACCTTGGAATCATCACTATCCACTAACTTCAAGATTTATTCAACCTAATGTCATCCCACTATTGGAAAAAAAAGAATCTCAACTTAAAAATGGAACACTTGATACTTCGATGATGGACAGAATCATGGCAACTAAAATGTTAATACTTCAACAATATCTATATCTATCATATCCATACCAATTCTCATATCTGACTCATTCTTGTAAAACCCAAAAAGAAATCACTAAATTCATTTGGAAATAAACTAAAGTAAGAAAAAATAATAACAAATAGCCAGAACCAAAGAAAATGGGGGAAGCTACAGTATACCTATCCTAAAGACACTTACTACTACCAGGCACAATTCTCTAACCAACTAAGATACTGGTTGGAACAAGAAACACTACCAAGTTACTGGTGTGAATAGAAACACATGTGTTATTCCTCAAACCTCCCAAAAAAAATCATGAGCGCTTCTTGTAGGGGATCTTTAATAAACTTTAATTTCACTATACCTAGAGCGTTATAAACATTTGATAACTATTCCCAAAAATCAAACCTCTACCTAGCCCCACTATAACAATTCATACCCTAAGATGGAATATTGATACCAAACTTTCAACCCAATGGGAACCACCAAACCTATTAAATCAATAGATCAACTATACATTAAGGGATCAATCCCCTTTAATATATTACAATACAATATCATCTAAACCCCAAAGATTACTGTCAAACATAATGCAAAAGCAATCTCCTTTCCTTTCTTCCAAATCTAAAGAAATGGAGGACCTCAACGACATCAAACAGAATTGCAATTTTTGCAACATCCAAAAAAAAACAAACAGCTAAGTAATTACCACCTTCTTACACCCTGCACAAACAAAAAGTCACAAAACAAAGTTTGACAAATGTCACCCAGCTATATTATCGTAGAACAATATGCAGTATTGAGCAAATTATATATTACAATATAGAATTAAAAGGGCTGCCCTTTAATACTTGATTTAGGGATAAACTGATTTTTCTGTTGTTCTCTTTACCTCCTCCATCTAAGATTGTACTAAAAAATAGGATTTTTATACTGCTAAATGCTCTGTATGTGTGTACTGTTAAAATTTCCATGGTGCTTCCATAATAGGAATTATGGACTATTTTTTAGATTAAGTTTTAGATTATGTTAAATAGTTTGTAAGTTTTGTGCAAATCATGTACATATGGATGTTCAGGAATACTTTCATTCATTATTTGACAAAACTTTGTAGCATCCATTATAATAATAACCCCCCCCCACACACACACACACACACACACACACACATATTTGAAGCAGACATAACACAGAGAAAAGACTAATGAAAAATGAGCCGGGCAATGCCCAATGGGGTGCAATGCAAAAAAAACCCAACTGAAAATAACACTGATGTACTAAAGTTAGCTTGATTTTAAAACATTTTCGGTCCAGCCGCATGGGTTTTGCATAAACCGGTAGCCTTAACTTTTTAAAGGGCATCTCCACCCTACAAAATAATATTTTTTTATATATTAAAATATATTTTTTAACATATTAAACAATAATTTTTAATATGTTAGGGGCATCCCTTCCCACTCCCAACTGCTATATTAGATAGTTAAAAAAGAAGAAGCAGAGATCTACTTACAGCCCCTCACTCCAGCAGTGTTTCTGATCCTGCTCCCGCTTGCCAGAACTACAGGGGGCTGCCAGTCCAGCAGGGGGCGGAACTGGCATCCTTCGCTGTGATTAGCTGTGAGGCAGCCAATTACAGCCATGGCTGCTGGCAAATGAGAATGCAGTGGGACCGAAGGGCTGTAAGTAGAGTTAAGTTACACACAGTACGATAAGTAATGCTAAAGCCCCTATACATCAGATCCGTTTCTGGAAAAGAGGTATTTTTTTTTGTCGGCCGTGGTAGACTCCCTATAGGAGAAATTTTTTAACAGATTTTCTAATCCTGTATTGCAATGAGAATTATAATAATGAATATAAATTATTTATAATGTTGCTGGTTACTATACTTAACTATCGGTTTAAAGGGCATGTTCACCCCCAAAATATAATTTAACCCACTACTGCCCCACTGTGTAGTGCATAAAAATCCTTACCTTACATCCCAGCTCCAAATGGGTTCCTCCAGTAAGTCCCTCCAAAGTCCAAAAAACCGACCACTAGGACCTGGCAGAGTCCATATACAGTAGGCTCTGCCTCCTGTCTCCTTTGGGAGAATTTTGCCATGCGTACTGCAGCCCCCTCCCTCTCCCTCCCTTTCCCGTTTTGCTTTCTCTCCTCCTAGTGTGTAACCCTTTTCTGTAGTGTAGGCTCTCCTCCCCCAACCCAAACCGCCATATTACTTTTTGCGAAACTCCCCAAAACCTACTTACATTACCTTTTTTCCCCCAACGTTTTGCACGCTGCAGCCGTGTCCGTGATTGGCTGCCTCTCAGCTGCCGGTCCGGCCCCCTGCTTGCAGTTTCATCATGCAATCAGAGGGCCGTAACAGTACGTCGGAGGAGAGAGGTAAGGTAAGTAATGATCGGGGAGTTTTCTGAAAAGAGTATATGGCAGTTTGGGCTGGGGGAGGGAGCCCTACACTACACCAAAATTCCTAAAAGGGTGGAAATGCCCTTTAAAAGAGATATACCACTATATGGCTTCATTGAAAGACACATTTTGGTATCCACTGTTTTCATGGAGACACAAGAAAATATAAAAAAAATGCTAATACAAAGAGTAAAGACATTTTAATAATTATGATAACGTAATTGACCACAGAGAATTTCTGCGAAGTTCTATTTATTCTCGCAGGTTTTCCTTATTCCTATTAGTCTTTAACAATGACTTTCTATTTGTCCCATGCATTTTTGATTTTTTCTCAGCTGTTTCTTTTTCATTTTCCCTTTCCAAAATGTTCAAAGCATCCCTGATTAGAATCAAGCCTTTCAGATAGCAGTGTTTGCTTGTGGGTACAGTAAAGAACTTCATAGGATTCATTGAAAGATTTGAACAGTCTTATTCTCTGTGAACTCTAGGTGAGCTGTACGCAAGAACAAATGCTGGACAAAAATATAAATGTTTCAAGAAATGCAAAGTCTAATAAACAATTTTTATAGAAACTAGCACTTGAAAAAAGTATGTTTGTCTTTTTCTTTTCGTGTCTTTCTTTTTTTTTTTTTTAAAGAAAACTGTCAAAAGTGCTAAAGAATTGTATTTCTTTTAAGTTTTATTTTCCTTTAAGGTTATTTATATTTTGGTTAGTTACATCACAAGTATTAAAATGCTAAAGGGTATGTCCATCGTATTTTACAAGTTTCTTTTTACTGTTTTACTGTAATACGATGTGCGGTAAATACACATCTCTTACCTTCCGTTCTTCAGTAAAACTTGGCAGGAGAGCAGGTGAAACTTACCCGGGTCATTTCAAGCGCTGTAGAGAGACTCCAACTAGCTGAAAGCCCTCCGATGCATCCCCAGTCCTTTGCACTTGTGCGCGTATGCGCACACAGTGCGGGCGTGGATGCGTAGGAAGAGCGCTGGAGCGATCCGCGGGTAATGTTTCTCCTGCATTTACCTCCTGTTCTTCAGTAAAACAGTAAAAAAGAAATTTGTAAAATACGATGGACATACCCTTTAATTGACTATATTTCAAATATTCAGCCTTCAATAAAAATAATATATATCAGTATAATAAATTAATGAAGCATTTTACACTGTACGTGATTTTGATGTGATGTATAATGGCTTCTCCTTATGTAAATATTCCCTGTTGCAATACCCAATGAGCCATTCTATCTATTGACATTTTAAGTCACATTTTAACAAAAAAGGAATTTTGTTTACGTGAATTTACCAATCTTTTGCAAAAAGTAGTTTATGACATTTTTTGCATCACATTTATACATAATTACACCTTTATATTTTTTGTTTTTGCTTTCTCTGCCACAGTCTGAGATTATGTAAAAAAATGCACTTTGCCAAAGATTTCAGACGAAGAATGCCCTGGAAAGAAAGGTTTTAAATGCACACTTGGGATTATGCAAAAATGGGAGGACATAGCCATTGAGATCTTGGTTAGCTCTGTCGTTTAGCAAATTTCATACTAGTAAAATTTCTGATACAACCCACATCCTCTATAAATATGTCTGAAAAGGGCAATGTCATGATTAAGGGATTAAGTCCAGCTCTAAATTGAACCTGGGTCCAAATTCCCAGACAGAAGTCTCAGATTTTTTGGATCACTGGGATTTTTTCTGCCAGGTTTAAAACGTAAAACGTAAAAAATGTCTAGATAAAACTTACCAACCTTCATTCTCTTCCCCCTACTGCCATTTCCGGGAACAAAGACTTATTTGCGAAAAAACTTTGAGATATCTGAATTTTTGAGGATTCGAATTTGGGTATTACTCTATTGACCGAACGCAATCCACAGCCCGCGGCTCAAACCTGAGAGCCCTCCTGGGTCCTTAGAAGACCATGTGGCCCTAGGAAGGCCCTTTGAGGCTTAAGGGGTGCCGCGCTCAAACCAGGACCCACCCTCCTGGCACTTATAATTGCCCTTGTGGCCCTTGGAAGGGCCCTTGTGCCAGTGACAAGTGCCTTTAGGGCTTAGGGGTCCTGCAGCTCGAACCGTACACCCCTCCCTGGCACTTAGAAGTGCCCTTGTGGCCCTTGGAAGTAAGAGATGCCAGTTTGCGGATCCGAACCCGGATCCCGCCGCGGTTTATCACTCTTCGCAAAAGGCGGATTTTTTTCCAGATTTTCCGCCTTCCGAACTATCCGAACCGCGGATTCTCGTATTTCAAAAATACGTATTTTTCGAAATTTTCGAAATTCGAGGATTACTCGTCATTTCGAGGATATTTTCATTTTAATGGGTCTGCCTTCGTGGATTTTTGAATTTTCTAATTTTTTTGAAAAATTTGCGGATCCTCGAGCGGACTGGATTTTGCGAAGTTTCGGACATCTCTACTTGGAAGGGCCTTGTGGTATGACAAAACTGGGGCCCACTCCCGGGCACTAAGTGCCCTTTGCGGCACTTTAAGTGCAATTGTGGCACTGACAAGTGACTTTTGGAGCTTAAGGAGTCCCACAGCTTGACCGGTATCCCTTCGCTGGCACTAATGCCCTTATGGCACTTAAAAGTTCCCTAGCAGCACTGACAAGTTCCTTTGTTGTGGCCCTGTAGCTCGAAACCAGGACCCTATTGGCTCATTGAAGAGCCCTTGTAGAGTCTTCTTTCTTCTTCGCCACACTCCGCCGATGTCGCAGACACTTCTTCATGCTGGAACTCCTTCCTCGCGTTAATACGTCACTCACCAGCACTTTGCATCTTAAAAAACCACCCAACTCAACCTCTCTCACTTAGTTAGGCCAGTGATCTGCTTTACCTTATTTTCATCTCCCATCTCCTCTAGACTGTAGCAGGGCCTTTCTATTGTACCACAGTAAATGCTGTAACTACCACACTGGATACTGCTGGACCAGCACTTGAATTATTGCACTTGTATTACTTGCACTACCCTTTGTATGTAACTGTATGTTTTACTGTATTTAATGAAACTGTAAAGCATTATGATAATAATAATAATAATAATAATAATAATAAGATGGCCCATGTGGTCCGGCCTTAAATAGAATCACAAAGTTTCCCTTGGGTCCTGAAAATACAAAGAGTGCATTTATTGCCCTTACTTGATAGTACGAAGTTTTTAAAATTTACTTTTTTCATTGGCTCTCCTTTGGTCAAAGAGGAGATGCTACAGAAGTGTTTTGAATGTTTTAGGCTTTACCTTCAAGGTTCACACTTGCGTGCCTCATTCTAAGGTAAAAAGGAAGAAAGAAAAGTGGTTAAATCTTTAAGGGCTAAGCCCCACTGTCATGTTTTAACCTACAATTTGATCGCGTGTTAAAAAGTGCACACTACTGATGGAAAATGTTGCCACACTAGGTGTGCTGTGATCAGCATTTTGTGGGCAATTGCCTGCAGCCCGTTTGCATACCTTTGCGCAATTGCATTGCATGCCTGACAACGCACACTCGTGGAACAGAGTGCACGCTTGTGTTCATGTTTCTGTTCGCTGAGATGCATTGCAGTGTGGCCTCAGCCTAAATCAGAGGGAACAGAAAAACCTCAAGATTTATAAAAACTGTAAAAAGAGTTGCAAGAAACCAACAACTAGCTAAAATGAAAACCATCTTACCCTGTTATTTAATGAGCCCCATTCTGTGTCCTAATCTTTATACTATTGATATATTAAATAATTTGGGGAGGTCTGCTTGATTAAAGTATGGATATCGGAACAATCAAGCAGACCATCCCCAAATTATTTAATATATCAATATTATAAAGATTAGGACAGAGATGTGGGCTCATTAATAACAGGCTAAGATTGTAAAAGGAAGCCAAGGAGGGCAAATGTGTTAAACCCTCTGAACACGCTACAGAGAAACTAGTCCTAATAGCAGAGACTGTCAATAATATGAATGGGCATAACTAAATATTTCACTTTGGCTGACAGAGTGTATGGTACAGAAACAATTAGACAATTAATATCAATAAAACACCAGACCTGATGAAATAATCTATGTATCTTAAGAGAGCCCAGTTCAGTTATACTATATTGCTTATCTCTTTAGATTATTTTTTGTCTGGAGATGTGCCTTTGTATGATGTATTAATATACTATGAAATAATAATGTATAAAAAGGTATATTATTGGTAACTATGGACACTGTAACAGTTTAACATTGGTGATGGGAAAGGTACTAAGAAACGTTTGTTTGGGATTTTATCTTGGACTATGTATCATGAACTGATCTCAAGTAGAAATGTATATGTATTAATGAGAACTAATCTGGTCAAACTAACTTGTTGGTTTTTATGATAATTTGAGTAAGAATTTAGATCCTGGCATCCAGAGGATTGGTGGTATATTTTTTGCAAAGGCTCAGGCTACTGTGCCCTCAGGGCTTTCTGATAAATTACATTTCTTTTGTGAATTCCAGCATGGTTTAGTTTGTTCAAATCAACTGATTTTTATTTTGGTTTGGGAAAGGGGCACTTCCCTCTGTCATGAAGAACGAGTATTGGTTCAAACCATGTATTGATAAAGATGTAAGTAGATACTGCCACAGTTTCAAAAACTGAAGAACAAAAAAAACTTGGCAGTGGATTAACCAATTCCTGGAGGCTGGCAAACTAGGATAGAAAAAGAGCCAAAAATAAAATTAATATTTATCTCTCGCATGGAGCTGCAACAAAGGTTTGCAGGGGAGTTTCTATAAAACTGCATATTTTGTAAGCTACTTGTCACCTTTAAAAAAAAAAATGTTTTTAATTTAACCCTCTCTATATGTTTGTTTACTACTGACTGCCAATCAGCTTTGCCTTGTTGCTAGCAATGGTTTGACCCTTGCAACTAGATACAAGCGAGAAAAGCAGATGTTCTGTAAATTGTCTTACAACATTTATAAAGAGAAAAGTCTGCTCTTTATCATTAATTGAACATGAAAAGAAGTCTTGAGGGTTCACTTAACTCTGGCACGTCTACTATATAGAAAATTATATATGGAGAAGGTTGGTTTGAATTCTCCAGGTGCTAAGATTTAAATCACTGGGAAAACTTTATTCTCAGTACGTGCCGGCCATTTCTCCGTGTGTGTCCATGTGTATTATTTTCAAACAATAAATGATGGTTTTCATCAACTGATGGAAGTTTAACTTGTTGACTGGAGCATGTAATCTCTCTTGACAGTGTTTTATACACAAAATCACAAAACAGGACTCGAGTATTTTTATTCTCATTATTCCTATGGGCCTATGTGAGGCCTGTAGCAAAGGTACGACTGACACTAAGGATCAAATATTCCAGAGTGTATGAAAACGGCAAATGGTACAATTAAAAGATATTGAGGACACAAGCTTATTTAATGGCAAAAAAGGTTAATATAAGACAGTAGATAGTTTAATTATAGGACAGTAGAATATGTAAGAGGGTTTGTGATCATGCGCCTTATACTGAAAACAGCACATGCCATTCCCCATTAACTTGTAAACGTAAAACAGGTATGACCATGTGACCAATTAAACTGCGCCTTTATGTAATTCTCAGGAGATCTGAATATGCTGTCAGGGACCCATGCTTAAAATCCAAATTATACTGAAATTAAATTTGTTTTTTCATTATTTTGAATCTTTATCTCTTTCCGAGTAATTTACCGCCAGTCAGCCAAATGTTTGACAACTGATTGCTGCAATAATTTCAGTCTCCTGCCAATAAAACAGGAGATGATCGTTTGGGGACTAAAGTCCCCAGACAACCTTGTCCCAATAACAGAGCACATTCGGAAACACACAACAACTGTGTTTTCACTCTCCCCCTTTGCTGTGGATGCTGGGTGATTAATGAAAAAACCTGTGGGTACTAGGGGTCAGCTCCCATAATTCACTTATCTGGGAACACCGCTAAGTGTATGCAGTACACATTACAGTAAACTGCCAGTCTTGCTTCCTGGAAGCTGACAGCCATTCATAACACTCAGAATCCCTCCCTCTGACACCAGAACAACGATTTCATGTGCAGTTTTTTTTGTGTAAACACATTAAAATGCTCCTTCCCCAACCTAATAAATTCCTTTGCTTTTCATAAATAACAAAAAAGTGTTTTGTCTTTGCTAGTATAGATAAAGAACTGGGAACATTTACATTTCAGCAAAAATAAGTATAGAGAATTGTAACCAGCAACCCTCTATACGGTTCTTTCTAAAAAGAATGCTTTTCTACCTACTTATACCACAAGGGCTATAAGTAAAAACCTAGTTCATGTAGAATATCTCTTTTGCTAACACTAATAAGCAAGCAAAAAGGGAGCATGGGAATCGCAACCTGTGTCCCAACATTCTCATTTTTTTCCTACCCACACTTTAGCAGAATAGCGCCACCTATCTGCAATAGATGAATACAATTCTATCTTGCAATAGATAGAAGCATTTCAGTAGGAAGTATAGAAATCAGTTCAATTTTTTGTGCTGACTGGAGACTGTCACAATTCATGCTGGTTGTTAAATAAACAACAAAGCTTCTATATATAAAGTTTGTACATTATAGAAACTTTATAGTTTTTAGAAATCATGCAATAAACTCAGGCAAAGTAGACTATGGCTATAATTATTTTCATAAGTAAACTAGGGGATTTGAAATTTGTTGCATGAGACAGTGAATCCTTGGGTCAGGGGCGTGGCAATGCAAAATGGCTAATAATCTACAGGGCTGAAAATACGTAAAAAAAATAAAATAATGAATTTTGGCCTTTAATTTTATTGAGGAATGGAGGTAAGAAGCTGTATCTTACAGACTACCCGTAGGAGACCGCTAGTGATTGGGTAAAATGCCCTTTACCTTCGTTTAATGGTCTCTGCATGCTTTATAGAAGAACGGATGTAAGACACAGCTCCTTTACCTCTCTGTTTTTCATAAAACTAAATACCAAATAGTTTTATCGTACATTACCCTTTAAAACTGAGTCAGTGTATTCAAAAACCTTTATTACTGACGCTCCCGTTCTCATTAATCAATTTTAGTTTAGGCTGTTGGGTTCGACGGCAGCTCTCATGGTCCTCTTGAAAAGAAGTTGCACAGCATCATGAGGAGGAGTCTTCTGTCCTTGCCCATGTTAAATCTAGAGGCTGTGCTGTGCCGTTATAATCGTGTACTTACTAATTGCTTCTATGGCAAGCGCCCAAATGTTTTCATTGGAACTAGGCCAGGGAGCATGTTGCCCTAGCCCTACTGGGCCAGTCCCTCCCCTGACATGCAAAATAGTATTTCAAAGAACAGCAAGATTGTCAGGATTAAGTTACATGTAATTGAGGTTGAATAAACGATATACGTCCTCAAGTCAACCTTTTCAACCCCTCCTTTTTAACCTACCCTACAGATGATCCAGAGGAAGGCAAAAAAAAAAACTTTAAAATGGGGGGTATTCCTGGATCAACAGAACTACAGTATATGTTTAAACTCGAGTCTTTCTTAATATTCAGTTTAGAACTTATCTAGGCCACTTTTAAAGCTATTTAATGAACTCTTTCCATTACCACATCTCTTTTTCACTGTTCTCGACTATAAAAACCTTTCTAACCTGAAGATGCAAATTTCTTTTCTTCCAATCTTTAATGAATATCCTCTGATATTCTTTAAGTCCCTGATATGACCTATTAGGAACAATGCACCAGAGAGTTTCATTGTATGGCCAATAAATATATTTTGGTTTATAGTTTATAGACATATGGATTCCTGAGGAATGAGCTGGCAGAGAAAAGTGAACCCCATGGATATTACCTCTCTTATATACACCTAAGTAGGCCTACTGAATTTGGTAGCTAGAATGTGAATCTGAGAGTCATATTTAAGACACAGTGCACCCTTAAATGTCCTTACGGTTATGTTTTTAATCTTGCAACTGAAGAAGTTAGTGATGAAGTTTTTTGAATTACACTTGTGTGTGACCATCACGTTTTAAAAACAAAAAGTTGGCTATTTTATAGTTATATCCCATTTTCTTATATTACTATTCCTAAAATGCTCCTAAAGGAAATTACAATCCACGTGTCTGGCAATTTCACGCCTCCCCTGCTGCTGTTGTATATGGTTAATGCACACAGAGAGAAGAGGCTGCTTCACTAATGGCCACTGCCCATGGGCCCCCACTTTCACCATCACGCTTTTTAAACCTGACTGTCATAACCTGGAAACCGCAGGACATGGATCACGTTTTGTAAATCCTTTAGGAGCAATCTTAGGAATAAAGTGTGGTTAACAAAGTTGGTTTTGGGATCTTTAACATAAACATAGAATATAGATTTGGGATGGGACATACGTACCCTTTAATAGTAAATAGCCTGGGAATAAACACATTAATTCAAATACCTAATATGCATTTAAAATATGGGTAATATATTTTCCTTTTAAAATTTTTAAAAATTAATTTGATTACTATTTTCCTAACCTAATCTAGAAAACCTGAAAAATGCTTTCTTAGCATTTATGTGAAGGACTGAAAATTATAAGCAGGTTTTTAAGTAATTCTAACAGTTTTGTACATTATAATGACTGGGAGCAGAGTGAACAACATTTTCATAAAGAGATCATCAACATCTTCCTTAACCCACAGGGCTGTTTCATTTTTTTCATTAAATATTTGTTTCCTTTATATTCAGGATATGCCCTTGCAGACTTGTCAATCCTTCCCAATTCAAAGGCAGAGCACAGTGTTTGATTTCATCATTCATAAAACTTTTACAAGACGCTTTAGAAATCTTAACCCAGCATAACCACCTGAATGCTGCAGATAATAGCAAGGGCAAACCTTTGCAAATTAATTGGGCATCATCCCCCAAGTACATATATACCAGCATCACACTGCAATTTATTACCACAATTTGAATGTATTACTAAATGCACTGATTCTGTTAACTTGTTTAAAGTGCAATATAAAGTTGCCATATCAACACAACAATATTAATGTAAACTGAACCAATTATAATTAATGAAACTGAATGCAATATTGAGTTGCAGTGGGTTTTCAACCCATTTTGCAGGCTTGTGGGATTACTGAAAAACGTTTGTGAAGTGGCAAACACCCACGCACTACATATAAAGTTTGGTGCATTAATAGTTAAGTTGAAAAACAATACCCCTCCACTCTTACAAAAGTCCCAGGACTTACCTACCATTCTTTTTTCCGTTATTCTTGGTCCGTTAGGCTAGAGAATGGCAAAACTCACACAGTTTTCATCTCTGTTTTCCGGATTTCCCGGACCCGGGAACATCCTGAAGATCTGAAAACGGAACGAATTCGATTATATCGAATGTTGCGACTATTTCGAGATTACGAAAATAACCTAAACTTTTCGATAATACCGAAATAACGTCTGAAGACCCACTTTTGAATTTTCAACCATGTTTTCAAGAATTATCAAATTTCTAGATTCTTTTTTTAAAAAACTTTTCCGCGAATACCATTAAACAATTTCGCAAATAATCGCAAAATTAGGCTCCAAAGTTCCGAACTCCAGACGATCCGTCCCAGATTCAGATGCTCTTCGTATTTCAGAACCAAAGGGTTCCATGTCGATCCGGGTCCCAGCCAGTTATAGCATTGTTGGAGCCACGTTTAGGGAAATTTTATGTGGTTTAAAACTACAAGACAAAATGATGGCAGACTAACTGAATGTGACAATCAAAACCAGTTTTGGAGAAAATGTGTGGTTTGGGCCATGGACAAATCTGAATCAAATACTGAGACATTTCCATAGGGGTTTCACTTTGTTCAAGTAACATTTTGTGCGGGAAAATCCCTGCGTGATTACTAAAAAGTTCAATCATAAATAAAAAAACATTAAAAAGAAATGAAATATCGTTTAATCCCTAAAAAAAAAAAAAAGATTGACTTCTTAATATTCTTTTAAGGGTTAATAAAATGCCGTTTGGTGGTTTGTTTTATTAAGTGAATAAGCTGTGGGCAAATGAAGAAATGGTAAAAGATAATTAAAAACAGTTGTTACAAAATAAATGCTGAAACATGTCATGTAAATAATTAGCATTTGCCGTTCTTTCGTTCTGCTGCTGTCCGACTCAATTATCATGTTGTAACTGCTACTATTGAATGGCACTGGTTCTATTATCAGACACTGCAGAGGCATTACAACATGCACAGGCACCGCCCCAACCCATCACACCATTTTTAACACAACCTTATAATTTAACTCAGTAAACTTAGAGCGAGTGGTTGGAGGAACTTATGTGCCGAAGTGCAAATACTCTGTTAGTTTTGTAGCATGAAAAGTAGTCAGAGCACGAGGAATAGTAAGTCGTGCTTTAGTCAGAGTGTACTATTCTTAAGGCTTTTCCCATTGTGCTACCGTCGGGGGGACCCGCTAGAGCCACATAGGATTGTTGGGATCTAGGCACCACTCACAAGCAACGGCAACTTGGCCAGACATTACTTGGTGCAAAAAGTCTCCACTCAAAGATCCTCTATACATACTATACCTACCTACTAAAAAACTCTCCTAATAAGTACCCCAAGGACTTATACTCAATCTAGTATAGAGTTGATGAGATCACACTGACTGTATCGTTAACTGCTTAAAGGGACTGTCCACCCCTCTCTACAAAATCTATATCTTTACATACCCCCCAAATCCTGGACCACATTATATACAAAAGTGGATGGGATGACTTATAGGATACATTAGAAGAAATTTAAAAAAAACAATTTTCTCACCATAATTGCCCTTTAATGTTTGTTTCCATGCAGCTAAGAGAGTCATTATAAAGGAGACCCGTATCAGCTGAGAAATTATGTCTCTCGAGAAATATAAGAATGAGAGCATAATACCTAGGGGATTAAGAATGAAAAAACGCCCCACCTTTTATGTTGAAGAAGACAATCCATTTATGGCAGATTGGAACAGGATTTTGTCTGACCGTTCCTTTAAGTTAATTGATTTAATATTAACACACAAGATAAATAAATTGGATGTAATTTTGTGGGAAGTCAAAGCTAATGAGAACACTCTTGACACCTTTAAATCAGATCCTTTATATAAGGAATTAAATCAAAAGTTAGTTGGGAATGTAGACAGGATTGAAAAACAGGTTATGGAAATTAAGATCCGAAAGTACCAGAAGGATTATAAAGAAAATAGGGTGTATAATGTATTCGAACGTGCTAATAATTATGGGTCAAATAGACCTTTTCATGGAGGCAGACAGAGAAAGGGCAGTGCACACTTTAGAACTCCTGCTAAGTCCATTTTGAAAAAAGATAGATTGTATAATAAAAGAGTAACAGGGAGATTCAATAAAAGTTCTTATCGTTTCAAATGGTGCCAATTTTGCCCCAACCAATCAGATCTTATTTAACATTTGAAAGCTAACATCTGATTGGTTGGGGCAAAATTAGCCCCATTTAAACAATAAGAACTTTTATTGAACAGCCCTGTACGTTTTTCTACAAGTGGCAGTGATGGGGAAGATTTTTCGGACAGTGCCTGCTCTCTTTCTTCCTCAATGTCTTCCAGGTCCTCTCAGAGAAAAGAAAAAATGAACAAAACTTTTTCCAAGGATCTACGTACAACAAATGCAGGAAGGCATTCAGGTCCTAGTCAAAAGAACTATATGAGGAGTAGATGGGATACAGAAACAATTGAGGATGATGAACCTAATTTCAAGAATAAGTCTGGCAGGAAAACTTTCCCTTTAGGTCAAAAAGAACACAACAAGGACGCAGGTATGATGATGAACAAAGGATATTGTTTGAGGGAGAGAAAGAAAAACAGGACAATGTTTTGAATCTTTCACTTAACGAACTACAAACTTTCTGTCCTCAGCAAGGGTTTATCTTTCTGCCCCACTGAATCATTTAACCTATTAGGAACGTTAATGGACTTAAATAGGTTTGTGAGAAAGATTATTTTGAGAAAATATTTTTTACAGGAACGAGAGGACAGTAAGTATTCATAATGATGACAATGGTACTAACGTCTTTTCTTATTTAGATATAGAGGTATTGAATAATCTAGAATGTCTTTGTACTCTTTCAAATAATGAGACAGGAACCCTACCAAATCTAGGTGTTGATCCTAAAATGCACAAGGATAAGTTTAAAGGGAAATCAAATTTCTATCCAATGAAAATTAGATTATATTATAAAATTAGATTAGAAAATTAGAAGAAGTAGATAATTTTTAGGAGCTAGAAGAGATGGAATTAAAGGAATTGAAGCAGTCATGTTTAGCAACTGGGAATGAAGGAGTTAGAAAAAATATGTCAGCACAGGAGTATAAAGCGATGGAAAATCTCAGGAAGGATCAGACTATAATAATAAAGAACTCGGATAAGGGGGGTTCAGTTGTAGTACTTAATAGGGAAGACTATAAAAAAGAGGCATTAAGCCAACTATAGGATACAACTACGTATAAAAAATTGGCATCTGACCCCATTGAGTGCTTTAAAGGCATCTTAGATAAATTGGTGGATGATGGGGTGAGTATCGGATTATTAGTTTAGACATTAATAGGTCTTTGGTTCCCATACATCCTATAACCCCCATCTTCCACCATCTTCCACAAAGGTGATTTCCCACTCAAGGGAAGACCCATTGTTGCGGGAATATCATCTCTAAATGAGGGTCTGTCGGAACTTATAGACCTTTTGTTACAGCCTTTTGTCAAAAGGCTTTATTCATATGTAAGAGACATAACACATATCCTAAGTGTCCTAGAGAGTGTAACATGGCAAAGTGGCAACATGCTAACAATGGCAAATGTGGTATCCCTTTATTCATGCATCCCACATGAATTTGGAATACAGGCTGTACGCTATCATTTGGATGGCTACAGCATTTATTCACAGGAATGGAAACATTTCCTCCTTAATGCCCTTAAATACCTGTTGACCCACAACTTTTTTCAGTTTGACTGGACTTTCTACAAACAGTGCTGTGGAGCCTCAATGGGGGAAAAATTTCCCCCTACATATGCCAATTAGTTTATGGGGTGGTGGGTGGAAGTACATCTCTTCCACCACCCCATATTTGCAGGATCAGAGCCCAAAATAATCTTATCATAGGTACAATATATAGATGACCTTCTGATTATATGGAAGGGAACTAAAGTTGAGTTTGAATCTTGTTTCAGGGAACTGAGCAATAACATACAGTATTTAACTTAAAATTTACGTACCATTTTGGGGGTGACTCAGTGATATATCTGGATCTTCAAATAGGGGTAACAGACACTGGTCTATATACAAAAAACCATCGGAAACCTGAAGCTAGAAACTCAATCCTTTAAGCCTCTTCCAACCATCCATATCATTGTATTAAAGCTCTGTCCTATGGTAAATTTTTAAGACTTAGAAGTAACTGTTCCACGGATGATATGTTCCATGAAGCCAGTAACCAGATGAGCATTAGACTGCAAGAGAGCAGTTTTAGTAAGGATTTATTAAAAAATGCTCACTATAAGGCAAAAATGGCAAATCGGGACAGACTTCTACAGGGCTCTAGGAAGGAATATTCTCATCAAAGGGGTTAAAAGGAATTAAGCTCTGGGAAGAATGATTACAGTAAAAAATATCTTTTTCTCTACCAAATATAGTCCACAGTTTGAGCAACTGTTGGTGAGGAATTTAACCTCCTATTTACAGGATAGTGGGGATGTGTTATGGAAGCTTAAAGATCTTAAATGGCAAGAACACTATTTATGGGTTACTATAAATCATTATACACTTCTATTACACACAGATATGGCCTTACTGCTATAAAATATATGCTTAATACGACCAGCCATTATTCAGAAGATCTAAAAAATTAGTAGAAGCTACTCATTTTTGCTTACCCATAATTATTTTTTGTTTGACGGGTCCTTCTTCCTCCAGAAGTGCAGGACCGCATTGGGTGCGGCCTTTGCGCCCACCTATGCCAACCTATTCTTGGGTTGGTGGGGACTGTCCCACATCTCTGGAGGAGGTGGTATCCGTCTTTCAAATATAGTATGGTATGGTCGCATTATAGATGACCTTCTTATGATTTGGTCTGGTAATCAAGATGACTTATTGACTTATGTAAATTAACTTAATACCAATGATTGTAACATAGGTTTAACAATGTCATCCAATCCAGAAAAAATCTGTTTTTTAGACTTAGAACTTAGAAGCAATAGAATTAAGGGCTGTGTAGAATCAACAGTGTATAGAAAACCCATTTTGGGCAACAATGTCCTTAAGGCGGACAGCTGCCACCCACCTGACGTCATACGGAGTATTCCTTACAGCCAATTTATAAGGTACAAGAGAATTTGTAGTACTGAATTAGAATTTGATATAAAAGCAGATGGTTTAGAAAAAAGATTGGTTGATAGAGGTTATTCTCGTGAAAAGGTGCAACTGGCTTGAGCAAAAGCGAACCGGATGTCTCGTGAATTACTGTTAATTCCTAAGAATAAAAATCAAACCAACTCTCATACTAAGAGATATATATATTTTTCTACCCAATACAGTACTGATTTCAAAAAAGTATGTACAGTTGTAAAAATGTTTTAACCCATTTTACGGGCTGATAAAGATTTAGATCAAGTTCTTAAAAATAGTAACATAAAGGGCCCTATTTATAAAAGATCGGTATCATTATCGTAAAATACCGATCGTTATTTACCGATATCGTTAAATACTGGTCGTTAGCGTTAAATACCGGTCGTTATTTACCGATAACGACCGCTATTTACAGATATCGGTAAATACCGGTCATTATCGGTAAATACCGGTCGTTATTTACCGATAACGACCGTTATATACCGATATCGGTAAATAATGGTCGTTATCGGTAAATACGATAACGATCGGTATTTTACGATAACGATACCGATCTTTTATAAATAGGGCCCAAAGTTTGTATCAAAGAAAGCTACAACCCTAGGCAATATTCTAGAACGTAGCTTAGTACAAAATGTTCCAAAACCTACACCAGTTTGGTTGCAACATCAAGGTACATATAAATGTGGAGGAAAGAGATGCATGACTTGCACTGTACTTTCTATGAGTAATACATTCAGCTGTTATGTTACAGGGAAAATATATAAAAACCGACAATATATAAATTGTAACACCAAAAACGTAGTTTATTTGTTAGGATGCAAAATATGTAAGAAGCAATATGTGGGTAGAACCATACGTACATTAAAAAGTCGTATTAGGGAACACGTCCTTGCCATTAATAACATTGACATGTCATCTCCCATTGGAAGACACTTTGGTGAATGTGAGGGTACTAGTAGTAATGATTTTATGGTACAAGCAATAGAGAGGGTAACTCACCCTCTTAGGGGTGGAGATACTTTACATCTCCTTAATAAAAGGGAGGTGTTTTGGATGTTTAACTTACAAACTAGATATCCACTAGGCCTTAATGCAAGAGGGGATGTTTCACACTTTGTTTAATATGTATATATAGATTATTAAGTCTTTTTTTCTTTTATAATTATTTTCATTTATCCTGTTCAATCTTCTTTCTTTTTATTGACTTTAGTATTGTATACTCAGCTAATGATTGAATTGTCTTATTAACATATGTATAATAAGCTAATTGCTTTTTAAGCATGATCCTTGTTGGACCCCCAAGCCATCTATTATTAAGGGCATTGCCCGAAACGCGTCAGGTGGCTGACGTGATATGTGCCGATTTCTGCTTTTACTGATGTTCTGAATAAAGTTATACGTTTTTAAAGGAAGCGAGGTGCGGCCTGTTGTTACTGCTTGCCTTGATGTCCTGACGCTGTGGAGAGCCTCTACTGGTTTGCATTAGAGATGTCCGAACTTCGAAAAATCCGGTCCCCTCAAGGATCCGCGGATTTTCGGAAAAATCCGAAAATTCGAAAATCCGCGAGCGGACCCGTTAAAACGTATTAAAATGACAGTTCGGCAAAATCCGCATTAAAAGTGGTCTAAATAGCCTTGGTAATGTACACTAAATCACTCAGGGACTTGGGTAATGATCTTGGACACGTATAAATGCCTACAATACCTAAAAATTACAGTCCGCTAGAGTGAATTAAAAGAACAGTATTTTTCGAAAATACGAGGATCCATTGCTTTTTACTACATACTGCCTGCACAATGGCAAGCTCTGTAAGGCAGCTCTATGCCACCCAGTACCTCCTGGCCAGGGGGTACGATGATTTCCCCCCAGGAACCCGTCATGTGCGGCGCCGAAAGCGCAGGATAATGGAGGGGCTCCAGCGCCGGCTGGCGCGCCGCTTCCAATACCAGACCACTGTCTCTACCCTCCAGAGACAGTGGTCTGATCTCAAGAGGCAAAGGCCTCATTATGTTGAAGCTATGCTGCAACTGATGGAAGGCAAGTACCGTATATACTCGAGTATAAACCGAGTTTTTCAGGCTGTAAAATCAGCCTGAAAACTTGAACTCGGTTTATACTCGAGTCACTGGTTTACCACTCCGGCAGCAGCACACTCATTCCCTGTACTGGCGCGCCGGCATGACGTCATTGCCCGGCGCCAATTAGTGACGTCAGCCGGCACGCCAGTACAGGGAATGAGCGCGCGGCTGCCGGAATGCTTACCGTACCTACCGAATGATCTTCAATGCTGGCACACAGGCACAAGTCCCAACAGGAAGGCCCAAGTTACTGGATGGACAAAGAGGAGAGCCCACAGGTACACACTGAACTGGGTGGGAGGGTGAGGGTGCAGATGATTGGAAACTACAACTCCCAGCTAATAAAGCATGCTGGCAGTTGTAGTTTCCAAACATCTTGAATGCCAATGAAGAAGAATGTAGTTGTCTTTTAAATGAACAGCAGAATTCTCATACAGTAATGTCTATTACTGTATGGGAATTCTGCTCTCCACTTAAAGAGCAACTAAAGCCTCAAAACAGAATCAGAAGGCAGTAGTGGTTAGTACATTTTCTACCCTCTGTTTATACTCGAGCCAACCACTTTTATTAGTTTTTTTAGGTGAAATTGGGTACCTCGGTTTATACTCGGGTCGGTTTATACTCGAGTATATACGGTATACTTTTTATTATATTACTGTATTGTAATAAGTAGTAAACTATTTTAATTCACTTCTGACAAAAACATATTTATATATATATTTTTTTAAAAACATCCACAATCCATAAATTTGGCTAGAGAGAGAGAGAGAGATCCAAGTTCTTTGTATTTCTCATTCACTGGTTATTATTACATTATTATTATTATATTATTCAATATCAGCCCTATTTAAAGGGTAAGTAAAGTCAAAAAATAAATCACTGAAAAGTGACTTTATTTAACATATCACCTATAAATTCAAAATGATACCCACACATAGACACAGGTAAACACACTTGGCCCCCCCTTCCATTTCCATGGCAGCCTTATTTAAAGGCTAAGTAAAGTTAAAAATGAAATCGATCATTAAAAATTGATTTCTTTTTACCTTATAAATGCACACTGATACCCACAAATAGACACAGTTAAACACACTTTACTGACCCACCCTTTTAGTTACATGGCAGCCCTATTTAAAGGGAAAGTAAAGTCAAAAATTAAATTTTTATCAAATATTAAAAATTGATTTTGTCTTTCAAAAATGTCATCTTCAAATATTTATTTTTACACTCCAAAATTAAAAATGTTGTGTTACCCACAAAATCTATACAAATACAAGTACACACAGCTACTGATGCTCCCCTACACCCAACCAACTTTTCCCTTTCCATGGCTACAATACACACAATAAAAATATAAGTACTTAGCCAGAATAAGGTATGAAATCATTGCCATAGAAATATGATTGACTTTTAAAGCAACTATAACATATTGCCTTATTTAATTTGTATTGTCAAGCAGAATTCAAAGTATATAATTAAATATACCCTTTAGATATATCATTCATTATGTATTTTTTTTATTTTAATTTGCAGCGGAATCATCCTCCGACACCCCACCCCCACCACCGTCCCCGCCAGAGGAAGTGCAGCCTATTGAAAAAAATTTTTCATTTATCCAAGGCCACATTACAGCGCACACGAGCGCTGCAGAAACAAGCATACAAGCACGTGTTTCTGGTGCGCTCATGTGTATTGCCGTGCGAGTGCAGTACAATAGCACAATTGTGCAAAAATTGAGGATCACATTAATTGTGCCACACTATTGTGTGCTTTTTAACACGTTGATGTGTCCAAGCCCTTTATCCAAATGTTTGCATATTTTTTGACAACTTCTCCCAGAATTGTTTCAGTAAATGTATTCGAACATTTAATGACAGTGAGAGTTAAAATAAATTTCCTTTTTTTTTTTTAGCACTACCACCAACTAGCCCTCCGGGCTCTCCATCACCCCCACTGGGCAGTCCACCGCCCTAAGTGGAGGCACCTGGCATCAGCCAGACACGTAAGTGCATCCTAAGCAATTTTTTTTATCTTTTTATTGACCTTGATTGTCAGCAAATAATTAGTGAAATTATCAGTGATAATTAAGTGAATTTTATTATTTCACTGATAAAATTTTTTGTAAAAAAAAATGCAACAAATCTATTAATTTGGCTTGAGAGACAGATCTTCTCATTTCTCATTCCCATTTATTGTCCCCGACTCCCCATTGTTTGAGCTGTATCTTGTCCCTCAGTTTTTGAGCTTAAGTCACGAAATTCGGTCCAAACGTCCAAAATTATCCAAGAAATGTTCACTACATAGCCTTTTAGGAAATGTTCTTATACATGTAATATATTACTAATGGATTGGACAGTGATTGTTGAAATAAAACATTTTTTTTTGCTAGAAGCAGGACCAGCCCCTCCACCCTCTCCAGCCCCTCCACCCTCTCCAGCCCCTCCACCCTAATGAAATGTTATATACAAGACTATTAATATCTGTATTTTCCCAGTGTAAAATCCACGCTACATGATGCAACATTGGGTACTGTGGGTTTGACAATGCTTTTATGGGGGCTGCTCCACTAAAAAATTTTTGTATGTAGCACAGTCCTAGTGATAAAAAACCAAGAATGTTCTGATACAATTTCGCAATAAACGTAATGTTTTATGCCAGCATTACCTCCTGCTGTTTATCAGTAATCCCCCATGATGCAATAATATCGCTTTAAGTGGAAGTTCAGTGATAATATATATACTTTTAAGATTTTATCCATCCCAATGACCTTAATCTGCCCATTCAGCATTGTGTCTGTGTATAAATAAAAGCAACGGAAATACTGACTTCCTGTTTGCAGGACCCCTAATAGAGATCGTTATGGTCTTGCCCTTGACCCAGTCCCTGGGTTGATTCAGTTACTGCTCAGTAGAGATCTGAGCATGTGTAACCCATCCAACAGCCAATCAGTAGAAATCACTGTTACCATAACTAGGTATGCATAATATAAACTAAGAATTTTAGAAATAATTATATTTTATACTGAGCTTTCCTTTTTATGACATACCGCAACATTATTGCATTGCAGTACCATGTATGTGTAACTAGCTGTCAGGTGCAAAATTGCATCACCCGCATGGTGCTTTAGGAAATGTGCTCGAACATCTTCAACACAATTCTCTCAATATCTTCCTCCACAGATTACCAGAACATACAGCGGGATATCCGCCACATGGGGGGGCACCTGGAGGCGCCTGACAAGACTGGAGAGGAGGGTATCCAGGCTGGAACCCCAGTGATTTTTTTTTTTCTGTAAATAGTTTAAAAAAAAAAAAATTTATTATATTATTATATATAAAAACTGTTTTTGAAAAAAAAATGTTTTTGGGCTTTATTTTTCGATATATCAAATTATTCAGATAGATTCATAATCAATTTTTATTTGAAAAATTACAATACACATATCTATTTAGCTAGCTCTATGTCTGGTACTTATAATTGTATATACCTTACCATTAATGCCATTACACACACCACATTGGCCACATTCCCCTATATAGTAGTTTGCACACAACAAGGGAAAGAAGGCAATGGGGGGTACTGGGTTACATAATGTCCACTGCGGTTTGCCACCATTGTTGCGGGGCCAGGCAGGCTTGGCCCCACTGGACATACCCCTCACCCCATTGGCCTCTCTCCCCCAGAGTATGCTTCGTGCAAGGGAAAGCAGGTGAACGGGTAAGGCTTCGTAGGAACAGCACCATTGAGTTACAGCAGGCCCACTGAGGTTTGCCACCATTGTTGTGGGGCCAGACAGGCTTGGCCCCACTGGACATACCCCTCACACCATTGGCTTCTCTCCCTCAGAGTATGCTTCGTGCAAGGGAAAGCGGGTGAACGGGTAAGGCTTTGTAGGAACCTCACCATTGAGTTACAGCAGTCCCACTGCAGTTTGCCACCATTGTTGAAGAGCCAGGCAGGCTTGGCCCCACTGGACATACCCCTCAGACCATTGGCTTCTCTCCCTCAGAGTATGCTTTGTGCAAGGGAAAGCGGGTGAACAGGTAAGGCTTTGTAGGAACCGCACCATTGAGTTACAGCAGGCCCACACTTTGTAATATGGAGTATTAAACAACAAGGCTAGTCCTTAAAAGGACTGTTGGGTCTCAAGATGTGCGAATACAGGGGTGGTTAACAACAAGGGCTAAACCACCATACTGAAATCCACACACAGAAAGCTCAAAAAAAGCTCAAAAAGCACAAAAAACTCTCTCCAACTACTACTCTGTCAGGTCTCCACTAAACACACTCCAACACACTGACAAAATGGTGCCTGTGAAGCAACCTTTTATACCCAGGGGGCTGGCAATAATAATGTTAGCTGCCATTGGATAATTTGGGACATGTGGCTTGCTCCGTCTTGAAAATAATCCCCAAAATGCTGAAATTCCACGAATTTACAAGAATTTCTCGTATTTTCCCGTATTTCGAAAATACGGAGATCCTCGTAATTTCTAAAATTTTCAAAAATACGGGAAATCTGCGATTCGGAAGTTCGGAAGGCAGAAAATCCGGAATAATCTGCCGTTCGCGGAGGGAATGAATCCGCGGCGGATCCGGGTTCGGGTCCGCGAACCGGCCATCCCTAGTTTGCACTCCTGTAGCGAGGTCTGTGAGTGGCCCTACTCTTTTTCTTTTGGCTTCACAGTTTGAGCAGGTAGTCAACTGTATTAATAAATGCTTGCCCATTTTAGAACAAGATCCAGAGCTACACAAAGTTTTAAAGCAGGGGTGTAAAACTGGGTGATATATTATCACCCAGTATGTTTAATACTAAATGTGAACAGAGGTCGACCTGGTTGTCATGTAATGGCACATATGCTTGCAGAGCAAACTGCAGCAAAACATGTCTGTATATGTGTACAGAAGTCTTCGGCCTTTAACAGTTCAACCACAGGTAAATCATATGACATACGACAAAATATAAATTGCAACAGCAATTATGTTGTATATCTCATAACGTGCACGGCATGCAACATTCAATATGTTAAATGTACGTCAAGCTCTCTAAAATCAAGGATTTAAGAACATATTAGGGACATTGCAATGAAAATAGTCCAGTTGGCAGACATTTCAGAGACTGTAATCAGTCTAATCTGAAATATTCAAGGTATACAGAAAATAAATCCAGATAAACGTAATAGAGACAGGTTGGCCTTTTTACGGAGGTCTGAGGGATTTTTAACCTGGTAACAAGAATTCCATCGGCCTGAACTCTAGGTACGATATTTTGTGTTATATTGACTAATTTGTCACATGGCATGTAATATATCGGCTTTTTTAATAATTCCCATATTATGATTTACATACTTACCTGGGAGGTTAACATTTGGGATTTATAGAATATATATACACAGTACACACTCTGTTCTGAAAAAACTAGCATAGAGTGTCAAAGAGTAGCGGACAGCTCACACATGTATCACTATCCTTATTCATTAACATAGTCAGCACAGGGAATAGCTTGGGTCCTTTTACCTTTAGTAAGTAACAAATTGTTTCTATTCGAAAATGTGTCTTTTAACACTATTGTTTTTAGAATGTTGTTGCTACATTTGTAATCTGTAATATGTTACATTGTTTTAGACATTGTTAGGAGTGTATCCAATAGTAACCTACGTCCATGAGGGCCGCTCCCTCTCAGTGACGTGGGTCTCTCCTTAAGAGTAGAGATGTCCGAACTTCGAGATTTTTCGTAATTTCGGACACACCCCCATCCTATGAGTAAGAGCCGGTTAAGGCTTGAAACGCAAAAGGCGGGATCTTTTGTGCTTGTTTGTCTATGGCCATAAGTGCTCAGTTAACTTTGCTGTTTTTACCAAGCGGGGCTGTACTTACTGGATTCTGGTGTGCACAATACAGTTCTCCAGATGTTGTGTATCCTAACTAAACCACAAGCTATATTCGCTTTGATGGAGAATGTTCTCATCAACTGGACTTCAGTCTATATTGCTATAAACTACTGTTTATTGTGTTAATTTTACCTGCCACACTCTGGGAACCATAATAATAATATACAAATAAAGGGGGTGATACAATAGACTGTGCTAATAGGAAAATAACTGAAAAACCAAGCTACATAATGTATTATAAAAGTTAACATGGGTTTGATACTCATTTTACTGTGCCTGCGCCATTTCTGTATTTTTTAAATTAGCATAGCGCACCCAATGCAATAAGTTAAAAGTTAAGTTTTACACTATTATTTAACAAGAAACATAACACTTATTCAGTCGGGGTACCCAAGGCTGCTTACTTTCCTTCGCTCCCGCAAATATAAGTGCATTGTGGGAATGAAGGAATGTTGGCCAGGAAAAAAATACTGAACCTCCCTGTTAGAACTTAAGCATTGTGCTGTAAGTGTGTATTTTTTTTTTATAGCAATAAACATTATACAGCATTTTACAATTAGTTTTATCAGGTCTTGCTCCATGAGATTAAAAATAAAATAAAACTTCCAGGTAAATGATTACCTTTTCCAACCATCTATTTTAACATATAGGGTCAAAGGGGATTAGTGAAGAATTTAACCTTAACATGGCAAGAGAATAATTACACAGGCATTTCTGTGAAAGTGGAAATGTGGTCTTGGCTCTAAGGACTTTAGGATGAAGGAACTATTTTCAATTGATCCATTAATGGGCTCTACCTCCAGGTATTCAAGTGTAACTCCACCTCCTTAAACAAAAATTTGTCAAAGGTGGGAAAGCTCCCAAGCCTAGACCTGGCTATGTTTAAAACCCCAAAATAATCTCTTCAAGGTACTTCTGCTGCTATTATGTGATTGAGAATCAGCCAATTACTGTCAAGGCTGCCGGTCCAACTCCTTCTGCTGCTTTCGTGAGGAAGAGCAGCAGAGAACAGGTGAGGAACGAGGTCTGGTAAGTACATTTAGGAGATGATTTTGGGGTTTTAATCTAAACCTGCATTAAAAAGTAGTTCAGCTGATTGCTTGCTATGGATCAATGGTATATATTGCACAAACAACATGGGCTCAACTTCATTAACAAGGTAAGTTATTCAAACATTCTTACTTATTGTACTAGGTGACTCAAATGTAAAATCCTAGAACCCTCAGCTTCAAAACTGTGCTCAATTAAGAGGAACTAAGAGAAATACTGTATATTTCAAACGTGTATAGGTACGTCTCTTACCAAACAGTCCTAGTGGTCCGGGTGCTAAACGCCCCGAGCCCGTCACAAGGCAGCTACTATCCAAATCAACATCAAAGATCATGAGTCTACACGAACCAGAACACAGGAGACAGACTGTATTGCCATAAGTAAAAAAGCCTTTATTACATATACGCGTTTTGGATGCACCAGTCCTTAATTATAGGCTTTTTTACTTATGGCAATACAGAGTCTGTCTTCTGTGTTCTGGTTCGTGCAGACTCACGATCTTTGATGTTGCTATGGATCAATGGCGCGGGCAACATATAGCACTGGCATTAACATAGCACGCATTAGGGAGATTCATCCAGAGCCGCATTTGCTTTAACAGAGGCTGTCTCACACTCAAGTAAGTATTTAAAGGCAGCTATCAGCTGGCATTAAATACTTACATGTGCACAGCTGCGCAGCCTCTGCTAAATATGTGTGCGGCGGCCACAGCTTTCTGATACTCGTGCAGTTGCCGCAAACTAGGGCTAAAAGGCACACTAATCAACAGTGACATAACTAGGAATCACTGGGTCCCCAAGCAAAACTATGATGGGGCCACTATCCCTGCTTTATCCACAGTGGTTTTCTGGGAGGAGGCTATATCTGTCATAGGAAAAATGAGAAGATGGGGCCCCATTGGCTCCTGGGCCCCCCTGCGGTTGATCCCCCTGCTCCCTAGTAGTTAGGCCTCTTCTAATCAATTGTAAATCACATCTTTTGGGTTATGTTATACTAAATAATTTGTGCACATTGCTCCTCAGCCTCAAACATTTTTTATTTACCCCACATGCTTTTCACAGGACTATTTGTGAACATTGATTTTGGAATTTTAACAGTAACATTTATATAAACTTAACCATAAAGTTAGTAAAATACATATAAAAACTTCCAATTAGAGATTTTCGAAACAGGGGTGAGTTTTGTTTTGAAATTGGATATTCAAATTTTCAAAAATTCAAAAACAAACCCAAAGTCCATGAGAGCTGAAGTTCCAAACGTTTTCTACGTTCAATATTGAATACTTGGTGCTTGATATCAAATATTCAATGGTTGAGATTAAATATTCAAAGTTAGATATAGAATATTCTATGTTCAATATCAAATAACAGGCTGAAATGTTGCCTGTTTATATCCAATAAAAAGTTTTATTCTTAAGATCCCGAGTTCACTTGTATATCAATACAATTATCTGGCAGCATCTAGGCTATGAAAAGATTCTTCATATTTGAAGTTTGAATGCCCACTATTATGTGACGTACACTGTATTTATAGATATTTATATATAGAGAGATCTATCTGTCTGTCTGTCTGTTTGTCTGTCTTTTCTGTCTGTCTATCTATTTAGAGCCCAGCTAACCAATGTAATAAAGGCTATGTCTAGAAATGGGGTCGATCCGACATGGAACCCCTCAGTTCCGAAATCCGAATGATCAGTCTGGATCGTCCGGATTTCAGGACTTCTGAATGAATTTTCGATTATCAAATGTTCAAGGCTATTTTTGTTAAGCCCCAAAAATACATATTTTCGAAGGTTATCGAACGTTCGAGTCTATTTTAGAAAATTATCAAAAATAGCCTCAAACATTTAATAATCGAAAATTCCAAGTTCCAGGAAAATGGAACAAAACTGGTGAGTTTCGGCCATCTCTAGTCATATCCAATTTGGCTGTTTGGCAGTGTTCCCTCTAAGCTATGCATTCGTGTATGCACACAGAACTCAGTTCTGGGGTCACTGGTTAAAGTTGTGCACACACAAAAACCTGATGGAAGCACTGTGGTGTAGGGCACAAAATATAATTTTGCATGCGCAAAGATAATATATATCTGTGGACAATATATAAAGGGACATTGTTGTTGGGTTACCAAGCTGCTGCAAGCGATGTGATACACATACATTTTAATGCAGCTAATAGATGATGTTATATGATGATTGCAATGCACTGAGCGTTATTGCTTTATTACATTGCTCTTGTTATAGAACAGGAAAGTGCTAGATTTAAGTTTTTTAAATCTCCTATAATTTATTTTTTGCAGTTTTGCCCTTTTATTTTCTAAAAGTAATAATAAAACAATTGACATAAAATACTTGTAGTTGTTAAGTTTATTTCATTGGAGTATTACCGTTTACTGTTCTGACACCTTCCCTGAAAGTTAACATTTAATAATTGGGCATGCTTTCAAAAATGTTACAGTGTGACAATCCATCTATTTTGGCATACCTTGATTAGGCTCTTATTAATCTATATAGATGGAATGGTCTACAAAAATGAAACAGTATGCTATGGTTAATGCAATAAGTAACTAGAGATGTCCGAACTTCCCAAATCCGGTCCGCTCGAGGATCCGCGAATTTTCGCAAAAATTCGAAAATCCGCGAGCGGACCCATTAAAATGAAAAAATCCTCGAAAATACGAGAAATCCTCGTAATTTCGAAAATTTTCGAAAATATGTATTTCCCGCATTTTCAAAAATACGTATTTCCCACATTTTCGAAAATACGGAAAATTCTCGTAATTTCGAAAATTTTCAAAAATTTCACGTATTTTCATGCATTTTCGAAAATACGTGAAATCCTTGTAATTTCGAAAATTTTCAAAAATATGTTTTTCCATGCATTTTTGAAAATACTAGAAATCCTCATAATTTAGAAAATTTGCAGAAAACCGGAAAATCCGCAATATCTGCCATTCGCGAACGAGGTAAATCCGCCGCGGATTCGGGCTATCACTATAAGTAACTAACAAAGTAATCCTTCTTAACATTGGTGGATCTGCTTTGAGAAAAACTGAGTTGGGCTTCTCAGATGGCAGGATAAAGTACTGTGATATATATTCAAGGGGAAGGGGTAGGCTGGAGGGTGCTTGCATGGGAGGGCGCAGCTTCTTTCTAGGTGGGGCGAAGTCCATCTATAGATTCCAAGTGAAAGCTGAGGGGTGACCTCTTCTCACCAGCCAGTTACAAGATGTAGATTTGTAGGTAAATTAGACTTTACCTATTACTCATTTAACCTGATATGCATTTCTATTTTCCCAAGGGGAAAACTGCTCTGAAATTTCTCTGTGGCCTACTTAAAGAACTTTTGCTGACTGGAAAGTATATCATTTGATAAATCTAGGACATTGTATCTGATTTTAATGTTCTACCGTATATACTCGAGTATAACTCGAATTTTTCAGGCTTTAAAATTAGCCTGAAAACCTATCCTCGACTTATACCTGGGTCAAGTCCTAATTTAGATCCAAATTCTGCAATTGCGAATAGTAACCAGTAGGTGGCGCTGTGTTAACCTGCATAGAAAGTTACAGGAGCTGATCTTCCTTTACACTTACCTGCTTCCTGTAGTCTGGCTGCTGGACTCACTCAGCACTGTCACTGCACATGTGGATGCTGAAAATCTGATGAGTCTCCTCAGTTTGGGGCAAAAAACAGCTGCTAGTTTAGTGCAAATGACAGCTTGAAATTACAACTCTCAGGTAACATTTTTAACTATTGGGGTCAGAGAGTCCTTTACTATATGGGGTCAGAGGGCCCTTTACTATATGGGGATCAGAGGCCTTTACTATATGGGGGCCAGAGGGCCCTTTACTACATGGGGGTCAGAGTGCCCTTTACAATATTGGGTTCAGTAGAATTGTAAATGATGGTAAGCTTAAATAAAAGTTTACCGAACCTTGCCACTCCACATGTTTAGAAACTGTAACTCCCAGCAACAAAGCATGCTGGGAGTTGTAGTTTCCAAACATCTGGAGTGCCAAGGAATTGGAGGTTACTGGTACTGGATTTGGCTATTACTGTATGGGATTCATGTATGGGGATTCTGCTGTCATTTAAAATCATCCCTCAGGCACACCTGCAAGTAGGCTATATATTCTACCTGTGCTTGCATGGATTTCCTCCGCACATTCTGGTTTTCCCCACAGTCATAACTGACTGGTTGTGTGCTTTAAGATTAAGTACTTAGACTATAAGCTTTTCATAGCCTGATGTGAATGGTTTAAATAATAAATATTCTGAAAAATGTGTTTAGAGCTATTTAAGAAAACAAATGCATATAAACACTAGAGATGGGATCCGGGTTCGACTCAAACCCAGATCCGACACGGAACCTCTTCTGAAATCCCAAAAACCCATCCGAATCCGAACAGATCCTCTGGATTTTGGGACTTCGGAAGACATTGTTAATCATTTTCGATAATTTTTTAAAAATGACCCCGAACGTTTGAAAACTATCGAAAATATGATCGGAGACCATTTTCGAGTTTCCGATCGTATTTTCGAAAATCAAATGTTCGAGGCTATTTTTGATAATTAGCCTCAAGCATTCGAAAATAGCCTCAAGCATTTGAAAAACTTCGAAAATTTGATCGGAAATGTGAAAATGGTCACCGATCGTATTTTTGATGAATTATCAAAAATAAACCTGTACTTTTGAAAATTATCGAAAATTCTTTTCGGATCTTCACGATTTCCCCGAGACTGGGGAATCCAAAAACAGAACGAAACTAGTGAGTTTCGGCCATCTCTCATAAAGATCAGATACATAATTAGTTGCTCTCAGTTAATAAATTTTTACAAAACTTCTGTAAGCGGTAACAGTTTGTGCATGCATGCAAGTTACATTTCCATAGGACCACTGCAAGGTTGTTTCTGGCCATTTTGGCAACCTTAAGCAAGTCTCCCTTGATGCCTTGTTCCATAAGTCTTTGGGTAGATCATGCAATGGGACAGGATATAAGCTATAGCTTGTCTGCAACCATTAGGCAATATCTCTTTAGGTGACGTAATGATACATGATAGCTTTTGCTGCCAATGGGCATTGTCGTGGCTTGGTGGTTAACACTGATGCCTTACAGTCTTAGGTTAAAATCATCCCTCAGGCACACCTGCAAGGAGGCTTTATATTCTACCTGTGCTTGCATGGTTTTCCCCACTGTCATAACTGACTGGTTGTGTGCTTTAAGATTAAGTAGTTAGACTATAAGCTCTTCAGAGCCTCATGTGAATGGTTTAAATAATAAATATTCTGAAGAATGTGGTCACCGATCGTATTTCTGATGAATTACCGAAAATAAATGATGAATTACCGAAAATAAACCCGTACGTTCGAAAATTATCGAAAATTCTTTTCGGATCTTTGGGATTTTCCCGAGACTGGGGAACTCGAAAACAGAACGAAACTAGTGAGTTTCGGCCATCTCTCATAAAGACTAGATACATAATTAGTTGCTCTCAGTTAATAAACTTTTACAAAACTTCTGTAAGCGGTAACAGTTTGTGCATGCAGGCAAGTTACATTTCCATAGGATCACTGCAAGTTTGTTTCTGGCCATTTTGGCACCCTTAAGCAAGTCTCCCTTGATGCCTTGTTCCATAAGTCTTTGGGTAGATTAGAAAACCTATTTTATCAGGCTATGTCTGGTTGACTTTTTTGGACACAATGTATTCCCACTAGGAGTGCATAACAATATATTGAGCAGAAATATCAGAACTGTATGTTCACAGCAAGGCTACAGTGAACTAAACGTCCTGCTCTATGGCTCACAAGGATCCCAGTCTTTAAAAAGATTTTTTTTTTAATACTTTGAATGGCGTCCTCCACCATCTCGTTGCACTATTTTGCCTATTTCACCTATGACTAGAAACAGCCCTGGGCCACTATGAGAGATAAAATATAATGCATGGTACTGTAATTGAAATATACTCTATTTAATCTTTTTTAAATGTATGTTTGATCTTTGTTATATAACTTCTACTAAGTTTAAAATTGAAAAAAAACAACAAAAAAGTAAAATATAACTTCTTTTTTTATCACTATCATAAAAATACAATGATATAAATTTATACTATATATAAAATAATCGATAAACCTTTGATTTTCCTGTAATATAAGAAATAATCATCTCATTTTATTTTGCTCTATTATAACTTCCACCATCCTCCACGCCAATGCTTAGAAACACAAACATTTGTTCCAATTTAAACTTGAAAGTTGTCATCTTAAACCTATTGACCTTTTGTACTTGTATTTCTCTTCACCATTTCCGTCTCCCACTATGTCTAACTAAAGTCTTGGTTATTTCTCTCTTAAAATTGTATTCCTATGTGTATTTCTATAAATTAAATTAATTATTATAGCTTAAGGTGCTAGTTGTGTCAAAATGTTTTAGCTTATCTTTTTCCACTATAATCAAATTAAACCAATAAATACAGTACAGAGGATATAAAAAGTCTACACACCCCTGTAAAATGCTGGATTTATGCCTAAAAAGATGAAAAAATAAATCATACCAAACCTGGTTACAGGGTCGGTTCTAGAAATTTTGGTTCCTAAGCAAGTCTCCCCTAGTGCCCCTTTTCAAATGAAGCTCTCCCCAAACACCTCTTGGATAAGTCATTGTATAGATTGGAAAAGTCAGCCAAGATTATTATACTGTATGCATGAGAGGCTACATAAAACTAGATTAGTAACAGCTTAGTGTCTTATGGCTGATAAGGATCTCTGTCTTAAAATAAAAAAATCTTTAAATGGCATCTTCCACATTTGAATGTTGCCCTAGCTTTTTGCCTAGGTCACCTATGCCTAGAAACAGCCCTGTCTGGTTGCATTTGTGTGCATTTGTGTGCATTTAATAATCAAGAATAATAAAACAGTCCATTCAGATCTGACATTTAAAAGTAGCTCTGATTGAACTGATTAATAAAGTTTGGATGTTCTTGTAGAATTATTCCTCTTGGTCGAATATTTGAAAAGCTATGGACTGCAAGAAACTTTTTAAAACATGAAAGATATCTAATTAATGAAAGGTATCGATCACGACAGGGATACGTAAAAGTAAACATGTCACATTCCATGGAGCAAATGTTGAAAAAAGATGGCTCAACAGTGGTCAGGACATTCTCCAAAGATTGGCAAGAGGACAAGGAGAAAACTGTTCTGAAAGGCAACCAATAGGCCTACAACAATATTAAACAATTTCTTGGCAACTATCAGTTGTTCCCTACACATGGCAACAATCAGTCATATTCTTCATACAGTACGTTTGGGTTGTGGGTTAGAGTAGCAAGACCAAAGCTTTTACTCATAAAGAAAATCTAAAAGGCCAGATAAACTGTGCAAAAAGATATATCCACAAATATGTGGGAAAATGTATTATGGTCTGATAAGATAATGAATATCTCTAAGTATTAGTCTATTTTGTCATAAAGCCTTCAAGCATCTGATAGGAAGCTGAAAATGTAAAGGAACTTTTAACTTACTTCAGCATAGCAACCAACCAAAGCATAAATCTCAATAGATCTAGAAAATTTTCCAAAGAAAAGTGCTCATGGGCCAAACTGATATACAGTACTCACCAAAAAGACTGTATTCAAATAAAAGGAAAATGTGCTTCAATCTATTTAAACTATTAGTTTAAAGATGTGTGCACATTAATGCAACCAGATTTTTCCTCCCTTTATTTCACTAAACTGATTTTGTTTTTGGACAAGAGTTCTTTCTTTACAAGGTTATCTTGGGATCTTTTCTGTAACCTAGCTGTTGTTTGGCATATAGGATGAAACAAAATCACATCTTAGTAATTACAAACCTTACATGGCAGGCTGCAAAGTGGAGCTTGGGGTAAATATCTTTGTACTATCCTATGCATCATATGTACTATATATGTTTGTGTAGTAAAGTTTAATGCTTTGGATCCCTCATATACTCTCCTTCTTTATACCATACTTATTTGGGATGTGTTTTTTCTTTGAAGGTATAAGGATTATTTTATTTTTTACTACATGCGGTGAATCTTTATATAAAAAAAAAAAGCATAAGATATAATTATCTGTATATGAAACACAATGGTGCAGATTGAAAATAAAGGAAGATATAATGTAATATCTGCCAAAATGTTTCATACTGATCACTTTTCTCTTGATAAAGAGTATTGGTACTTTTGTTAACACACATCCCTAGAAAAAGATGTAACTCCATGAATAATAGTCAGCTATGATTCATTGTTTTCTTTCTGATTATTTAAAATGCACAAAGCTTTGCTCTTTGAATGATGTTCAGAAACAATGAAAGGTAGGACATTCATTGCCACAGGTTATTTGGCATCTGTAAATGATGATATAGCCATACGCAATCACCTGGTTTCAGTTTGTAGCAAATAAAATGAGAAATTCCTTTATCTTTCACCATTTTATAGCAATTTTAAATTGTATTTGATTTAAATATGTTTCATAGTACCCAGGGTGAGGATCAAAACTGCTATGTCCTCATCCCTTGCCCTAGTTGCCCCATAAAATCATTTTAAAAGTCATTCTCGTGGTACTGTTCTGGCCTGCCCCCTCCTGCATCTCCAACTATCCCCACCTATGGAGAAGGCGGGTATAGGCAGGTGTTATAAGCCAGACTTTGACAGCATATTAAGGGCATCTACTGTAGAACAAATTCATATGGGTGAAGACCTAGTGGTTTAGGTCCTCACCCTGTGTAATATTAGGTGAAGAGGAGCATACCAAATTGGTGGTGTAATTGCACCATGATGATTCACTCTGGAAGACTCTGTTTCTTTAAATATTTAATATTTATATCTGAGTCATATTCTAGAATACAAAGACAAATGACAATTTATCAGTTATGTGTCCAGGTGCTTTTTACCCTGTTTTTTTTAGAATTTTATAATATAACTGTAACTTGTGATTTTTTTTTTTTCACATTAGGACAAAAGTACTGACATTCCAGTAGTTTATTTACATTTTAAAAAACAGGTCAGATGAAAATTTCAGGAGTATTTCTGCTAAAAGTGCACTGCTAATCCATGCAATATTTCATTATGAAAGCAAAAGCATGCAATAGTAACATCATCAACTGAAGTGGACAATAATTGAAACAATTTTCTTTCTCCGTGTATACACAATCAAGATTCCGAAAAGCTTTTAACTAAAATGTCAGAAGAATTTGTGCAGTTCCTTTTAAATGGACAATGCTATCCCTGTTACAACAGGAAGCACGCTCGAAAGAATGAGACCATTTTAAACATATTATATTTTAATCTGCAAAGGCTGGGGAAAAAGGAATGACAAGCAATTTATTTACAGAAAACTGTACAAAAGCAAATTAAATTATGTAAAATATTTCATAAATAGAAGTGGACTAACGTTTAATACATTTTGCTTGTTTAGCATAGCTGCGTGCATAGTGACTCATAATAAACGATGATAAATTGTTCTTTGCTTCACTATCAACATCCAAGTTGCAGAACAATAGTCAATGATTAATATTACAAAACAGATCGTACCACATTGAATGCAAGTGTTTCAGTTTTAAGGAAAATTACAGTAGCTGAAAGAATACCTTAGTTTAACCAGAGATAAAGCATTCTTCAATCAGACTTAAAGACACACAGCCCTTTCATCGCTGTATCAGTTATTTATTTTTCAGTTACTCTCTATTTGCTTGAAAGTGTTGAATAGGGCAACTGAAATTCTAAACCTTTTGGCTGCATGGATTAAAACATGTGCTCAGAGCTATTTTATGATTGTGTTCATGTAATGTCTCCTTATTCCTCGATTTACTTAATGTAGAAAGGTTCTCCAACTGTTGACTGCCCAAGCAAGTCTATGTCATCACTTTGTTACTGAGGTTGTTTGGTTCATATGCAATGCAACTCAATCTTTGTAAGGGGGAAGAGGGTACTACTTAACTACAGAAAGTACCCTGAGGTAAACAAGAGACACTAATAACAAAGCCTTCTGTGAAATTATCTTCTAGCCCTAAGCAGGGGATTTAACTCATGTAGAAAAAAAGTTGGTAATGGTTTAAGTAACCATTATAATCAAATAAGGGATGGCTGTATTTTCCATGGCAGATTATAAAACTGTAGATTCCCGTTGTATAAATTCCCTAAAGCATTTTTCATGTTTCTTTCCTATATTTTTCCCACAACCCTACATAAAATAATTCCCACTTTCTATCTGAAGCTCAGACAGCATTCCAGTCAATGAAAAAAACATACTTTATAAAATTTGGTGAATTAGAAGTAGCAGTAGGCTAATAAAGTGAGGTTACAGACCTTTTCTTTGCATGTTTCTATATACACACTTACAGACAGTAAGCCATTATGCATAATCTATAAGGTAATGATAAATGCATGCACAACTTCTGTTGAGATTCCACTACAAGAATTCCTTATGATAATTGTACAAACAAAATGAAACAGTAGCAAATTTTAACATAAAGAATACAATTATTTACTTTGCCAATATGGACTCCTTGACTATAGGTATAATGGTTAAAAACATTTCTTGCAACAGCTGTAAGACAGATATTACAGATTCCCATAACCCTTGATCACCACTGTCTTACAGATAATGGACAATGACTACAGATTAAAAGGTACTTAATTATTTAGGCTGCTATATCAAAAATAAACCAGAGATGTGTTTTTATGTTTTTATGCTTCATTGCTGACCAAAGGATGTTTCAAACATAGGTCAATGCGGCAGCAGCATATAAATAGTTAATCTCATTATATTATAAGACTGGTCCATTATCTAAGATTAGGCTTTTGTTCCCTATTTTTCTATGTTTATACAAATGCTGAGCAAAAATTCAAATGAGTATAAAGTTTTGAAGTAGGGATATCCCAGAACCTTAAATGACCAAACCCAACTACCACGGTACAATGACATGTATAAAAGGCACGGTTGCATAATTTGCATTCACTCTTTTATTGTTTGTTTTTTCTTCTTTTTTATTAATGAGTTTTTAAACTTTTTTATACAAAAAATCCCCCGTTTAAATATACAGAGTAGCAACAGACTTAATCTACTTTAAAGGAAAGCTAAAATTTCTAATGCAAAATACTGTTCCTTCGTCATGCTAATTCAATATAGTAATCAACATGTTAAGATGGCTATTGTACAGGTTGCTCTACTAAAAATTACTGAGCATATATACAATGGATTGTTTTCACAATTTTAGCTCTAACAAAATGTATTTAAAGGGGCACAAATAACAAAATATAAGTTGTGCTAATAGAAAAAAAGAATGAAGATCCATAACAGTTGTTTATAAAGAAACATACTGTGATTAATTAGATGATTTCTTTTTTAAAACTTGGACTATAACATTTACAGTAAAGTAGTACACAGCATATACCTATGGCAACTTGAATTGTTTACTTAAAAATATGCTGGACTAGTATGATCAGAGTAAGAAAAATCATTTGTTTTGTATGGGGTCTGCTTGCTTTATTGATTACTAAACAGGAATCATTCCATGTACAGTATATAATGACCCATGTATTGAACCTTTTGTTTAAATCATGTAAAATGTCGGTTTTGTGGTACATTTTTTACTTGTATATGCTAAAACATGCTCTTTTTATATATAAACAACTTGTATTTTAATATTACACTCCCTTTAAGTAATATAAAAAAATGTCATGAGTGGCTTTTTTATGGTCTACAAAAGTGTTGAATGATTTAAATCTCAATGGATTTTGCAGTTGGTTATGCTTTCTATTAGCTGTCAAAATGGAGATTTATGCCTTTACATTCATGTATATTCATCAAAAATACCAGTATTGTAGATATCAGCCTAAACTTAAACACTAAGGGAGAAAGAAATTTAATTAGTGACAGAGTATTTCTTTTTTGTTTGTTTAGCAATAAATTGACTTTTTATGAACATAAACATTTGTATTTTTTAAGTGTTAAACCTTTTTAATGTATTTATGCATGAAATGAATATTTGTGGAGAAAAGTCTACCAAAATGATTAAGGGGTTGGGGGGAAAAAAAGCATTAAACCACACCTGAGAAAATTTTAATGTATGGGTTCGTTGTTATGACTTGTGGGAAACCACAAAAAAACTAATTATATCTCTTTTTGTTTCTTCTTTGTTTAAATGTGAAGAAATCTCTCCTGAAAGGAATCTGGATTTTTTTTTTTTTTTTTTTAGAGATCTTGGCTTTAATAAAAACAATGTTAACATTCATATATACAGTCCCTTACATGAGTATCCAAACCCTTAAGCAGCTCTTTTCTGTGAATTGCAAATCTTGCAATAAAAACGTGTTCTGTGACTTTGTCATACCCACAGTTCTGTAGTATTTGACCACATTTTCATTTTTATACTGATTTCTCTTTTTTAACAAAGTCATATAAAAGGAATCGGCGCTCCTGCTAATCACAGGTAAAAAAAGAATCAGTTTGGGATTCAGGACTTCTAATTGAGTAAACTGTCCAAGGGTCTGAATGGAAACGTAATGTAAATGAATGGTAATGTCATTATATCAAATATTTACCCAAACATTCTAAAATTATGGGAACTTTTTAAAACTTATGTAAACTGTATAATGAGTTCTTGGGACCTTTCCAATTTTATTATTTACACATACATCTTAAATCACACAACAAATTTCATTTATATTGAAGGCACGCTATTGTATTGGAACAATTTCCAACCACTTTCTGTAGTATATCAGTGTAAAACAAACAAATGTATAGATTTAAGTGCAAGAGAGAGAGAGAGAGAGAGAGAGAGAGAGAGAAAGCAGGGAAGTTGAACCTGCGGCTCTCTACATGTTTGGAAACTCCCCAAGGCATTTTGGGAGTTCTAGTTTGCAAAACATCTGCAAAACATCTAATATAAATATATATATCGATATATTTATTTTGAAAATGATCAATACTACTTTTAGAATTCTTAGATCTTTGGCCAAATATGATTTAATCATCCTAATACCCCAAGAAGAATGGAAATATTAATATTCAAAAAATAAAGTTTTTTCAATATCTTGTGGTAGTTTAACATATAAATTGCATCTAGGATCTGCGTAGAGGATCTATTAGTAAACAAGATTTATAGAGCAATAAATATAAAATGTATTAAATTGCTTTTTGTACAATCTTTACTACAACAAAATCTTTAACACAGATTCTAAAAGCATTCGTCTAAAATTAATCGACTCTACCATTGTCGGTGCTTACTTTTAGATTTTTGCACATCATTCAGATATCTGTTTATTACCAATTACTGACTGACATCTACTCATTGTTTTACAATTAGACAAAACTAGATGGCTATAATACATGCATAAGCATGGTGATAGCTAAATTTGTTTATGTGTGTGTTTAAGTGTATCATACCATAAAGTGACATTACATCTTATCAATCACTGGTCCCACGATGTATGTATGTGTTTGTGTGTGTGTATATACACACACACACACACACACACACACAAACATACTCAAGCGAAAAAAATATTAGTCATGGAAGTGGCCATGCAACAGCTTGGGCCAGTAAGACCGTTAGCAATGCATCCAATGAAAATTGCACTCTATGAAAGCCTCTCCTTGTGAAACTCTGTCTGTAACTTAACTTGTTTATTTTCAGTAGGCCATTTACAATTAAAGAAGCTTGCAACCATCGATTTAGAGAAAAAATAGTGGTGGAGGAGATAATACATGCAAGTAACAACAATGATTTTACGTATCACAATATATTCAAGCAAACGTGATATTTAAGTGCCTGATGTGGAGGCAGACTTGGCAGGCAAAGCTTTAGTCTCTTTGGTGGCCCCCTATTATTTTGAGTTACTGTTATTCTCTTACAATGTTTAAGTTTTGCCTCTTATTCCTTTTCTTGTTTTAAGTGAAATGACCCTGTTGCTTACAGATAGACTTCTCTTCTAGTTAAGGTATTGACAGGGGATGGCTTGTATTCCCCTGTTTGTGTAAGGGGAATATCCTCTGGATTGGCTTCTTCACTTTTGCTGTAGGTAGCTGCATTGAAGGTCTCATACGATGTTAACTTTTTATTAAGAAGATTCCTGTTGCGATCTCCCATTAGGGTAACTTCTCCATTGGCCATCTTATCTTGGTTATCTCTTTCATCTACTGGCATGAATGTGGAAAGCTTTGGTTGTGTTTTCTGTTTCCTTTCAGGTGATGTACGAACAGGCATCCAGCAGGAGTCAGAGTGGCCATATTCATCACATTCTCTGGTGCATTTTCCAGTCAAAGCTACATCTGGCAAAGGTCTTGAGTCTGCAAAAAGAGAAACAAATCTTGATTATGATAAAAATTGAGCATGAATGACTGCCTTATCTATCCTTATTCTGTTTTAAAGAAATAAAAACTGTATCATACTTTCTAGAAGCTATTATATAAATTAGTACTAAAATGAAAATGTGTTAGTTTTTAATGGTTGTGTTGATTAGGCATTCTTACATATGCAGTAAAACTGGCACAGATTATTCTGCAATTGATTGAAATCAGCAGTCTTTATTTAGTAATAAAAAACTGATAACAATCCTGCAAAGTATAGCTAATGATTAGCTCAGATTGGGCAAGAACGTTTAAACTAATACAGCCAAGAAAGTGGCGATGAGTTATGGAACTATTAGCATATACAATATACATGAACTCAAAAGGTTATTTGGAGGGGAATATTAAACCTTCATATACACAGTTATAAAATGCGCAAAAGTAGATCTTTATGTGTTTTATGCTCCTTATAACATTATCATTAGCAGACACAAATACATTCTCAAATTAGGATGAATGTAAACCCTCCTTAAAAAGGTTTTAATGTCGTCACTCGTCACAAACAGAGACCAATCTAAGCACTCTGGATTGAGTATTGGATTCATACATCACAATAAGTGGTGCTGCTGGACCTCCGCACATTAGGTCTACATGGGGTGTGGTCAAAAACCATAGGAGGATACTCTCTTGTACTGAATTTATTGTACATATCGGTTAGTTTTTGGGAATTACATTCCAGATCATCTATTCTGGAGACCAGCTCAAATTGACTAAATTAGAGTAACTGATTGCGATTATATTATACATCTGCACCTACATATGTCCACCCTTAAAAATATTTTTTGATATAATATTCCCCCTGTCCCCCCAGACCCAACCGCTCTATTTTTATTCTTAGAAAGTGCCCCAAACTCTACTTACCTTCCCTCTTTCCTCCGCCGCGCTGCCGGCCCTCTGCTTGCAAGAAAATACTAAGCGGCAGCCAATCACGGACGCGGCTGCCGGGAGTTCTTTGCAGCAGGGGAAAGAGGGAAGGTAAGTAGAGTTTGGGGCACTTTCTAAGAATACAAATAGAGCGGTTGGGGCTGTGGGGGCAGGGGAAATCATATATCTAAAGGGATTTACACTAGGGGGAGGAAATCCTAAGAGGAAGGGAGAGGGAGGGAGAAGGAGGGAGAGGGAGGGGGAGGGAGGGGGAGAAGGGCTGCAGTACGCATGCCAAACTTCTCCCGGAGGCCAGGTAGGAGGCAGTGTCCTATATGGACTCTGCTATCCTCCTGGTGGGCAGTTTTTGGGACTTTGGGGGGGGGACTACAGGAGAACCAGATGGAGCTGGGGTGTAAGGTAAGGATTAAACTACACTACACAATGGGGCCAGTAGTGGGGGGGATTATAGTTTTGGGGGTGGACATGCCCTTTAAGGTGTGTGGACTAAAGAAAGTTTATTACAAACACGTGGGTCCATGGATCCAAATCTAAACTCTAAATCTATATATATCTACAAAGCTATTGTATATATATATATATATATATATATATATATATATATATATATATATTTGTCATTGTAATTTAGCCTAAGGAGTGCTTCCATGCTTCCACAGTCCTTCTATTGTATATATTTACTGGGAAGCATGGCCAAGCTTCCATGTGGTAATAGCACCCCCAACACGGCTATTTAATTATAGGTCCTATGCCTTTAATATAAAGCCCTGGATGGATGGCCTCTTCCCTTACTATAAAAAGCCAATGGGCTGGGGTAAGTGAGAAAGCCTGCTATATTGATCCAATGCACAAGATTGTGAAATGCAAAAGTTCTCTCATCGTAATTAATGTAAAAAAGTTTACTTTTTTTTATCAATGTAAAAAGTTAGGACCTTCCACACTGGTGTCACCAGCATACTTATCCTTAAATGAATCACCAAAATACATAAAAACAAATAGAGACTGGTCTAATTAATCACTACACATGAATAAGCAAATAGCAAACATACATTTATAAAACTGGGTACCCCCAATCTTTTTTTAAATCATTTTTCAGTAAACAATGTCACTGTTTTGTTGTTACAAAATGTGTCACAGTTCTGTAACATTATGTATGTGTTTTTAATGGTTTTATTCAAATTCACATAAGGGGTTAAGGGTTCTTGGGGGTGTGGCCCTTATGGCCCTTTAAGATGGTGAGAGAAACTTGAACTGTTGATCCTGTTGATGGTCTGAGTCATGGCCGAAATGTATTGATCGTGAGGTTCTAACACATGATTCATATCTAAAAGACCTGTGAGTGCCCTTGTTGCGTTATGGTTCATATATATATATAAGCTACAACAAGACAAGAGCCCATGCACTCTAGGTATGTTTCAGTTGTACCAAGTCAGCTATTTGCCGGTAACACCCAGACAAGTATACTTAAGAGTTGAATGGGTGCCTGATGCAACTTTGGACATATATATATATTAAATTGATTTCAAGTGCACAATTACACAATCAGTACCCTTTAAAACACACTGACATGCTCACATTTTTGTCTACATACTTATATGCAATAGCATCCCAACATAAAAGTAAAGTTTAATATTAATACCAACAAAAAAGCAGCGTATACCTGATTCTGAAACTGGCTCCAATAAATCAAATTTACAGTATAATTACAAACCCAAATCCCTTGAAGCCTATAATTCAAGTATAACCCTGCAACAACTGGTTGGTTCAACAAAGCAATATAGCATTGAATCAAAAATCCTCCGAGCTGTGTGCTTCAATTAAAAATATACAATGGTTTAGAACTTATACGTTGATCCATCTCTACAGTGCATGGGTTGTATATACTGGTGAGTTTTAAAAATAGGAGGATAATAACATTTAGATGCTGATTAGTTGCTGCAGATTAAACTTGCATCAGCCTCTTAGTTATTTATTAAATCCTTTTTAATTTTTAATCCTGCTTTCTAGTAAAATGTGTTGGCTACATCCAATGTAAGGCTAGATGGGAAAATAGATAGTATGCTGACTTATTCTATGCTCAGTTGTGAGTCAGTCTAAATCTAAAGCTTTTTATGTACCAGGCAATGGTCTCAAACCCATAGGGTGTACTTGGGGTCTTTCACCCACAGCTTCCCCATTTTGACTACATGTTTGTTAAATAAATAATAATATAGTAAAATCTGTTGTTTATAATATTTTTAGAGCCTTGTGAAGGGTCAGATGATTTTTATTATGTTCTGATACATGAAACATTCTAATTGATTGAGGATACACTTTCTTTCTCTCTGACTGTAAGGCGAGAATTCAAATGTACATCTTATGTGTCAAGCCCTTTATCTTGCATGCTATACATTGAATTATTTCTGGAGTGACACGTATATATCCTGCTTTTAAGGCGAGGGAATTCAGCACATTGTTTATTTTAACTTTTCATACATTTGCATGTCTCTGCAGTACTACAGTTCATCATCAAAGAGTTTACTTCTGGCCTTAAAACAAACCTTTGAATTCAGTTAGAGCTCTGACTCCTGCAGTTTCTTTCCTCAGTGATAGATAACAGAAATATTGACATTTGTCAGTGCATCAATTCTTAAACTACCATAGCTTGGGAGTTTTACACAGCATGTAGGGAATGCAACAAGGAAAATCATGTGTTCATCATCATGCATCTAGTGTTACTCTCCAACTTCCCAAAGGTATGAAATAGGATAATAATTTACATTCATATAACAAATGCTGTTTGATTATTTTTTTTTTGAGGATATAGGGTATAGGGTATATGTCTTAAAGTGAAAGAACAGAGAACCTTTAACATTTCAGTTCAAAGTGCATTATCGCATCAGTGGTTATTGATATTATTTAACACTCAGCTTGCATAAAGTAGAGTACAAACTTGGGAAAGAGTGTTTGTTCAAATAAATGATGTTGCACTTTTGTTGAATCTTTTCAATAGGAGGTGCCATTTCTTGTCAACCTCATGACAGTGTCGTTGTACCAAGAAACCGTAATAAATACAAATCTTAAAATGAATGATAGAAGGTTGATATGTTCTGTGTTTGCTACAAGACAGAAAAAGTCTACTTTATAGTAGTTAGGCAGCCCATACATTGTCAGGTGGCTGCACCATGGTTCAGCCAATTGGTAGTTTCTTGATTGTCACTGTCAGATTGAAATCTACAGATGTTTAAGAGGCACGGATGGGATAGACTGTAATTTTTTTTTCACTTCCATTCACCTTCTGTTCAATGAACTGCCCCACCATCGATAACAAAGAAGGCGAGAGCATGTGATTGGGTGCTTAGACTGTAAGCTCTTTTGTGCAGGGCTTGATTGTAAAGTGCTGTATAATTTATTAGTCTCCGTATAAGAAATAAATACAATATATTAAAAAGGGAGAAGATATTACATGACAGATTTTTTTCTGTAACTTTCTGATGTTTCACAGTCTTAGAAATGCAGGAAGAAGTAAATAGGTTAATTAATAAAATGTGATTTGGTTAGCCTTTTTTTTATACGTGCTTACTGCAATTTAGTTGCAGCGCTTTATGATATTTAAATAACACAGTTTGATCACAACAATATTTTCTAAATTAAGGTCTGCTGAATTATGTGACTTGTTTTATCCTAGTGATTTTTTGCTACAGGTACAGATGAAACTGACAACTGACCCCCAATTATAGTACAGAGAGATTTGATTGCTGAGTAATGTCATGTGATGCCAGTTGCCTAACAACAAGCAAAAATTCATAGGACTACATTATTCAGAAAACAATGTTGTCCCTATAAATTAAATATATAAATATATTAGCTGGAAGTATACTGTAAAAAGACTGAGGTAAACCTATCTATTTTTTTTTTTTGCAATTATCTTCTCATCTAAATGCTGCCACCTACACAACATTATTCTCCCAAGGTACCATGATACATTCCTTTAGTAACAATTCAGACTTTATAACTACAATAGACACGTGGTCCCACTGAGTTTTCTTATAAAACATACCATCACAGGATATTATTCCATCCACTAGAGCTGCATCTTTAAGCTCCAGAAAGCCTATCTTTGGACACTGAAAAATTATTAGAAATAGGACTGATTCCTAAAGTTAACTTTTAAACACCAACCTGAAAAAAAAATAATCTCTAGTGGGAGGTTTATCTTTTCTCCATTCAGCTGCCAGTGAGCAACCAGCAGCTGATAAGAGGTGAGTTATGAGTTTATTCTTAAGGGGATAATAAGGTTATATTGCCAATTCAAAGAGAATTGTCCAGGGGTCTTAAGGAAGGTTTTATATCTGTTACCGCTTCAGAGTAAGTAATAATTATTTTCCAGAAAGGTAATTTAATATATATAGTACAGTACAGATGCAGCTATATGTACGTGTGTGTCTCTCTCTCTCTTTTATATATATATATATATATATATATATATATATATTCCAGCACTCAACTACACTGTAATATATCCGTTTCTAACCTCATATATGGCTATATGTGTATATGTATACACTGCACCTGAAATTAATTGTGAACAAAGATCTGAGATGCATATTTTTGCATTTGTATCTAATAAAAAGCAAAAGAGGCTAATCTCTATGTTATGCTTGCTCCTTTTGTAGATTGATTCTCCGTTCTTTTAAGGGCAGTCCAGCTAGAAAGAAGGTTTATAAACTCTGTAACCTCTCATAGTTCCATGGAAAAGGTCATACTAAATAAAGAGACGTGTAGGGATGGTTTTGTTCCCCCAAAGGGTTATACTTTTCTCACTAGATTAGGACAGACAATTGTATACAGCTTTGAAGGGGCGAACCAGTTTAAGCACATTTGTACAAACAATGTAACTAAAGGTATCAATTTTGTACAGGTGATTACTCTTCATTCGTTGCATGGATGTTTAACTCTTAAACCTAATTCATTTATGGCTCTATGTGTAGTTGAGTGCTAATGTACATTTCTATAAATGGTACATAAAATATACATTTAAAACCTTAATCTGTGTCCATGATGAGAATTTAAAATGCAATATACTTCTCTGGGAGAACATCAGATTTGAAAACTTTCAAACTTTGTGCCACCTACATGAATATGTAGTTCCTACAATGTCCGTAAGAAGCACCTGCTAAGTGAAGGGGCGGAACCTGAGAAAAGTGACACCCAAGACATAACATTTGTGCAGTGGTTTGTGTATTGTGCTTTAGGTTCTCATCCTGGGTAGAATGGGAACCTAAGGGAGTGTTACCCTTCAGTTCCCCATTAAGAGTCCTTTAACATGAAATTGTAACACAACGGAATGAATATCATTGAATTAAAATACAATGGTAATGTATTAATTTGGACTTTGGGATTCCACTTAAGACTTTTTGGATGGTACGGTTATATATTTCATAATAGTTATAAATACTATTTTATTACTGTTTATTAGCAACTAGGGATGAACCGGAGTTTCGACCTGAACATGGTTTTGGCTAAAAACTACTGGTTACAGCATTCAAATTTTGTTAAAACTACATATACAATTTTGACACAAAATTTTAGCGTTGACATTTTGTTGATTTGATGGTTGAAATTCCGTGCTGAAACCTGTGGTTTTTTTCACCATCCAGTCCGGGGGACAGAAACCTGTCACGTTTGCGCCGCCTTTTAGCCAACTAATAATAGATTACTTCATAATTGCAAGGGAAAGAGGAAAGGGGCAGTAGGCTATTTCCTGTAGATCTGAGTTAGTTGAAGAAATAGTATTCACTGAAAACATTCACCAGATGAATTATTAGGGCTGCTTTCAATTTGTTTAAATAGTAAGTGGCTCCATGTGCTTTATACCAAAAGTTTTAGTCCTGTGAAACTGCATTACACAAGAAATATGCAGCAGCATTGCCCTATGTGTCAAATAATTAACACCACAGACACCACCAATATTGATGCAAAAATGGGACATTTATTTTAGGAACTCACACAATTGGGTAAAGTCACTGAGAGCTGCAATGCCCCCCCTCCCCCACACACACTTTTTTTTGTTGTTGTTGTCACTCTGTGAATTCCAGTTTACATTAAGGTCTGAGTGATTATAACATCAGCCATAAGATTTTGGCTTGCAGTGGCTGCGTTACCGTATTTCCTCTCGCTAATCATTTATAAATGGGAGACTTCAGGGCTAGAAAAGCTGTGGCTCTCTGTTAATCTCCCAGAATAATTATGGTGTGTGTTCCTGAAATAAAAGGACAAATGGCCCTTTCTGTACCAGCATTAGTGGCACGTGTGGTCTGATCAATCTTATTGCCATTAACTAGAGACCTGGGCAAACAATATCACCACCTGAGAGTGCAGGGCGTGCATCTTTTTCTCCTACTAATTGCTCCAGTGAGCTAAGGTTACAGATTAAATAGAGCTTTTAAGAAAAAAAAGGTTTTACAAAGGGGAGATAACATATTACCAAGGAAATATTTTAAAGGACTGCAAGAAGGATGAGTTACTATTGAAAATACACATTTAATAGGGCTCAAGATGAACACAGGTGCATACTGCCACATTAACAAGAGCATTTCCCCTCATACTTTCATGTGCAGTGTGTCTTTGTCTATTAAAATACTTATTGTTGTACAAAAAGGTTTGTTTAAGTAGGGCTACTTAGCAGACTGAGATCATTTATGCAAGTGCCACTTGAATTAGCTTTTTTGTTTGTCCGTCTATTTCTGCTAAATTGGATCATAGTGCAATTAGCTTTCCTCGATTTTCCTTTTCTTCTCAAATTGATCAATTATTTTACGTCTTTCATGAGAAAGACACTCCTGCATGTTTGAGAGCAGCATAATAAAACCTAGTCTATAAAAACATAAAAACAAGCACATATAGAAGTTCCTGTGTTAGTATGATGTAGCAGCTTGGGCTAGTTTTATAAAAATGATTTGAGGTTTAACTGCAATTGGTGCCCCTAACCTAATGTTTATGCTAGGCAGTCCCATTATATAGTGGTAAAAATAATGATTGTTTTGCCGTATTTGTCCAATATATATATAGTAAAAAGTAGAGTACTGCGATACTTTTAATGGACTAACAGTTTATTTTAGTAGACACGCTTTCGAGGGATCAACCCTCTTCTTCAGGTCAGAGCAGTACTGCTTGACCTGAGGAAGAGGGTTGATCCCTTGAAAGCTTGTCTACTAAAATAACTCATAATATAGTAACATAGAAGCACAGTAGAGGAGGTTAACTAAAGACATGTCCATTTAGTTCAATATAGTTACCCTAACCATAATGTTATTGTCTGCCTTGTATTTATAACAGAGGCCAAAAAAAAAGCTGATCTGTAGAAAATCCCTATCAGAAGGATCCCTGGATCCAATAAACTGGCCATTACTATCATTACCATATCTACTGGAGGATAAACAAATAGTCACACAGTTTAACCATTCTTATTGTATAAAAAAAAAAAAACCTTTTCAAACCTGAAACTTAAACTCAATTTCTTCTAATCTGCCATGTGCCCTGGCACCAGCAAGTTTATTTAACGCCAGCCAATCATCCGCAGATCGTATAACAGCGATTGGAGCATTTATGGCCTCCATAAGTATTATTAGTCGTGGAAGAATCAGCTTTCTCCTGGGAGGGGCTGACTTGCTCGACCCAGACAGGGTTCAGGTGGTTCTTGAGTGAGCTTGCTCATTTGTGGACAAACACAGGGCCATATTTATAAACGTGCGGTATTGCACATTAGCGATACCACGCATTATAGGTAAATTATGATGGTGGCGATAAATGTATTGCTGCAATCGTACATTTACACCGAATGTTCATTAATTTACAAATGTTTGGTGTTAGAATACCATGCGGCAGTAAACTACCACAACGGTATTCTATGGGATCATAAATCTATGATTGCAGTTGGAGATTTACAATAGTTATTGCAGATTTACAATAGCTTTAACAATTGTTTAAGCGATCGTAAATTAACGATAATTTTAGCAATCGTTAAACTGATCGTTAAAGGCGTGGTATTGCTAAAAACAGATACCGCACCTTAATAAATATGGCCCATAATCCTTGGGCATTTTCTTAATGCAAAGGCTTTAATTATCTTTCAAATTTTGTTTTTCATTAGGAAAAATATTTATTTTATTGGGATTTTCTGTACCCAGATCCTCTTTGAGAGGATGAGAAGCAAAGAAAAGGTATATTTAATTGCACAATATAAGACACTTCATGAATTACTCTAATCATACACAGGCAGATGTTCTTCCGATGGGGAGAGATGGAGACTGAAGATGGGGTCAGTGGAGTTAGCCTTTTGGATAAACAGATAAATGTTGCCGACCAGTCGATCGTAAAAATAGAAAATTATTATCGATGTTTTTAGATATTCAATCTAATTAACTGAATTGCTCAAAATACATATTGATCCCATGTAGGGGGTCTTTATACTGTATCTAGAGATTAGTTACAATAGATGTAGATTAATTTAAAAGTTTGAAGGAGAATTAAAACTAAAATAGAAATGACCCTGCATGAATGAGATACACTATTTGCTAAAAAGTTGTTACATGTCTCACCTCTAAAATAAGCAGAATTTGTAGAAATCTTCTACAGGTTTCTGCATTTTACAAAGTGGGTTATCTATCTGGTGTAGCTATCTGCTGGTAAGGAACATAGAATCCATTTTGACTTGTGCTCATTTTGGCTTTAGTTCTCCTTAAAGGGTAACTCCAGCCCCCAAATACCTTAATCTATTTATAAAGATTATTCCCCAAAAGCCCACATTCATTATAATCTTACCTGTCTCAGATGTTCCCAAGCTCAGATATAGCTACTTACACACTGTTTGTCATGGCTGCAATGGAGACATCAAGGCCAATGGCTTATAGCCATTACCAATCGAGTGGTTACAAGAGCGCTCTGCTCCTGAGGGCTCTCATAACCAGCTCGCAACAGGAGCAGAGGAGAAGGGAAAAGGAATCGGCCATGTGTTAATAGCTAAATCTCAACGTGGGAGCCTCTGAGAGAGGTAAGATCATAATGAAAGTGGGCTTTTGGGAAATTTATTTTGGGGCTGTAGTTAATCTTTAAATATGTGTCACTGCCAATCAAGTGTGTTATTATAATCTTTCTTCACTAAGTCAAAATCTATAAAGAAATATATTTTTTATAGTCTAACAACAAAAAAACAGTTAAAGACCATATGGCAGAAGAAATAAAGACTGAATGATCAAAGATTATCTAAAAAGAAAAAAAAAGAAAGAAATCTCAAGTGTACATTGATGGGGGAATGTTAATCTAAGGTAAACAAAAATAAAAAGACTTTTCTTTGCACGCACTTAAGAACAATTTTTTCCAAAAGCTATTTCCATTTTAAAAAGAAACTAATTATGTCTCTTTTGAAGTTAAACCACAGAAATATTATATATAAACTCAAATGTTCAAGGCATGTATAACCCACATGGACTTTGTTCATCTTCAAGTTCTGTTCCCTTGTAATTAAAATGACTGGTTTGTAGGAAAGGACTTGTGTCATTTTAAAGTTTATTTTCTCTATAAAACATTTATTACATACTGTGCCATTTTATACTCACAGCTATTTATTTCAATTGTTATTCTAAACCACTAATAGGTCGATGCACCGAGAGCCGCTATCGGCAACCCGGTGCAAACAGCCCCTTGATGTTATATGCCGAAAGCGGCTCCCAGAGCATCGCTAGCTGCCGTTTTCTATTTTGGCACTGTTAACACCAGCTATTAGCATTTCAGCATATTACATCGCTTGCGGCAGCTGCACGGTTACTTTTGTGTTAGCCACGCAACCGCCGCAATGAAGGAGGTTAAGTCGCGCTATCGAATATAATATCGTTTAGGGTGACAAACTCCAAAACAGAAGGGGTGCGCCCGTTGGTGCATTTCCCTGTAAGTCTTCACCGACCTTGGCCCCTCCCCTAGCTCCAGACTTGTTTAATAGGCAGGTGTACTCTGCATGTCTTGCCATAGGCCAGAATAAAGCTAGGCATGCATATTGATGATATAGATAAAATCGATATATTTCTATTATATTGCCAATGTGTATGGGGCACATTGGCAATATAATATGCCATATGAATTATCACTGACAGCATTGTAGAGGATTGTTCCAGACACAATTATTTCAAACAGACCACATCAGCTCCCTGTACCGTAGTAGTGGTTGGAAGGTATATAGGTTGGAAGGCATTTATGATTACCCTGCCAAACTTCCCTCCCCAAAAAACATGGGAGGTCAGTCAGGTAAGTGCATAATGCAGATGCATTGCAATAGAATCTATGCTGCAAAATGCAACTGCAGCTGCATGTGTATGGCCAGTTTAAACCCTTTTCTATGTTTTTAGGCCTATATGTAATACATCAGGCAAAAGATATTCAGCTCTATTCAACATATTCAGACAGCACTCAGGAAACTGGGGTTACAGTCACACTAACTGAATCAATATTGGTTAGCATGACTTTAACCCCTTGCTGCGTGAGTATTGCAAAAAACACCAGCATAGCCACTGCACGCTATTCACTAGCAGCTGTGCAGATCTTACTACTGACACTATTTAATGCCAGCTAATAGCTCATGGTAAATACTTATGTAGGATTAAATCTCACTGGAAGTGGTTACTGGGGTACACAGTATAAAATGTGCATTAGATAAGGCATTACTGCTACTTAATCAGGGTGATTTACCCAGTGGGGCTGGGCAATTATATGAAGTTAAAGTCTCGCTACCAGCGACTTTACCTCCGTATTAGTGCCAGAAACACGGGTTTACATAAAAGATACCCACTCATCCGACGCTCGCGATTCAATATCATGTTTGCGCTACTTTAAGCCCATGATTTTAATGACAGCTAATAGCCGTAAATAGGATTAAAATCCTTTTGGGATTTACCCACTTGCGCAATACTGAATCGCGTTCATGAGACTTACCTATTGCAATAGCGGCTCTGGGTAAATTGGCCAGTATATGTATGTGATCTTTTGAATATATACAGACATTGCACAAACTGTTTAATATTCTTTTTTTTTCTGTTTAGAATCCAGTGCAATAACAAACTTTAGCTACCTGAGAACATTGTTACTAGATGAGTTTTTTTCCCCCAAAGATAACATTTTCTATAAGAAAAATAGGTTTGTCTTTGTCTGTTGCATTTTTCATGTAAATGAAACACAAAGTTGCATTTTTCAACTTTTAAATTTTTCAACTTTTTTCAATTTTTCAACTTTAGTGCAACTTGCATGCAGTTTGAGAAAATAATGTATAGTTATAAATGGAATAAGAAACACTGCCCGGTCTGCTCCACTCTCTCTGCAATCTAGTGCTTGAGAAAGTGTAGCGACTGTCTGTAGCAAACAAGTATAGATTCACTCTAGCATACCAAAGCTGGCAATTGGTATTGGAGTTGTTTTTTTCTAAAGTAACCTCAGTATTCATGTTAAATTATTGTGTGGGCACTATGCAATAGGAAAGTGGGTTTTGGACTGCAGTTTGGGCACTCAGTGTCTAAAAGTTTCGCCATCACTGTTCTAGCACAATCTATAAGGTAACGGTATGAAATTAGATAACAGGGATATTTGATGTATTCAGTTAGTTCAACTGGACTTCAAGTTTAGTTCTTGAAGACATTTCGCTAGTCATCCAACTGGCTTTCTCAATTCAGAGAAAGCCAGTTGGATGACTAGCGAAACGTCTTCAAGAACTAAACTTGAAGTCCAGTTGAACTAACAGAATACAACAGATATACCATGGACTGGATGAATGAGAACCTTCACAAGCATAGATAACAGGGAATGCAAGTCTGTTTCACCATTGAATTATACAGGACAATTACCCCAAATCCCTAAAGGCTTATACGCACATGCAATCTCGGGGGGTGACCCGCGATGCAAGATGTGTATAAACGGCTGTTTCAACCAATAATCATGGTGTGTATGGGCAGTTTATGAGCCGAAATGGGCGCAGGTTCAGAGATCCGATCCCCGACCAAACGGCCGTTCATACACATCGTGCATCGCGGGTGACAACATGTGTATGAACCTTAAGGTTTAAAATGAACAAGTCTAGATATACCAAACTGATAAAACCTTATCCAAAATTTTTATTTTTCTGTATAATTGCTTGCACTTATCCTCTTGTTTGTATACAAGGGGATAAGTGCATTGTATTTTATAATGTACAGCACTGCGTACCCAAGTGGCGCTTTATAAATAAAATTATACATACACATATATACAAAACAAACAAGTGCTGTAATAAAATCAACAAGTATTCAACAAAGTATTAGTTTAGGGGATGTGATACTAATAGAACCAGTGTGTGATAGGATTTCTTTTTAACTTCTTGCCTTTGTTTCTTTTTTATTGTACAAAACCCTGAACATTTATAGGGTGTGTAAAGATTTTATACAGTATCTGCTGTATCAACAGATAGCCAAACACACACACATAATTCCCACTGTGCACCAACGGGCATATAAATGCATTTTAAGGTTTCTAAATGATGTTACAAATCACACTTGGAGCTCAATGATATACTTTGTGTTATAAAAATAAAAGCCCACAGCAAATTAATATTTTTCTTGGTATTAAAAGTCTATCAGCATATTTTAAGTCACGTCTTTAATTAGAAAGATTGTCATCTTCAAGTGAGCCAAATATAAGCATACAAAATATATACCAGAATAATCAGAGTTTGTTAAAATAATCCCAGTAGCACATTCTGACATCCTAGGTAACCATTACATTTCTTAAATATGTTTGAAAGAATCAGCAACTTATTTTTTCTCCTTAGGCTAAACAGAGTTAAACAGCAACTGAACATATCTCAAGAAGCTTTTATTGCCCCTGGGCTTTAAATACTGTCATTCTGAATGTGGCATTATCATGTATCTTTGGGACACAGGATGCCATCTACACAGCAGTCTAATTCAATAAAATCAATCTCCTTTTTTGAGACAAGTGAATTGTGATAATGTTGCACTGTTTGCTAAATGCTAGTATATAAGTCAGGCCATGGATTTTGAGGCATGTTAACCCCCAGGGAAAAAAAATCCCGTTTTATGACTGTGTAAAAACTTTCCAGAATGATACGCTTATCCTTTTTGTGCCACCATAGTTCTAGTTTGATCCAGTTTCCGATGGCTTTTTAAAGTTAAAAAAAAAAACAATCCATCCTAAAACAGACAGAACCCCTCACCCTCACTTTTGTATGAACCACCCTCATTTCAGCACAAAGTACCAGAATTTGAATCCCTCTGGTTAGGGTATATACTGTGTGAATAACAATGAATATGACTCAAGCTTGACAAGCTAGGAGAGGGGGCAGTTACTGCAGGGTATTGTACTGTAGGTTTTGGTGTGCATATGTGATTAGGGTTGACCTAAAAAGACAAGAATTTTTTTTAAACTGTCAGTTTCTGGACTTGAACATGTCCTGTTTTAAATTGAACAAAACAAAGAGATATACAGGGAGATTCAATAAAAGTTCTTATTGTTTAAAATGGTGCTAATTTTGCCCCTACCAATCAGATCTTATTTAACATTTGTAAGCTTACATCTGATTGGTTGGGGCAAAATTAGCACCATTTTAAACGATAAGAACTTTTATTGAATAAGCCTGTAAGTAGGTTAGGAAGTTCACATTCTTATTATGCATATAAGGGGGGGGGGAAACTTCTGGATCAAAAATGTTATATGAAATAAAAATGTTATTAAATGTTATACATTCCTTAGGGGGTTTATAAGATTGCACAAGTGCAGAACCAGTGGCATCTCTTCCTCCTATTAGCACAAAGTATCAATGAATGTAATACCAAGCTACTAAATCCCTAATCCCCTTAATCATTGTTTTTTCATAAAACACAAATACGCCCAGTCATAATGTCAACCGGACTGTAAAAGCATTAAAGTAAATTTTATTCTACTTATCAGTAGGATGCCATATGTGTCTTTTAATATGATTAAGATATTTTGCCATTAAATTTGGTATATTTTTTATGCATTAGTCCTGGAAAAGTATGTTTTATTGTTTCTACATCTACATATAGTCATAGAGCTATACATATTTTTTGTTTTCCTTGATGGGAAAAGAGTTTATGGTCAGATTATTGTTTACATACCCTATACAGGTGATGCTGTAAAAAGCACATCCTACTAATACTGGATGAACAGAACAGCCCTACTCAGAGGATAAGGCAGCACAGGGGATTAAAATAATGAGATAGATAGATGACTTAATTGATTTACACAAGTTGAATCAATTAGAAGGTCAAGATTAATGAGTTTGCCTTGTGAAAGTCAAGAAAACCAGATTAGTATTTATGATGTGGTTGGTAGTAACTATATATAAGTCAGTTGGTGGGATATTTTGATTAAGGCATGTATTACCATAATGATTGATAACAGACCAAATTATTATCAATAGCTTAAAGGTGGTTACAATCTGTCAATCTGCAAGATTCTCTCTGTCATCTTTGACAGATGGGAGTCCAGTCACTATCATTCTCCCTATATAAAGTATAGGGTATAAAGTTTGTGATTGCCATACTCCCTATGACTCCCTATACTTAAGTATAGGGGGCTGACTGCACCCAGGGGAAATTTTCCATTTGAAACTATCATTCCTGCCGCAGATGTGGAATGTCCGTTGGCATCAGAATTTATTGTTTCGCACGTACCGCTTTACCGGGAATGTGTGTACCCAGCTTAAGAAGTAACAAATATAAAATAATGTACTTTGATGATATCACAGAAACTACAGATTTACAAATATTATAATAGCCTTTACTTTGAGGTCTGGAGGTGTCAAAAAAGTAAATCTAGGGGCTGATGCAATAATAGGTGCAAATATTTGCCTGTGATAATAATTTGCAGCAACCAATCAGATTTTTTTTCTGGGTTACTGTAGTTTGTCTGATTGCTTGCTGCTGGTTAAAAGCATGAGCAAACGTTTGCACCTTTTACTGCAGGATCTTCACTGACAAAAAAATATCAACCATATGTAATCACTCTGTTCAGTTTATTCACAAGTATTTCATAAAAATCCAGCCAGTTGTATAGAGGCACAAATATCCTTCATTATAGTTATTATGAACTATTTATGTTATTTTGCTGTTAAATTGAGATGGAGTAAAGGAAAATGTATAATTTCCAGTACTTTATTTTATCAATGAAATAGAACCTTTAGATAGTAATTTTACAGTAATTGTTATTTACCAGCACATAATTAAGTGTATACGGTTTCTGGAATGTCATCAAAGATAGATTATGCCCCTCAGATTTGGAGCACCTGAAAGCAGGTCACCTCCAAACTAAACGGAGGGGGACTTTCCCTTGCTTAAACTCCAACTGTTGCACTTCCATTATTAAGGGGAAAGAAATCTGTCATCCCACTATGGGCAACAATGTTTTGATGAAACATATGTCTACATATGAATCTCATAACGTACTATGTATGCTTAAATGCCCATGTGGCAAAGCATACATTATTATTATAACTAGTCAACCTATTAAAATTTGCATACAGGAACACAAAGGTAACATAAGGAATTTTAAATCTGACACCTACACTGATACATTGCAAAACATTTTTTTTGAATATAAACACAAGGTCTCTCAACTCAGATGGTGCATACTAGCTCAAATAAAATAACCCTTAAGTGGAGGAGACATCAAATGGAAGCTTCTTCAAGAAGAAACTATTTGGATAAAAAGATTCAATTCTGTGTTACCAGTAGGACTCAATGAGTCTTGCTCAATTAAATCCTTTTTGTAAATGCTTCCATATTGTTTAACCTAGTAGATTGGTCATATCTTATACTTACAGTAGTATGTTGCTGATTTTTTACAGGACTCCTCGTTATTGATTAATACAGGAGACCTGACGTACTTTTGAGATAATATTGCAAATAATGCTGTTGGTGTAACTACTTTGTATGTATTTGATATCTTTTATGTATTGTTTTAGTATATATTTATGATATCACAGGTTTTATTGACACAGAATGTTTTATTTCACAGTACATTGTTTTTTATATTTGTATTTTTAGAGATGTACACTCCAGCCCTGTTTTATTGTTTTTAATATAGGTGTTTGAAGATTGATGTCACTACCAACTGCAGGAAGCACCTTAAGGATGGTATTAATTAAGACAATTTTGCACAGATTGGGTTAAAGGGGTGTGGTTTAGGATTGGATGTTCTTATATATGCACTTGTCTCACTTTGTTTGATTGCTTGACAAAGGACTTGTTATAAGTCCGAAACATGTTGCAATAAGTCCGGTTACTTTGCAGATTTATTCTTTGTGGTGTCCCCTTTCTTTACTATTGCTTGGCTATACTATACACAACTTGTGTGCATATTCGCTTGTTTTCTGGAATGTATAGATACGAATGTAATAATTTTTGATTTGTTTCCTCTGGATCAACAATTAGTCAGGGGTCAAGGATCAGCTAAAAAGGTTGGACTAGATGGATGGATATCTTTAATACAATGTATTTGTGGCCTTAATTGCTGGGTTGCTCTGTATATAGATATGCCTATCGAAATTAGAATTGATTGAAGTAGCTATTTGGATGCCATACCATCAGAATTGATTTAACCCCCCCCCCCCCCCTTTAGGTTTTATAACCTATAAAACTTAATTCGGAAAATATTGGCATGTTATTTTTGTAAGGTAGTATATCTTTTGCTTTGTCTTCTACATTTATTGCAACGGTCAAACCAGCTTGGCAATCTGTGTATCTGTCACTATATAACAGCAGAAAGTTGAATCTAACAATTTATTTCCTATTTCATCCTGTATTTTATATTAAAGACATTTATGAAAAAGTTATATAACTTTAACTGTGTATCTACCTACTTAATTAGTGCTAACTTAAGGAGGGTACACACAGTAACGTTCAGATCCGACAGTATTGCCGCTTGATCGTTAATGTGTCTAACACATTTTCCAAAAGATCGCAAGGCGGAAGAACGTCCACTGTCGGCCTCCCAAATCTTGCAGATTCTGTCTGTCATCTTTTAGAGATCTTTAGTGTGTGTACCCAGTTTTAGTGCTTAGACGTTAAATTAAATGTAAAAGGCCAAAATTAAAAATCTCAATATTAAATCTTAAATTAAAGCATAATGTAGCAGATTTCGTTATAAACCCTGCAATATTACAAAATTCTGTTGTGCACTATATATTGTTGTATTAAATGTACTTTGCATATAATGGTTAAAAGCTTAACCCTGCCAAGATCTGCCATTCAACTTACATTCTATACTGAAAAAAACATAAAGTAATTCCCCAGATTTTAATTTCCTGGAATTAAGTTTAATTGTTACCAGTAAAGGCATAATCCAGTTAAATCCTTGCTTAGTCGCTGATTTAGCGAGATCAGTCAAGCTGTGACAGACCTTTCAGAGCAGAATATTTTAATGTGACTTCCTGAAGTGGTATAAACATTAGAATGTAGAACACATTTAAGCTAATTGTTCCCCTGTTCTAATGATTAACAATAATCTGTCACAATGTCAAATTATGTTCGTTTACAGTTTTTACTGTAAAATATGTCTCCTTTGAATGATTTTAGGAATCCTTGAATGAAACAATACAGTGTGCAATTAGAATGTCTTCACTCTAAATCTGACTTAGAGAAATAATTAATCAGTAAAGCTCAGTCAACATAATTTCAGGGATAATCACAGTAAAAATGATGAGACTGCAGTAACACTAAGTAATGCACTGTGAACAGCAGACAGGTAATATTTCTTATCTATCATGCGTTTTTTGGGATTTTTTTAACTTAATTTAAAGTGTGTTAACATACATACTAAGTATGGCTCAAAAATCTTCAGGAAAATAGATGTGAACTGCACTGGTATGCTATTCTCTCTTATTTCTGTACAGCTCTCTTGAAGGTCTTTATTTAGGCACAGTTTATGTTGTTTTTGGCCTGTTGAACATACTAAAGCTATGTGCACATGTGTGATAAGAAATTGGCTGAAATTTGTAAGCAATTAAGCTTTGTACACACGGCGCGTTGTGCATGCGTTCGATCAGGCGTCACTCGTTCGGTGCTCATCACCCTTGTGTATGAATTTTAATGGACTACCTACCCACAGTTTGTATGAATTAAGGCTCGTACACACGTCCGATTTGTGAACCGAGCCACGACCGGCTCACAAATCGGACGTGTGAGATTGTCAGGACGCCGATGCATTCGCATGACGAACGGGCGTTTTGGGCGAGAATCACGCGTGTGTATTCATTTGGCCACGGGGCGTTCACCGATCCGCCAGGCGGATCAAGGAACATCCCCCGACCGAACAAATGCACACGCGCGATTCTCGCCCCAAAATGGCCATTCAAGGCTCAGTGCCAAATTGGCCGTGTGTACGAGCCTTTACAGCAAAGCTTAATCTTTTGTTTATAATTTAATTAACATTCCACTGTTCACTGTTCACCATTGCAGGAGGGAACTCACCATTGCAGGAGGGAAGGGGCTGAAGTTTACAATGACTTAAGTAAGTATGGTTTATATTTTCAGTTTGCTTTTTAGAGAAAAATGTTGCAGCTGGTAACATTAAACATGTATACATTTAAAGTATATGTTTAAATACTGTTTAAACTTTAAACAAAACAGAGATGGTCAATTTGATAAACAAGTACAATTTTACTTTAAATGTTTAAAATAATGGTGCTTACAGTACACCATGGGTTAAGCAGTGGTTAGGTTTAAGTATTTTACTGCAAGCGTATTGATATTGTAATAACTTATTCCTTGTTTTGTAATGTCTAAAGAATCAATACAAAATGCAAGGTAAGGTTGGTATTTTGAGGGCAATTCAATTTGGGTGTATTATTCAAAGTGATTTATGGAGGGAAAAGGTCAATTTCTGTTGGAAAATTAACCTTTTCTATATAAAGTGTTTCATTATCAGATCAATGATTCTTTGTAAAGCTTTTTCATGTTGATTTGCACAAAACATACAGGCAGCAGCTTCAGAATCTTTAGAAAATAGTGACCACATTTTTTTTAACATATACCTATAGTATGTATCATAAACAATTCATTTTCCCAGTTACTTACATATTTTTGTAGAAACAAGAACATTCTATGGTTCAGACTGAGCATTCCTAAAGATTCCATACACATCAGTAATTTTAAAGATCTTGCAGGTTTGATATTTTTTATCGACAAACCACTGAATCAGTACTTGTGCTGTGTGGCAAATCTGCCCACATGAAAAAATTATTTGCCAGCATGAACAGATACACATTAATGTCACCCCCAGACTCCATATTATTAGTAGATTGATGTAAGGGGGCCATTACTAAGAACTGTCTACATTTGCTAGCATACATATAGACTTAGGAGATAGGTGGATTAGTTGACCTGGTGCCCACACAAACACTAGGGATTTATTTTGATCAAGGCTCCAAAGCCTTTGTATCAGGAATTACCTGCTGCTCCGATCCCACGGCGCTCTGTGCTTCCGGGTACACTGTTGAGGATATGTCATGACGTCACACTGCTGGTGCGCCGAGTGGCGCAAGGGTTCAAATGCCAGCATCCTCCTGGACCCGGTGCCCGATTGTAGCTTCCTGCTACCGCTGGCTCCGTTTCATTGCTATTTACCTCTCCTGTTTCCAGCAACCTCCTTGTCTGCTCCAATTCCAGAGACATTACTTACCTATCAGTTCCAGAGACATTACTTACCTACCAGTTCCCGAGAAGTTCTTTGCCTGTTCTTGGTATCCAGTTCCCAGCAGCAACTTCTCCTAAGTATCCAGTTTTCCAGCAGTGTCTCAGTATCCTGCATACAATTGAGAAAGGGTTTTACACCCGAAACATGTTGTGTATATTACACCAATAAACCTGTTTGCAACTTGAACGCCCAGAGTCTTCACTTTATATTTTGTTGACTATGATGGTGCAACGACAGGAGCACTAGGAGACCAAGGGCCCTGCCTTCCTGCCCTCAGGGACTACTATTTTGTATCCTGCATAAAATTCCCATCAGCCTCATCTGCTCCAAGTATCCAAGCCTACGGACTTTGGTCTCTACCAAAAAGCGTATACCTGTGAGCACCCTGACCTCCCGGCTGCATTTGTTACAGTACGATCGGGCCATGGAAACACCTGAGGAGGCCATTGCATATTTAGTCCAGACACTCCAGGCATTATCTAAACGCATGTATGTATTTGAACATCATCAAGGGCAGTTGGCCCAATACATATATATTCTCTTGCTGCCCGACTTCCCCCGGCTCCAGCTTCCATTCCTACGCCAGCTCCGGTGATGTCTGGTCCTTCCAACCCTGCGCATCATAGAGAACCCCGTATACCTTCACCTTCCCATTTTGACGGTAATGCCCAAGCATGCCTGAGGATTCTTAAACCAGTGCCGGATTCAATTTGAACTTCAGCCATCTCATTTTGTCTCTGACCGGGCCAAGGTTGGCTATATCATCGCCTTGCTTGAAGGTAACACCTTGGCTTGGGCCTCCCCCTTGTGGGAGAAAGACAATCTCATAATCAATAATATTACAGCCTTCTTGGACATGTTCCGCAAAGTTTTTGACACTCCAGGAAGATCTTTGGCTGCTTCATCCTGCTTGATGCAACTCATGTTCAGTGGGACAGTATGCCATAGAATTTTGTACTCTTGCTGCGGAGACGTCTTGGAATAATGAATCACTTACTGCAGCCTTTATGCAGGGACTTACAGACTGCCTTAAAGATGCTAGGCCCCATACAATATCATATTATCTGCACACTGGCATACATTATAAACAAAGGGGTTTGTATTATTTAGTATTTTAGTATTATATGTATTTATTATGAAGCATGGTCAATCTTCTATGTGGTAAAATCTTCTATGTGGTAAGAAGGCATTTCACAGGAGTTTTCCAGAAAAATCTGGACCGTTGGGTCTGGTCACCCCCGTAAAGGGGGAGGGGTACTGCCAGAAACTTACCTGAGCGGTGTGGGACCAGAGATGCCAGAGCTGCTCTGGTCCCACGCCGCTCTACGCTTCTGGGTGCATGGCATCGGAAACATCATGACGTTACGGCGCCCCAGCACGCCGAGTGACGCAAGGGTTCAAATTCCGGCATCCTCCTAGACCTGGTGCCCGATCATAGCTTCCCACTATCCCTGGCTCTGTTTCATTGCTACTTACCTCTCCTGTTCCCAGTGACCTCCTTGCCTGATCCAGTTCCAGAGACATTACTTACCTACCAGTTCCAGAGACATTACTTTCCAGCTGTGTCTCAGTATCCTGCATACAATTCCTATCAGACTCATCTGTTCCAAGTATCTAAGCCTTAGGACTTTCCTCCAGAAAGCATACCGGTGAGTACCCCGGCCTCCCGGCTGCATTTGTTATACTTTGTAAATGAACTCATGTTTTTCTTGCCATTATTTTGGCTCCTTTTGCTTGATATATTATTAGTACAAGTTATATTACTGTTGTGGTTCTTGTTTCTATTTCTGTCTCCAACTCTTGAAAAAGCCACTTTTTTTTTTTAACCATACACCTTTTTTCATGCACCTTTTTTTTCTATGCATGTTCAGTTTACTACAAACGCACTGATCAGCCCTTAGGCTATTGTAGTACATGATTTTTTTTCTCTGCAGTGATTAAATCTGCACACAAAAATCATAGCAAATATGACAAATATCCCCAAAGGGGCAATGCACACTAGTAATTGTCAGCTGGTAAAAAAAAAGATCACAGAAAAGAACAGTTCGGGTTGGAACAAACAGAAATCATTTATTTGTACACAAGAAGAGGAACGTCTTTTACTAGACCCATATATATACTTTAAAATAAACTTGTTTTCCATAACTTTAATTCATTTATTTCTATTATATCATTTATTTTTGCCATAAAAAGCACAGTAATGATTCTTCTCTACTCCCCTGCAAATGAAATGAATTGCATTCAATTTCAAAAGGACGGGGAAACCGATTAAATCCTAGTTAATGTGCCGCTAAATGCTTTTAAAAAGACAGAGAAAAGTCGAGATATGTTTTTACTGCACATTGTACATTTAGCTGGCTCCTAAATAATGCAGAACTCCTCCGAAGAAGCATGTGAATTAGAAAATAAATATCTGGAGACCTCTTGTCTTTTTAAAGTAGCTGTCAAGTAAAACTGCAGCACAAAATGAAAACTAGCACTTATTCGGGGGATTTGTTTGCTATAAATGGTAAGTTAAGGAGTTCCATTTACTTATGTGAAATTGTGCTTGGAAAGGGAAGTCCCAATTAACTGCTCAGGATATACCACCATGGATAAATCTACACTGTTTTATTTTTCATGATTTCAAAATGTCAGCAAACGTGTTATGAAGATTGCATATGGAAACTACTAAAGGCCACCCTAACGGAAACACTTTTTTAAAAAGTTATACTTTCTGTTATGTCACTCCATTCATTTGTTTTGTGTTTGCTGTGTTATCATTTCAGTTGTCTAAAATAATATAGGTTGATATCATATTACAAAAATACAGAATAACAGTATTCATTTTAAAATCTGTTTACAAAAACTTGCAAAACCTTTTCAAAGATTGGTACACATTAGCCAGAAAGCAAAGTATCCTTTCAGTTTTGACCAGGCAGAAGAACTGATATCACCCTGCTCAGTCACGCAACTCATTGCATTGGATCATTGGAACTAGTATTTTACTTGTCTTGTCAAACATTTACAGCCCGGTACACCGAGAGCTGCTATCAGCAACACGGTGCAAACAGCCGGCGATGCTATTTGCCGATATCGGCTCTAGGTGCATTGGTAACTGCAGTCTCTCTATTTCAGCACTTTTATGGCAACGCGGTTAACTTCCGCATTAGCCACACAGAGGCCAAAATCTTCCCCCCACCCCAATCTTTCATGCTCCTTTAGTGTGTACTTTCAAACTTTCAATGTAAGGTGTATATTAACTAATGTCTTCTTTCATCTAGAGTCATTGCTTATATAACCGTACAGGCAGAGCCCTGTTTAACAGATTTTGTCAAAGTGGATTTTTGAAAATATAGCCTATATACAAATATTCAGATTCAGAATGTCCACTGGGCTAAAGCAAGAATCTGAAGTGTGACCCCCAGGACAAATGAAAAACCTTCAAACTGCATTTCTATATATCTCTAAAAGATCAGAATGGCTAAATTCATCATGCCACTTCTGTAAGATTTACTTTATTTCAGTCATTAGTGAGACAATAAGATTGTGTCCTTAGAAGCCCTCATGCAGAATCATTGAAGTATAGTCAAGGAGTTAATTATGGTTACAAGGGTAGAATATATACACACATACACAACTTAGTAAATGGGATGTCAGTGGCTGTTTGTGTAAAATTTTCTTACTGCCATTAAATATTAAGATGTGGACTGCAGATTAGTCAGTTACTGTAAGGTGCTGAAGAGATACAAAATCTCCTAAATGACAACTAATCTGAATTGGTTTTTCTTATGCCAACAAAGTCATGAAAAACAGCACTGTCCTTGCAACAAAGATCAGTATGCAAATACAAACAACAATGAATAGCCACTGGGATCTGGAAATCTGGCATGTGTTTTAAGAAAGAAGCTTTTAAAAAATCTCACTCACTTGGCTGTGCGAACTGGATTTGAAGACTTTTATTGAACTGTGCATTTTTCTCTCTACTCTTTAAATTCATGCAAGTGCATGAAAAGGAGCTGGCCCGCATTTCTTTTAGTTTTCATTAAAATGAATCAGTAATATCAGAGCTTTTGTTATGACTACACACAATGAATACTTGTTTGTTTTCAGCACTAAGGATTTTTTTATTAGCTGCCATTACACTGGAACACTGTGTATTGTGGATCTCTTAGGCTGGGTACACAAAAGGGGACTGTTTGCCCCGAGTGAGTGTTCAGTACAAGCGAGCGCTCGGCTGGGGCAAATGTCTGTTGGTCACGGCAATAGTAGCCACGGCTGACAGTTCATGCGACTGATCGTTCGGTCCCATAGGGAACCACACGATCGCCCGTAATTTACCAACAAGTCCGACATCGGTCACAGCTGCGGACGAAAGCACAGATTTTTCTGGTGATACTTCTGCTACAGAATCGGTCGATTGGGCCAAAAAATTGGCCTGTGTGTACTCAGCCTTAAAGGATATGTATACTGCCCAATTGAACATTTTTGAAAACACTATACCTAGTTTAATTTACTGCATTATCCAACATCTATACCAAGTCCATTCACCAGTTTTATAGACATTATATGTAAATCTTTCCAAGATTTATGGGAGAGGACCTGCCAATCAAGCAAATTAGCATATCCCTGCTCTTCCCTCTAGAACTGTAACTATATATTATAATCAAACAGTATAAGTAGGTTCGAGAACAAAACATTCATGCAAATCATTTTTTATTCCTGTGGTATACTGTGCAGGAAAATAATTTCTCCATGTCTACAAAGTAGCAAAAACCACTGAGCATAAAAATGGAGAAACACCTTATAACAGAAGGCATCTTGCAGTCTCATGCTATGAATAGCATTGCCACAAAATCTAGGTAACAAGAAGTAATTTCTTACTCCCAGGTTCCCCAGAGTAAGGGGTGGAGATATGCAAAATACTGTATGCCCAAGTCCTACACCAATGAGTCATGAATCTGTATCTTCCACTGACGAGATCTAACAAGCTCAAAACATGTCATGTCTGCAGGTCAGATGATTGGCTCTATATATTAGGCTATATTGCATGTTATTAAGTCAGCGGTTCTGCACACATGCATGAGCTAAGGGACATAAAGGAGTATTTTGCATATCTCCGACCCTTACTCTGGGGAACCTGGGAGTAAGAAATTACTTCTTGTTTCCTAGATTTTGTGGGCAATGCTATTCATAAAGCATGAGACTGCAAGATGCCTTCTGTTATAAGAAGGTGTTTCTCCATAACCTAATAATGCAAGCAGACACAGACAGACAAAAAAAAAGGGGTTTTGGCGAGTATTTTTCAAATACACCAGTTAGGCCACATCCATGCGATTTAACACACAATTCGATCGCTAGTTAAAAAGCACAACCTAATGAAATGGTTACACTAAGTGCACTGGCCTCGTTTTTACAGAGCACTAATATGCAGTTTATGCATGAAGTACAACACTTTAGGACAAATGCTTAAGGCTTAAGTTGCTTTGTTTTTTATTTTAAATATCTGTGCCAAGACAAAGAAAAGATAATTTTCTATCTTTTATCTACACTCATCATTTCAACATTTTTTTAAACTGAACCTATTAATACTGTAAATTGATATGTCAAAAGCATAAGCAGGTTCACAGCTACCGATTCAAATTTAAATTGAGTACAGTAAATGTGCAAATACAAATTTTTTAAATTATTTTTTTAGAATTGTTTTCAAGTAGGGGGGGGTCTGGTCTACCTTCTGCTTTGATTTTCTACCAGGTTAGATTTTCTGCAAAATCTAACCCAGTAAAAACATTGGGTTAAATTGCCTGAGGGCTAAAATGTGTTTTGCACTAGGGCAGAAGTTAGGTATAGTTTATTTAAATGAGTATATTTATGAAGGTCAAAATTAGAGGTCAAAATATCGTCCCTTAGCTAGAAGATACATTTTGCATCTGAACTAAAAAAAAAACTTGTAAAGTTATAAGTTTAGCACTCAGATTTCATTTCTCCCTTTGTCTACAAGTTTCATGCATGTAAAGGTAATTATCAGAGTCCTTCAGCCTGATTTAAATATCTTTAAGAGTGGTGTACATATTTTATCAAATAGCAGTTTTAGAATTGAGTGTTATCCAAACTGTTGAATTTTGATCAGACCATTGGTGTGATACTGTTATGGAAATACTTTAAAATATAGCTAGTGATGATATACACTTTTGGCTGGGTTTAATTCAGAGCAATAATTGTAAAAGAGAGCAGTTCATTATCATCATTTTTAAAAGACCACCCATCAATTTTTGAATGTGCTCACATATACTATAATTGTATGGTAGGCATATGTCCTACTGTACTTCTGATTAGTTACCAAGATATCCATTTCACATAAGGAAAACAACATGTACCCAGAACATGTACATACAGGCTTTGTGCATGCACACCATGAGCCCCATGCCAAGGGAAGTTGTGTTAAGCATAAATAGGAGGTGGAAGACTAACACAAATTTGTAGTCATTTGTTAAAATGGTTGGGAACAATTTAGTGTTTTTTTTTTTAAATATTCTACATTTTTTTAAAAAAATCAATGAAGGACTTTATTTACAGTATTTATAACAAGGATCACAAGTTTACTTCTAGTTCAGTTTGGGATGAAAGGAAGCACATTTGAAAACATGGCAAATGCCATAAACTGTCGGCATTGATATTAATTTAGATTCAGTAGTTATGCATCTCTATTTTCCATTCCATTCCTCTATAGGAATTAACATGATAACTTTTAAGTAAAAAATAAACACATTTTTTTAAACTAAAAAAAAAATTAAAAAATTAAATCACATGATCAAACATCAAAGCCTTTGATTATGAAAGGTTCCATATATACAATAAAGGAACATAAAGTATAATAATAGTATATTATTCAACAAAATGCAAAGAATGTTAATATGATAAAAGCTTTTGTGACTGAAACGCAAACAAAATAATTCTACAGCAATTCCATCCCTGAACTATGCTAAAAATTTAGAATACAGGTAAAAAACCAAAAAATAGTAGTATTATATAATATATAGATATTATATATTTTTTTGGTTTTAGATATATATATATATATATATATATATATATATATAGTTGACTATTCGTTTTGTACTTTTTTAGGCAAGTAACTTACTATTGTATGATAAGTAAAGTAACACTTTATAATTGGTGGTGCATTGGTGGTGCATAGTGGATTTTATTGTTATGATTTACGAGTCTTATCAGAGATAGAGATTTAACATGGTTTCTAATAGAACCCAGTTTCGAATCAAATCTGAGGGTTTCAAAGTCCCGACAAAACTTTCAGAACTCCTGAATTTCACGGAACCCAGATTTTTAGAATTTTCGATTTTTATCGAAAATGGAAAGTAGACGATTTTCAAAAATGGAAAGTAGACAATTTTCAAAAATCGAAAGTAGACAATTTTCGAAAATAGATGATTTTCAAAAGTTGAAAGTAGACAATTTTTTAAAATCGAAAATCAAAAGTAGACAATTTAAAAAAATCGAAACTCGAATTTTCGAACTTTTGAAATTTTCGAAAGTTCGAAAACGGAACCAAACTCAACAGTTTTGAACACCTCTAATCAGAGATAGGAACATATATGTTGGCAAAGGAACACAAAGTAAAATAAATAAACCAAGCATGAATAGGGGGGGGGGTTCAACACCAACTGTCTGCCATGTAAAATGCTGTTTTGCAACATTACCCTGGGCAGTTCCTATAGCACCTCTTAGTCACAATGCAATCATGCCTTGCATTCAGAAGGTCCCTAACAGCTGGCTGTGATATGGTAATTGGGACTTTCCAAGGTACAACAGATTCTTTACAAGTCATTTTGAATTGAAAAAGCCAGTCGGATGACTAGTGAAACGTCTTCAAGAGCTAAACGTCATCAAGAGATGGAGAAAGATGGGACAGGACCAGATTTAGGTGGAAAAACGATCAGTTCAGTTTTAGAAAGATTTAATTTGATGTAGCGTTGAGACATCCAGGAGGAGATGGCAAGGAGGCAGTCGGAGACACGTGATTGGATGTCAGGAGTTAGCGTAGGGGTGAACAAATAGATTTGTGTATCGTCTGCATATAAATATTTGAAGCCAACAGAGGTAATTACATCTCCCAAGGAAATAGTGTAGAGGGAAAACAATATAGGTAATTTGCCTACCTTTTATGATTCATTCATTTTTTATAGATTATTCTATATTCAAGCATCTACATTGCTCTGAATGCAAGATAACATTTCTCTTCCATTTCAGGAATTTTACAAGTTAAGATTCCTATATGCCATACTGTTGTATTGCAAAAAAAAAAAAACCATATCCCATCAGAACTGAACATATAAAGTTATAAATTGAAATCACAACTACATCATCTTGTATTCCGCTTTTCTTTTCCAAGACGTCATACTGTTTTGCAGGAATTCTTTGAAACTGTAGGTGGTCCTTCAACCATATTGCAGAAAATATAGATGTCAGCTTGATCAAACATTCAACTTCATAAAGCTGAATCAAAGGCCAGGATGAGGATGTGCATTTTTTACAATATACTGTAGGTTGTATTACAAATATTGAAAAGTTAAGTAGATTCATATTGAAAAAATAAAGCTTCACAATTTTTAAATCAGATTAGTTGAAAAAAAAATAATCAGGTGAGATGCAGCTCACTTTGATTTTTAGATCAATTTGCTTAGAAGGGTGTTCTACCAAAATAATATTATCAATCATTACTGTTCTAGAATAATAATGAGTGTAGAACCAAGATGTATTTGCTGCATACAAGTTCTTTGTACCGTAGTTTTCAACACTTTTGTTATACTTCTGAATCATCCAGATGGAAAATTGGAAATGAGTAATATGTACTTATTTTCCTTAAGGCAAAGCTTAAGAGTCTAGTTATTCCACAAACAGACTTAATGAAATGTGCAGTGACAAGAAATGCAAGTAAAAGACACTTTGTCAGTAGGACAATTGTTCATATATCTTTTACTTATGGCAGCAATTCCTAAAACTGACATTGATATTTTTAATATACTGTTCTAAACAGTCATGTAGTAGAGAAGCAAACTAGCAATCAAAACCAGCACTAATATTAGACTTAACTAGAAGTGGTATGCACATGGCTAGGCAACACTGCCATAATTCAGATCACGTTCTGTGATCCAATAGCAATGTGCACAGTAATTGCCCCTCTGGCTGCGTTGCACTCTGGTCTGTTATCGTAACCCATGTGGTCACCATTTTTATTTCTAGTGAAGATTGGATGAGTTATGATAAGGTCTATTAGCAAAATCGCTAGCTCAACACACACACGCTCACATTAAGGCATTGCAGCAATGCGTTCTATTGCTTTGCAGTGTGGCCTCAGCCTGAAAGGGTATCTAAACTGGAAAAATATATTTTTTTAATTGCCCATTACTGAAAAAGTATAATTCTTACCAACCACCACTGTACCGTTTTTTTTTTATTGATCTGTCCCCTATTTCTTTAGATATTAAATCTGATGCATCTCAAATTTCAACTGTCAATCATGTGCCTTATTATGATGTGCAGTTAGGAGGGACAGTTGTTATGTGTGAAATGCACGCTGGGAAATCCCTTTTTTTCCAGTGCTGGCTCATAGTGATTAAAGAGCATGCTTGCCCTCACAGTAAGTCATGCCTGATAAAGGGGGCGTCATTTAAGAGAAGGAGGGTGAGTGCTTAGCATGACCAAAACAAGCACTGAATTAAAGGCATGTAGCAGTATGTGCGACTTACATGTATTAATTTATAAAATAAGATGAGGCAATCTTTTTTTTTTTTAGTTTAATATCTGTCCTTGACATTTTTTTTATAAAATGTGAGATAATTTTGATTTCGTGATTTGATTAAAAAAAAAAAAAAAACTTTAGTTACCAACAAGGTTTAAGCATTGAATTTAGCTGTAAATGGTACTGTGGGATTAAAAAAGAAAGTCAATCTTTGACTATAACTCTCAGGTCTCCCAGTAAAGAGAGTTTTGGTTCAGAAACATGTCTACTTATCCCTTTAAAAAACACACACACTATATTATTGAAACCCCATAAATGGTTGGACATAAAGTAGTATTAGCACAGGTCAAGTTAAAATACACAAAAACTGGATTGCTTCTTTTTCCATTAACACCTTTCCATGTAATGCCACTGGTCTGATCTGCAATTTAATCATTCAAAATAAAAATTCCTTTAAGTAAAACTGATTGGTTTCACACATCATCCAGTCATTATTATGGGCCTGTATTAAAATACTATAGGGGTTATTAAATAGAAGTTCTTATCGTTTAAAATGGTGCTAATTTTGCCCCAACCAATCAGATGTTAGCTTTCAAATGTTACATAAGTTCTAATTGGTTGAGGCAAAATTAGCACCATTATAAAGTCATGCTGTAATCATAAAGTTCTATTGCCCCAAGGGGCAAACAGGAGACTGTGGGCTACAAGCCCGTAGTGATATCACTGCTGATATTTCACTTTTGATTAACTGTTGTAATGTGACATTGAAAGAGCAAAAAAGCAGGTGAAAGTTCCTGTGGCCTCCCAGTGATATGGATGTTATATGGATTCACCAGTCGGTCTCTGAAGTGATCAAAGGTAGTACAAGGGTCTCCCATGTGGCCTTGCCTTTATCTAATAGAAAACTGTCCTTTTTAATACCTCACTCTGGATTTTAGAAGTAGTGGGATAAAAATATAATGGGAAAACTCCAGTAAGATCTTTTCACATCAGGCAGGTTAGTTGAAAGCAGAAATAAAGGTTTATACCTTTCTCAGAATATGTGACAAATGTAATAAATGTGAAGAGTTCAGCTTTTGGCAAATACAGCAAGATTAATGAATGTGGAGATAAAGAATAGTAGTCCGCAAGAGTGCCAGAACATTGAGCTTTTGCACAAAAACAACTTCAGAAAAAGGCTAAGAAAAATAATACTGGTAAGCAGACCCAGATTACTATGTTTACTTTTATATACATGGTACGTTTAGATATTAACTACAAATTGGCACACAGGTTTGTAATGTTGCTTTTTTTTGCAATATATTAATAATGTTGATCTCTTCCAATGTCACATGAATCTGAACCACACATTTTTTAACCTTAAAAATATCAAGGGTTGCCTAAAAATAATGAAATAATGGTGATTGGGGAGCTGATTCTCTCATTCCTGGTTTTTTTGCTTCTGGTAACACCTTTTGGTTTGCCTTTCGGTTTCGAATAGATAGGGGATGAAATAAGCAGCCACAAAGGACTTAGTCATACCTCCCAGTGGTTGGAAGGCAGAAGTTTGAAAGGGTTGGCATGCACAACATGGGAAACACAAATAGGGGAAGCATTTTTGATATCATTCAGGAAGAATATATAGTGGGGAGAAGAATTTTTAATATTTAAAATAGTTACATTAATTTTTCCAATATTACATTTCAGACTTTCGTTGTGTGACAAGGTAACATCTAAATGTATTTAATTATTTTAGCTGTGTGATTGTATAAGCCTTTCCTATATGTGGTGGAATCAATTTACATTATATTTTAACTACATAAACTAATCAAAATATTGAATATCTTAGCAGAAAATAGCTATTTTTCACATATTAGTTTTAGCATGCAATTGATTCAGTGCTTGTCCTTAGCTGGATATGGCTTCATAGAAAAACACATACAGCCACAAAGACTATGCAATGAATTCATATTTATAGAGTGACATTTTACAGTGCAGGAATATCATTATTGTACTTTTGCTTTACACACGTATGCTAAATTTCCCCCTTAAAGTAATAGTGTTTTTAAAGGATAACGGTGGTCTTGAATTCTTCCAAACTATTGGATTATATAAAAAGCCTTCCACCGTACCTTCAAAATAAAACCTAAATCACATCTCTAGATAAAATTTGTGAGAAGTTATTGCTGAAAAGGTTCAGCAATATTTCTTCCTGCTTGAACACTTCCTGTTTTCAGCCATGTGACCGGCTTGTAGTCATGTGACCAGCATCTGCCCTACATTAATAGGCTCCCCTTTTTAACTGTCAATTTTTTCCCCAGGTACCTGATTTCCCAAGCATTAAGGTCAGGTGATGTCACTCATCCTACTGGAAGCAGGAAGTTTGAACATTCACCCCAATGTAATTTCTCACAGGCTCCAGTCAGAGATGTGATTGTCATCTCATTTTAAAGGAAATACTGCAACCAATCAGCTGTTAGCGTTAACTATTGCAGTTGATTTAATCGAAAATTCCGATTAAGTTGGGTTACAATCTACTACTAGATTACTACTAGCAAATACATCTCAAATCCAAATATGGCAATCACTTGCTGTTAAAGGACAACTAAAGCCCCAGAACAACACTTAATATAAAAGCAGTACCCTGTGTCTCATAGGTTGTTAGGATGTTTACCTTTCTATCTTGGGGTTTGTGTTTTATCACTCAGTGTGGTCACTGACCATTATGTTCTTTACACATGCTCAGTCGAAAGATACTGCTGGAACTTTTTACAGTTGGTCACACCCACTAGTAGCCTCTAGCCAATCCTTTACAGGACAGATTAGGCAAGGGAACATGTGACTGAGCTGAGAGGTGTGGCCAGTCACTGTACATACACAAAGTTATTTCATCCAGTTCTTCAAGGGGTTACATTTAATTTAATGCTTTTCCGTTTATTGGTGTTTTTAGAGGGGATATGTTCAGATATCAAAACAGCAAAGCCACGTAGGCTGCTATGCAGATTCCCAGTGTAGGCTAATATCTATCCAGACTATCAAGGTGAGTTACTTTTTGCCTGTGTCTGTGTATAATTACAGCAACACAGCAGAGCCCGGTGCTATGCAGATTCTCAGGATATGCTGATATCTATCAAGACTCTCAGGGTGAGTTCTTCTTGGCCCGGGTCTGGCGTCCATACATATTTACATCTTTATTTTAATATATAAGATAGACTATAGATATTTTATTAACTAAAAAGTTAGAAAAACTCATTCTAATCGGAAGGTTCACTAATGTTATTATGAATCACCTGTTTATTATTTCAACTCTCAGTATATTGTATAAGTTACAATGTTACAATATATAATATATTGTAAATAACCATGAACCTATCAAGGTTTCATTCACGGCTATACCCACTTTGTTATTGCTACTACATTTCACATTTTGCCTGCAGCCATGGCCCTAAACATCTGTATTGTGGGCAGATTGGACGCTGGCCATTTAGAAAGGACATTTGCATTACTATAAATGTCTTGCACCTGCCTAACATACTTGCCAGGTGGAAAACACAGACATGAAGAGCTCGCTTTAAATTAAATAGTCTGATCTATTTCTCAGCTGCGTATTAAGGAAATTCATCTGCATTAGGCACTACTGTGGTCATCTGGCAACATAATTGGTACTTTTCTACAGATTACACAACTCAACAAGTAATTTACTTTATTGTATAAGCTCTTTATCATGTCAAACTTGCCGCATACTTAAAATGTCAAGAATTGCTAATTCAAAACAGTCTGAATTACAAGTTAAACAAAGAAAGCAGCTAAATAATAATAAAAAAAAACATTCTAGCTGTTTAATGCAGGGTTGAGTTGGATTCTTCCTGCCTATTATGCTTACAATTAAAGATAAAAAAGACCCAGAGTTTGACCTCTTTCTTTAATTAAATGGAAATGAATATAGTACGTTATTAGGAAACACGCTTTCTCAGCTTATATGAGCACAAAGTTGGAACATACTATGTTAACCCTTTAGCCTTTTGACGTGTTATATATATAAAAACGATTTCAGTACAGTAAATTAAATTGTTTGTCATATCCTTACTTATCTGTTGATGCTGTCCTATTTTCTTCATTCTCAAGGACATGAAAATTGCAGTGAAAATAGTCTGTGAAGAATTGTATGCTTTCCAACCACAGCTAAACTCCTGGTTAATCCAAAAGCCAAAATATTAAAATGTATATCAAAAAGCCAAAATATCAAGTTGTGCTGTTAAGGCTAAAATATTGGCCTGCGAGTATCAGGCCTGGACTATTCTAGTCCCCAATGCCGTAATCCGGTTATCATTTTACAACCAAATCCCCCCAGTGGGGGGGACAATGTAGCTGACCCCACCGGGTGCTTTGCGCTCCGATCCATCACATGCGATGCAGTTAAGAATTAGTAACCAAAATGCACAACTTTGCTAGATTGTGTGGGGCCTCACCCTAAAGCTGAAAAAACAGAGTTCAAAACAAGGAGACCATTTAATTAATTGATTAATAGCAATACAAATTTCCTAATGTTATTCCTATTGTTGCAAGAAATGCATTAGCTTTTTTTGTTAGCTTTTTACTGGGTTACTCTTTTTAGATAACATCTGATTGGTTGCTGCAGATTAATAACACAAGCAAACTTTTTCATCTTGTATTGCATCAGCCCCTATGTATTTTGAAATTGGCTCTTTTAAGTCAACAATGTGATTGCTTATAGTTGGTCTGAAAGTTTTTCTTGGATTTACTTCTGAACTGCCAGTTTATATATTATTTGTTAGCTATCTTTGCCTTGCATGCAAAAACCCTAGATAAGCTTTTAGGCCATTCTTGAAGATAAAAACTCAATGGACCTACTCATAAACACATGGTAGGTCGGTAGGGCTCATTCATCAGTAGAATAACAACAAAAAAGCACAATTAATGGCAATATTTTCCAACTGTGATACAGCCGGGATATTGCAATATATAAATACCACTCCTTAATAAACATGCCTTTCATTTTCAAAGGGGTTCTTCTAATATTAGGCTTCGTTACCCGATTTAAGGCAGGAATAGAACCAGATATCAGATAAAGCTATCCTCTAGCACTATTCTACCAATGGTGCAATACCTGGCTACTCATATCATTTTTACTAATACAGTGAAAAGCAGTTTACAGCCATTTGGCATTTCTCTCACCAAAGCCATACATTCATTTGCATCATTTTCACATTTTTAAAATGTAATTTGTCTGTTTCTGACAATGAATAATTTCCTGACCCCCAAAAAAAAAAGAAGAAATGGGACATTTTACACCAGGGTTAATGAGAACTGTTTCCTATTTATAACTGCTAATTGTTTCATGTACATGTTTGCTAGTGAGAAAACTCTATATACAATAATCTTAAGGGAAGCTTTTATTTCTGCAAAAAGCAACTGCCAATATGATGCCTTTGAAAATATATTACAGATATGCATCTGTGGAATTGGGATTCTTGTCATGCTATTTTTTTTCCTATCTACATCAATTTAAGAAACATGTAACTAGTTTAGGCATACAATGCAATCTGGTCTGTACAAGCTAAACATTCCACAGGAAAAGTAATAGAAATTTACTGTTCAGGAACAATAAAAAAAAAAACTCTGGATGTTTTATGAATGAACGTCTCACACCAGTTTGGTGACATTATATCATTCAGGTACAACAAAGTCTCATGTCAGATTAAAAAGCTTAGTTACTACCCATCTGCTGTTCGCTTAAACCACAGTTATCTGTTGTGTTCTAGAGGCGATAGCTGTGAAATTTTGCAGCTGGTCAAAAGGATAGTTTTGAGAAGAAGCTTTTTAAAAAAAAGGAAAAGACTTTATTGAAAGCTTTACTTATTGTGTCTTTTAATCTAGAAAAGCGCTTTTTCTGAAACATTGTTTTAGCCTAATAAGCTACATGTTTTCTTATTTGATATTGCAGTTGTACATAATCTTGGGTAGATTTTTTGCCCAAACCGATCGATATTTCTGTGCATCGTCAGATGGGCAGAAAAATCAACGCTATTTTGGATTTCACAACTGTTTTCTATCATCCCGGCTGACCACTCGCTAGGATGAAAAGTTTGTCTGTGTGTACCTAGCTTTACATTAATCTAGATGCCCTGCCCAATCTCCACATTGTTAAGGGACACAACTCATAGTTTAGGGTGTTTTCTGGTGCCTACTGGGTATAAGGTTTCTAGAAGTAAAAAAAATATATAGTGACATATAGTCTAATCCATTGAGTAGAACAATGACTTGTAATTGATTATTCAAAAACATGTAATATCACAACCATGGTGTGCTGAAAGCTTCAGAGCTCAATATACAGTACAATGTATGGTATTTTCCATGAGTTATATAGTGGATAATGCACCCCCAACTGTAAATTATAAGGATATTAGAAGTCACCGAGGAGTTCCGTGACCATATAAAAGTACGAGGCCGCAGGCCGAGTACCTTTTATACAGGGCACGGAACTCCAAGGTGACTTCTAATATAATTATAATTTACAGTTCGGGGTGCATTATTTATTATAACCTACCTCTTTTTGGCTTCTGGTTTCTTCTCCTCCTGGAACTGTAAGATTATAGGGCTATAATCTTACAGTTCCTCCCATAGAAATCCACTATAGGGGTAGGTTATATTGACTATCCATACATTCAAAAAGAAAAATACCCATGGACATACGGAAGACTAGAGAGTTTTGTCTTCTGGTGAACAGTATGGTGATAATTTCTAGGTCACCTCCCCAGTTTTTTCCACTGGGACTGGTGGGAAATAAGCCATTAGGACTAGTTCTGGAAATGTAAGCAGAGTTTCCACAAGCAGTTATGCAATTTGTGGAATGGTTAAAGTTTTGATCTTTTTACTAAATTGTGGAACTTAAAGTGGAAAATTCGATTCATCTCTAGTTTACACTAACTAACTAAAACATTAGAAACAGCTAAAACAATGTTAATCTGTGAAATGCATTATCCGCAAGCATAATAAACCATGGTCGGATTAAACAATACTTTCTGCATACCCTTACCTTAGCCCTCTTTTATTAACTCATTATGTAATATAATTATTGGATTATTATCTTACTGCTTTCCACACTGACACACTTTTTATTTGAACTGGCACTAATTGATCAATAAGCCTCTTCTTTAGTTGTTCATGCAGCAACGACGAAGGAAAAGCCACAATAAACAGAGTTCTGGCAGCCAGTGACCGCACTTGTTATTCAGATACTGGTACCAACATATTTGCATGTAGACCACGTAGTTCTTTATAAACTCTAAAGCTTGGATGTGAAATGAAAAGCTTATTAGCTCCACAGCGTCTCCAAATTAAATAATACAGGTACAAAAGTCTGAATATGTTTAGCGTTGTAAAATGGCATTATTAGATTTTAAGAAACAAAAAACAAAGTTTACAGATAAAACGTTTTACCAAGTGAATGTGAAAACAATATTAATTCCTAGTAACACATTTGCTCTCTGTACAGGAAGGACAATTTGCGGTCCTGCTAAAGAGTAGAACTTTGGTTTATACACTTCCAGATTTATATCTGAAGCAGATGGATACATGAAATTCTTGGTTACACACCAAAAAGAACGAGTTTCCGACTGAACTGTGTGTTGCTGGAACATTTCCAGCTGTTTTTGAATCATTCTAAATGGTTTAATGAGACTAAAACTAGATGGGCAGTAGCACTATTGGAAAAGTAACCGATATTTACAAAACCAAGTATTTATTACAGGAAGTGATAAAAGTGAACACAATAAACCAAAGCTGTTGTTGAGGACAGACGTAACCCCTGCCCAGCTGAAATAGTAAAATAGTGAAACTACATGATACAGGAAACTAATGGTTGAAAAAGTAGGCAAGGAATAGCTGTCAAGGTTAGAGATACAACATTTTTGCACGTGTGTGTATAATTTTATTTGCATTATTTCAGAAAATCTGATTGGTTAATGTAAAGTATGTAAACCAAGCATTAAAAAATTGACCAATCAGAAATGGATTAGGGTTTTCTGCAAACCTATATAAAGAGGTGCACTCCGCCGTGGACCTCAGATGCCATCGCAGTAGATGGCTGAAGAGGGGAGGGGGGTCCCGGCTCCAGCTTCGGGGCCCCTTAAGTTCCAAAAGGCCCTTCTCAGGGCCCCCGCTGGAGGGTGCCTCCACCCCTCCCAGCGGGCCCTTCCCTTTCCCTTCCCACCAGTGTTGGGGCAGGGGGCTTGGAGGGGTTGCTGAGGAGGGCTCCTCCTAGCTTCCTGTTCCATATGTTTGCCACGAGCGGGGATGGCAGGGGCTGCTGGGAAGCGTTGGTGGCGGGTGGTCGCTGCCACCATGGGGGGCGAGGTGGCCGTGCCTCCCGGGGCGGGTGCAATCCAGGGGGATCTCGGCCGTTTTCGCCTTCAAGGTGGCAAAGTAAAACGTCCGAGATTAGCGATGCATAACAGTTACCACCGCTTCATAAATAGAAGCGGCGGTAACTGTTCCGATAGGCGCGAAAAGTTAACAATTTGTTAACTTTTCATGGCCCTTTTACATACTGGGTTTCATAGACTTCTGCTACAACATTTTGTTGAGTTAGTATAATAAGTTTCTGGGCCCTTTAACAAGCACTTGGCACAGTTAAAGTAAATTGTGATTTGAGAATTTTGACTCTTCACTCTTTGTGGCATAATGTGTCAGTCTTAAATTACAGGGGCTCATCGTCTAGAGCAATATTGTAATTTCAGCTTCGGGACTTTGGAATTAGAAGTTCCGTGTTGAAACTGGGTCCAAATCATATTCCATCCCTAACCAGTTTCCCATGAAATCAAGCATGTGTGGTCATGTTAGCTACCACAGATCTTTTCAAAAATTGGATGGGTGCACAATTTTACACCTCAAAATATTTATAAAATGCACACTAAAGGATACAGGATAATACAATCCTCAGAAATATAAATAGGATACAGTGCGTTAAAGCTATGCTCAGGATTCTACAGAATAAATTACTGCAGATAGAAAAAGGAAAACTAACCAAAAAATAAATTAAAAACAAATCTAAAAAACTTCAAAATCAGTATAGATGGCAAAACCTACACACATATCTACTGTAGTTGTACTTTACCTTAAAAATATTTGTAAATAAACTGGGGGAAAAACAGTGCTAAAAGCTGACCATAACTCAAGTTCCTTGGTTTCCTCACCTCCACCACCCAACAAAAATTAAAAAAATATACCCAGTGTCGGAAAATGGTGTTGGGCTAAAAAGAAAATCTAACACCAGGGTCCCACCAGGAAGCATAAGCAGCATGATTTACTGCATTGTGGGAACCTGGAAGGTAAGAAGCATGGAGGTAACGACACATCTGTTTTTTTTTACATCGGGTGCCTGTGCAGTTAACACAAAATTCCTCGGAATATTGAAGTTTATCTCACGCTAACCCTATATTACTTTGGGAAGCGTAGGTTTAACTTAATTTTACCTCATTACATGAAATATAACTAGAGATGGACAAAACTCTTTTTGTCCGTTTTCAGATTTACAGAACTTGAGAAAAACCCGAAGATCCAAAAATGGAACTTACTTTTGAGAGTTATTTTTGGTGACCCTCGAAAATAACCTTGTACATTTGGTAGCCTTCGAAAATACATTCCGAAGTCCTAAATTCCGAACTATTCACCTGGTTTTGGATAGAATGTTCTGACTTTGGACCAATGGATTCCGTGTCAAATCCAAGTCAAACTCAGACCCGGATCCTATCTCTAGATATAAAGGGCATGTCTACCCCCAAAACTATAATTCCCCCCACCACTGGCCCCACTCTGTAGTAAATAAAAATCCTTACGTCACATCCCAGCTCCAAATGGTTCTCCTGTAGTCCCCCCCAAAGTCCCATAAACTGCCCACCATGAGCATAGCAGAGTACATATAGGACTCTGCCTCCTGCCCCCCTCTGGAAGAAGTTTGGCATGCGCACTGCAGCCATTCTCCCCCTCCGTCCCTCCCCCTCCCTCTCCCTCCCGTTTTGGACTCCCACTCCCTAGCTACAAACCCATTTTATATAGTGTAGGGCTTAGTCCACCAGCCCCAACTGCTAAATTTTTAATGTAAGAAACTTCCACGATCTTTACTTACCTTCAGGCCTTTCAGCCAATCACAGACGTGGCTGACGGTCCCACCCCTCTGCTTGCATTTTATCGCAGTGCGGTGGAGGAAAGAGGGAAGGTAAGTAATGTTTGAAGACGTTTATTACATTAAAAATATAGCGGTTGGGGCTGTGGAACTAAGCCCTACACTATATAAAAAAATTAAAAGAAGGGTGGACATACCCTTTAACATCTCCCTGTAAGTATTCCACTCAGTATTTCTCAGTATCACACAGTAATTAGGATTAATTACCACCAATCTTAAATCTGCTTTTTTTTTTTTTTTTCTGACTTTCCTATCCCTTGTTTTTTTAACTCTGGGTGTTTTACTTGTTAAAGAGGGCGGGGCACAGCTAGTCACTAATGAACTGTCAATCACCAAGCCCCTCCCCCTGACACACTACATGTAGAAACTATCCATTCTATAAAAGAAAGCTTATGTCTCTGTCACTGCATGGCTAATTGATTCAGCATTAAGATCAGGGAAGGGAATAATCATTATCTGTTTCCCTGTGCTCATTATGTGCAGATAAACCCAATACTGCAGTTAGCTGCTGTCTGTGTTACTGAAGTTCCAATGTAGTACTGTGCCTAAAGAAATCAAATCATGAAACACTCCCCCCCCACACACACACACACACACACACACACACATACACACACCTTCAAACTCCTACAGCTAAAAGAAAATCCTACTTGATTCAAGCAGTGATTACAGTTCCCAGTGCTGATAACCTTCCCATAGCAAAGCAGTTTTACTGGGTGAATGCTATTGGCTGTAATGAGGCACAGATCACCCCCACTGCACATGCTCCATACTCTATCTGTGCTTTAGTTTTGGGAGGGGATTGATACATAGAGAGGAGACATGCATACTAACTAGGAGTGAGCTGAACAGGACATGAGGAGATCTAGTGACAGGGAGCACTGAGAGCAAAAAGGGACCAAGTTCCTGACAGCACTAAAAATATAGAAATGGAAAAGGCAAATAATTTTTTTCAGTTTAGTGTCCCTTTAAGTATCTTTTCTACTCATTCTGACGTTTGTATGTTTTTCGACTTGACAATTTCTTATTTCCATTTGCCTCAGTATCACTTTTTTTTCAGTTTTTATGGATAAATCGGATGTGGGCTCACCGGGGATTTTCATGGTGGACCAGTCTGACCCAGTCTGACCCAATATATTCCTACAAAATTTTTGTTATTTCTGCTGCGGCTTTTAATGTACAATGTCTGAAACAAAGTAAGTGTGTCACAGATGATGGCCCCCAATGAACAGTAAGCAATATGGGATACATTTCAGGTGCATGCAATGCAGGGAAACCATATTATAATCAGTTATTACAATAGTTCTGCTTTAATTTAGCATTTCTGGATATTCCTGGGTTTTACATTGATTTTGTTAACATTGCTTACACATGTTTATACTTCAAAATGATACTAATATCTGTATGTATCATATTTCTTAGGCTGTTTATAAATTGGGCAACTTAACAGCTACTGATAAGACAGATAAGTAAACTAGCAATTCAGTGGAAATCTGTGAGAAGAATTCAAATGCTGAACCAGGTAAAGATGGTCTCTGCAAGTGCTGCATTTGTCATCCCTGTGCCAGTGTGCCAACAGGACAGCCTTCATACACACTGCTTACAATAAGTACTTCTTTGCAATAAGTGAAACTTTGTGCACTGTGCCATAATCTCCCAAGAGGTTCAGCGCTTATAAACATCTTTCTCTGGGAAATGCAATATATCCTGAAATTATATAAAGGAGCCTTAAATTCACGCTATATGTATTAATGTTAGGTTAGCATGGATTTTACACTCATTTTAGGGGGCTGTGGCATTTCCAAATATTTTTAAAAATCACGCACCCGATGCAATACCATTTTAATTTCTTGTTGTGCAAAAATGAACAGACATTGCACCTAACGTTAAAAGTCTTGAAAATCACAACTCCTTACCTCATTGCATTACCACTATACAGTAAGTGCCACAAAGTGATTATTTCATTGCATTAGCCTGGTCAGGTAAGAAGCAATTAAGGTGTTTAAGCTACTTTTTATGGATTTTAAACACGTCCTAAATTTACTCAGTAATTACCTCTATACGTATCTGGAAAAAACTAATTCTGCATCAAACCACATAATACTTGAGCAGAATCCTCTCCCCCATCATTGCCACCTTCTTTGCAATATGTGAAACTTTGTACACTGTGCCATAATCTCCCAAGAGGGTCAGCGCTTATAAACATCTCATTTTTCATATTTTGTCACTGCAGCAATAATGTGGGGCTTCTGACACTTATATTAAGGTAAGCAGTTTTGTAGCCGTCTGTTTCAAGTACATTAAGCATACGCAAGGCTTTTTATATTGCCTGTAACCCTGAGGAATATCTGCTATTTCCTGTTTATAATTGAATATTCAGAATTCAAAGTATTCCATACTATCTGTTTTATTTAACCAATGGTTTAAACAAAACTTCCACAATCTTCAGCCTGACAGTGTTTTCCACAACAAAGAAGAAAATCAAAATACAAGAAGTTAAGATGTAATATAAGTCCATGCACATATGCCCCTATTGTGAAAAAAGGGAGAGGTGGAGAGAGTCACCCCATAAATGCCCCTGCATATGACTATATTTGTAATGATATAAAAGGTTAGCCAATGAAAACTTTAGTCTGCAGTCAAAACTATTAGCATAGCAAAAAAGTGTTTTTTTTTTTTTTTTAATTTTATTCAACACTTAAGCAATAGCATCATACACATGTGTGGACATGGTCCTGACCCGCGATGCATGAGTGGGCTCCAAACGTCCTTTTGGGTTGATTATCACTTAGTGTATTAGTCAGGCCTTGTCAATGGTCTGCCAGATCGGGTCATCAACGACTCCCAACTGAACTGCCCTTTCACCCGACTGAGTCTCCATAAACTATGTTATAGTTGGCCTAAAAACAGACATTTGGAGCATACTTGTGAATTGCAGGTTAGGTCCATGATTGCAAGTGTGTATGGTCAGTTTTATCCTGTTTTCCCAGTTTCCTGCTTAAGTATGGGGTACAAAGTCAATGTAGGAGGATGTTTTTTTAATGTATAGGTTACATTAATAGTAAGACAACATTCTGTTAGCTTAGAGATTACTTAATGATCTGGCATGAATGTCCTTGATAAAATTTACCTTGTAATAATGATATTTCTTTACTTTTTAGCAATTTACTACACACTCTACACATCAAAACAACATACAGGTACAGAACTTTTATGCTAATTTCATGCTGACACAAATCCATAATGTGGTGGCTTCAGATAAAACCCTTCTTCTTCATCTATTTGTGAAAATAATCTTCCTATAGACTTAAAAAAAAAATCAGTTTGTGAAACCAATGCAAATGGTATTTGCCATCACCCTTCTCTGTCTTCTTCCTGATAGAAGCAGTCAATCATGACCATGATGGATGAGGTCATAGCCAACAACTGGCTACTGCTTGCACAGCTTTAAGAGAAGATGGCAACCTTGGAAGAAGTGGGCAGTAAGTACCATTACTAAATATCTTCCTTCAGGAATAGTGACAGTTAAGTAACTTGGTCTTCTGAGGGTAGGAAAGCTAAGTAAAAATTTTAGCATGGGGTCAGCATGCCCTTTATTTATTTTGTGTTTTTTTTCCCCTATGTTTTTTCCATAATTTATAAAATGGGTTTGTAGTTATTTTATCTGTTCTAAAAAAAGAAATCAGAAATTCCACGAATTCCACTATTGGCTGAATAATTCTTTATTACCTCTGACACTCCAAGGGTTAAATTATGACATTGAAATAATAGAGTTCCATGAATCACACTGGTCTCTTAATGTGAAATCCATATTTACAAGTCATTATTTTCATTTTTCCCTATTGATTGCTTGTAAGGGATTCAACTATTACTCCATATATGCACTAGAACTCCAAATGCACCATTTAACAGTTTAATGGCTGTGTTTAAATGAATTAAGTTTGCCTACCTTCTCTTTTTAAAAGGAACATTTCATAATATATCAGCATAACAGCTTCCCAGATTCTAGCATAGTCCAACATACACATTCCAGTTCCATGGTTTCATTTTCCTTATTGAATATATTTTTGTATGAAATCTATTAAATATTAACAAATTTAAGTTTGTTTACTTATAGAAATATATATAGAAATATAGTCAATATAAGTCAATGTATGTATATACAGTATGTATGTGTGTATCACAGCAACAAAAGGAAGTAAAGCATTGTACTGCCCTGAACAATCTGTGATATTTGGAAGGTGTGCAATTAACTTGATTCACTCGATTCACCACCAGATGGCAGCACACAGGTTAATTATCTTAGAAAATGTCAAAAGAAGGGGGTACAGAGGCATTTTAAAAGTTGTTAAGTAGCCAAAGCTTTTCCCCAGGTCCTTATCCATACAGTAAGTGTACCAAGTCTCATAAAAAAAATATGGGCCCAGACGTTTTAAGGTTTTTCTGGAACATACATACACACATAAATACATACATTGACTTTTATATATATATATATATACAAAAAGGCACGTACAACAGCGCACTAGCAGGTCTTTCTTTTAATTCCAATATTTAATACATGTGTACGACAAACATCGACGCGTTTCGGCAAAGTGTAGTCGTCCTCAAAATATAATGTCATAATAAAGTGCATACCTATAACAACAGGGAGTGACCTCCCACTCTCAAACTCCGCCCATCAAGCCCTTAACCCTTTCCATCTAAAATCCAACAATCCCCACAAAGTGCCAAGAAATTTCCATCCCTGAACTATGCTAAAATTGTTATAATACAGGTAAAAAAAAAAAATAGTATTATATATATATATATATATATATATTATATATATATATTATATATATATATATATTATATATAGTTGACTATTCGTTTTGTACTTTTTAGGCAAGTAACTTACTATTGTAAGATAAAGTAACACTTTATAATTGGTGGTGCATTGGTGGTGCATAGTGGATTTTATTGTTATGATTTACGAGTCTTATCAGAGATAGAGATTTAACATGGTTTCTAATAGAACCAGTTTCGAATCAAATCTGGAGGTTTCAAAGTCCGACAAAACTTTCAGAACTCCTGAATTTCACGGAACCCAGATTTTAGAATTTTCGATTTTTATCGAAAATGAAAGTAGACGATTTTTCAAAACTGGAAAGTAGACAATTTCAAAATCGAAAGTACACAATTTTCGAAAATAGATGATTTCAAAAGTTGAAAGTAGACAATTTTTATAAATCGCAAATCAAAAGTAGACAATTTAAAAAAATCGAAACTCGAATTTTCGAACTTTTGAAATTTCGAAAGTTCGAAAACGGAACCAAACTCAACAGTTTTGAACACTTAATCAGAGATAGGAACATATAGGTTGGCAAAGGACACAAAGTAAAATAAATAAACCAAGCATATAGGGGGGGGGTTCAAACACCACTGTCTGCCATGTAAAATGCTGTTTTGCAACATTAACCTGGGCGTTCCTATAGCACCTCTTAGTCACAATGCAATCATGCCTTGCATTCAGAAGGTCCCTAACAGCTGGCTGTGATATGGTAATTGGGACTTTCCAAGGACAAAGATCTTTACAAGTCATTTTGAATTGAAAAAGCCAGTCGGATGACTAGTGAAACGTCTTCAGCTAAACGTCATCAGAGATGGAGAAAGAGATGGACAGGACCAGATTTGGGGGAAAAAAACGATCAGTTTTCAGTTTTAGAAAGATTTAATTTGATGTAGCGTTGAGACAATCCAGGAGGAGATGGCAAGGAGCAGTCGAGACACGTGATTGGATGTCAGGAGTTAGCGTAGGGGTGAACAAATAGATTTGTGTATCGTCCATATTAAATTTTGAGCACAACAGAGGTAAGTACATCCTCCCAAGGAAATAGTTGTAGAGGAAAACAATATAGGTAATTTGCCTACCTTTTATGATTCATTCATTTTTTATAGTATTATTCTATATTCAAGCATCTACATTGCTCTGAATGCAAGTAAATTTCTCTCATTTCAGGATTTTACAAGTTAAGATTCCTATATGCCATACTGTTGTATTGCAAAAAAAAAAAAACCATATCCCATCAGAACTGAACAATAAGTTATAAATGAAATCACAACTACATCATCTTGTATTCCGCTTTTTTTTTCCAGACGTCATACTGTTTTGCAGGAATTCTTTGAAACTTTAGGTGGTCCTTCAACCATATTGCAGAAAATATAGATGTCAGCTTGATCAAACATTCAACTTCATAAAGCGAATCAAGCCAGGATGAGGATGTCATTTTTTACAATATACTGTAGGTTGTATTACAATATTGAAAAGTTAAGTAGATTCATATTGAAAAATAAAGCTTCACAATTTTTAATCAGATTAGTTGAAAAAAAAATAATCAGGTGAGATGCAGCTCACTTTGATTTTTAGATCAATTTGCTTAGAAGGGTGTTCTACCAAATAATATTATCAATCATTACTGTTCTAGAATAATAATGAGTGTAAACCAAGATGTATTTGTCCTACAAGTTCTTTGTACCGTAGTTTTCAACACTTTTTGTATACTTCTGAATCATCCAGATGGAAAATTGGAAATGAGTAATATGTACTTATTTCCTTAAGGCAAAGCTGAAGAGTCTAGTTATTCCACAACAGACTTAATGAAATGTGCAGTGACAAAAATGCAAGTAAAAGACACTTTGTCAGTAGGACATTGTTCATATATCTTTACTACTTATGGCACAATTCCCTAAAACTGACATTGAATTTTTAATATACTGTTCTAAACAGTTCATGTAGTAGAGAAGCAAACTAGCATCAAACCAACCTAATATTAGACTTAACTAGAAGTGGTATGCACATGGGCTAGGCAACACTGCCATAATTCAGTATCACGTTCGTGATCCATAGCAATGTGCCAGTAATTGCCCCTCTGGCTGCGTTGCACTCTGGTCGTTATCGTAACCCATGTGTCACCATTTTTATTTCTAGTGAGATTGGATGAGTTATGATAAGGTCTATTAGCAAAATCGCTAGCTCAAACACACACACGCTCACATTAAGGCATTGCAGCAATAGCGTTCTATTGCTTTGCAGTGTGGCCTCAGCCTGTAAAGGGTATCTAAACTGGAAAAATATATTTTTTTAATTGCCCATTACTGAAAAAGTATAATTCTTACCAACCACCACTGTACCGTTTTTTTTTTATTGATCTGTCCCCTATTTCTTTAGATATTAAATCTGATGCATCTCAATTTCAACTGTCAATCATGTGCCTTATTATGATGTGCAGTTAGAGGGACAGTTGTTATGTGTGAAATGCACGCTGGGAAATCCCTTTTTTCCAGTGCTGGCTCATAGTGATTAAAGAGCATGCTTGCCCCACAGTAAGTCATGCCTGAATAAAGGGGGCGTCATTTGAGAAGGAGGGTGAGTGCTTAGCATGACAAAAACAAGCACTGAATTAAGGCATGTGCAGTATTGTGCGACTTACATGTATTATTTATAAATAAGATGAGGCAATCTTTTTTTTTTTTAGTTTAATATCTGTCCTTGACATTTTTTTTAAAATGTGAGATAATTTTGATTTCGTGATTTGATTAAAAAAAAAAAAAAACTTTAGTACCAACAAGGTTTCAGCTTGAATTTAGCTGTAAATGGTACTGTGGGATTAAAAAGAAAGTCAATCTTTGACTATAACTCTCAGGTCTCCCAGTAAAGGAGAGTTTTGGTTCAGAAACATGTCTACTTATCCCTTTAAAAAACAACCACACTATATTATTGAAACCCCATAAATGGTTGGACAAAGTAGTATTAGCACAGTCAATGTTAAAATAAACAAAAACTGGATTGCTTCTTTTTCCATTAACACCTTTCCAGGTAATGCCACTGGTTCTGATCTGGCAATTAATCATTCAAAAAAAAATTCCTTTAAGTAAAACTGATTGGTTTCACACATCATCCAGTCATTATTATGGGCCTGTATAAAAATACTATAGGGGTTATAAATAGAAGTTCTATCGTTTAAATGGTGCTAATTTTGCCCCAACCAATCAGATGTTAGCTTTCAAATGTTACATAAGTTCTAATTGGTTGAGGCAAATTAGCACCATTATAAAGTCATGCTGTAATCATAAAGTTCATTGCCCCAAGGGGCAAAACGAGACTGTGGGCTACAAGCCCGTAGTGATATCATCACTGCTGATTTCACTTTGATTAACTGTTGTAATGTGACATTGAAAGAGCAAAAAGCAGTGAAAGTTCCTGTGGCCTCCCAGTGATATGGATTTATATGGATTCCCAGTCGGTCTCTGAAGTGATCAAAGGTAGTACAAGGGTTCTCCCATGTGGCCTTGCCTTTATCTAATAGAAAACTGTCCTTTTTAATACCTCACTCTGGATTTTAGAAGTAGTGGTAAAAATATAATGGGAAAACTCCAGTAAGATCTTTCACATCAGGCAGTTAGTTGAAAGCAGAAATAAAGGTTTATACCTTTCTCAAATAGGTGACAAATGTAATAATGTGAGAGTTCAGCTTTTGGCAAAACAGCAAGATTAATGAATGTGAGATAAAGAAAAGTAGTCCCAGAGTGCCAGACATTGACTTTTGCACAAAAACAACTCAGAAAAAGGCTAAGAAAAATAATACTGGTAGCAACCCAGATTACTATGTTTACTTTTATATACATGGTACGTTTAGATATTAACTACAAATTGGCACACAGGTTTGTAATGTTGCTTTTTTTTGCAATATATTAATAATGTTGATCTCTTCAATGTCATGAATCTGAACCACACATTTTTTAACCTTAAATATCAAGGGTTGCCTAAAAATAATGAAATAATGGTGATTGGGGAGCTGATTCTCTCATTCCTGGTTTTTTTTTGCTTCTGGTAACACCTTTTGGTTTGCCTTTCGGTTTTCGAATAGATAGGGGATGAAATAAGCAGCCACAAGGACTTAGTCATACCTCCCAGTGGTTGGAAGGCAGAAGTTTGAAAGGGTTGGCATGCACAACATGAAACACAAATAGGGGAAGCATTTTGATATCTTCAGGAAGAATATATAGTGGGAGAAGAATTTTTAATATTTAAAATAGTTACATTAATTTTTCCAATATTACATTTCAGACTTTCGTTGTGTGACAAGGTAACATCTAAATGTATTAATTATTTTAGCTGTGTGATTGTATAAGCCTTTCCTATATGTGGTGGAATCAATTTACATTATATTTTAACTACATAAACTAATCAAATATTGAATATCTTAGCAGAAAATAGCTATTTTTCACATATTAGTTTTAGCATGCAATTGATTCAGTGCTTGTCCTTAGCTGGATATGGCTTCATAGAAAAACACATACAGCCCCAAAGACTATGCAATGAATTCATATTTATAGAGTGACATTTTACAGTGCAGGAATATCATTATTGTACTTTTGCTTTACACACTTATGCTAAATTTCCCCCTTAAAGTAATAGTTTTTTTAAAGGATAACGGTGTCTTGAATTCTTCCAAACTTTGGATTATATAAAAAGCCTTCCACCGTACCTTCAAAATAAAACCTAAATCACATCTCTAGATAAAATTTTGGAAGTTATTGCTGAAAAGGTTCAGCATATTTTCTTCCTGCTTGAACACTTCCTGTTTTTCAGCCATGTGACCGACGCTTGTAGTCATGTGCCCGCCATCTCCCCTACATTAAAGCTCTCCCTTTTTAACTGTCAATTTTTTCCCCAGGTACCTGATTTCCCAAGCATTAAGGTCAGGTGATGTCACTCATCCTACTGGAAGCAGGAAGTTTTAACATTCACCCCAATGTAATTTCTCACAGGCTCCAGTCAGAGATGTGATTGTCATCTCATTTAAAGGAAATACTGCAACCAATCAGCTGTTAGCGTTAACTATTGCAGTTGATTTAATCGAAATTCCGATTAAGTTGGGTTCACTCTACTACTAATTACTACTAGCAAATACATCTCAAATCCAAATATGGCAATCACTTGCTGTTAAGGACAACTAAAGCCCCAAACAACACTTAATTAAAAGCAGTACCCTGGGTCTCATAGGTTGTTAGGATGTTTACCTTTCTATCTTGGGTTTGTGTTTTATCACTCAGTGTGGTCACTGACCATTATGTTCTTTACACATGCTCAGTCGAAAGATACTGCTGGAACTTTTACAGTTGGTCACACCACATATAGCCTCTAGCCAATCCTTTACAGGACAGATTAGGCAAGGGAACATGTGACTGAGCTGAGAGGTGTGGCCAGTCACTGTACATCACAAAGTTATTTCATCCAGTTCTTCAAGGGGTTACATTTAATTTAATGCTTTTCCGTTTATTGTGTGTTTTAGAGGGATATGTTCAGATATCAAAACAGCAAAGCCACGTAGGCTGCTATGCAGATTCCCAGTGTAGGCTAATATCTATCCAGACTATCAAGGTGAGTTCTCTTTTGCCTGTGTCTGTGTATAATTACAGCAACACAGCAGAGCCCGGTGCTATGCAGATCTCAGGATATGCTGATATCTATCAAGACTCTCAGGGTGATTTCTTCTGGCCCGGGTCTGGCTTCCATACATATTTACAATCTTTATTTTAATATATAAGATAGACTATAGATATTTTATTAACTAAAAAGTTAGAAAAAACTCATTCTAATCGGAAGGTTCACTAATGTTATTATGAATCCCCTGTTTATTTATTTCACTCTCAGTATATTGTATAAGTTACAATGTTACAATATATAATATATTGTAAATAACCATGAACCTATCAAGGTTTCATTCACGGCTATACCCACTTTGTTATTGCTACTACATTTCACATTTTGCCTGCAGCCATGGCCCTAACATCTGTATTGTGGGCATTGGACGCTGGCCATTTAGAAGGACATTGCATTACTATAATGTCTTGCACCTGCCTAACATACTTGCCAGTGGAAACACAGACATGAAGAGCTCGCTTTAAATTAAATAGTCTGATCTATTTCTCAGCTGCGTATTAAGGAAATTCATCTGCATTAGGCACTACGGTGTCATCTGGCAACATAATTGGTACTTTTCTACAGATTACACAACTCAACAAGTATTTACTTTATTGTATAAGCTCTTTATCAGTGTCAACTTGCCGCATACTTAAAATGTCAAGAATTGCTAATTCAAAACGTCTGAATTACAAGTTAACAAAGAAAGCAGCTAAATAATATAAAAAAAACATTCTAGCTGTTTAATGCAGGGTTGAGTTGGTTCTCTGCCTATTATGCTTACAATTAAAGATAAAAAAGACCCAGAGTTTGACCTCTTCTCTTATTAATGGAATGAATATAGTACGTTATTAGGAAACACGCTTTTCTCAGCTTATATGAGCACAAAGTTGGAACATACTATGTTAACCCTTTAGCCTTTTGACGTGTTATATATATAAAAACGATTTCAGTACAGTAAATTAAATTGTTTGTCATATCCTTACTTATCTGTTGATGCTGTCCTATTTTCTTCATTCTCAAGGACATGAAAATTGCAGTGAAAATAGTCTGTGAAGAATTGTATGCTTTCCAACCACAGCTAAACTCCTGGTTAATCCAAAAGCCAAAATATAAAATGTATATCAAAAAGCCAAAATATCAAGTTGTGCTGTTAAGGCTAAATATTGGCCTGCGAGTATCAGGCCTGGACTATTCTAGTCCCCAATGCCGTAATCCGGTTATCATTTTACAACCAAATCCCCCCAGTGGGGGGGACAATGTAGCTGACCCCACCGGTGCTTTGCGCTCCGATCCATCACATGCGATGCAGTTAAGAATTAGTAACCAAATGGCACAACTTGGCTAGATTGTGTGGGGCCTCACCCTAAAGCTAAAAAACAGAGTTCAAACAAGGAGACCATTTAATTAATTGATTAATAGCAATACAAATTTCCTAATGTATTCCTATTGTTGCAAGAAATCATTAGCTTTTTTTGTTAGCTTTTTACTGGGTTACTCTTTTTAGATAACTCTGATGGTTGCTGCAGATTAATAACACAACAAACTTTTTCATCTTGTATTGCATCAGCCCCTATGTATTTTGAAATTGGCTCTTTTAAGTCAACAATGTGATTGCTTTAGTTGGTCTGAAAGTTTTTCTTGGATTTATTTCTGAACTGCCAGTTTATATATTATTTTGTTAGCTATCTTTGCTTGCATGCAAAAACCCTAGATAAGCTTTTAGGCCATTCTTGAAGATAAAAACTCAATGACCTACTCATAAACACATGGTGGGTCGGTAGGGCTCTTCATCAGTAGAAATAACAACAAAAAAGCACATTAATGGCATATTTTCCAACTGTGATACAGCCGGATATTGCAATATATAAATACCACTCCTTAATAAACTGCCTTTCATTTTCAAAGGGGTTCTTCTAATATTAGGCTTCGTTACCCGATTTAGGCAGTAGAACCAGATATCAGATAAAGCTATCCTCTAGCACTATTCTACCAATGGTGCATACCGGGCTCTCATATCATTTTTACTAATACAGTGAAAAGCAGTTTACAGCCATTTGGCATTTCTCTCACCAAGCCATACATTCATTTGCATCATTTTACATTTTAAAATGTAATTTGTCTGTTTCTGACAATGAATAATTTCCTGACCCCCAAAAAAAAAAGAAGAAATGGGACATTTTACACCAGGTTAAGGAGAACTGTTTCCTATTTATAACTGCTAATTGTTTATGTACAGTTTGCTAGTGAGAAAACTCTATATACAATAATCTTAAGGGAAGCTTTTATTTCTGCAAAAAGCAACTGCCAATATGATGCCTTTGAAAATATATTACAGATATGCATCTGTGGAATTGGGATTCTTCATGCTATTTTTTTTCCTATCTACATCAATTTAAGAAACATGTAACTAGTTTAGGCATACAATGCAATCTGGTCTGTACAAGCTAAACATTCCACGGAAAAGTAATAGAAATTTACTGTTCAGGAACAAAAAAAAAAAACTCTGAATGTTTTATGAATGAACGTCTCACACCAGTTTGGTGACATTATATCATTCAGGTACAACAAAGTCTCATGTCAGATTAAAAGCTTAGTTACTACCCATCTGCTGTTCGCTTAAACCACAGTTATCTGTTTTGTTCTAGAGGCGATAGCTGTGAAATTTTGCAGCTGGTCAAAAGGATAGTTTTGAGAAGAAGCTTTTTAAAAAAAAGGAAAAGACTTTATTGAAACTTTACTTATTGTGTCTTTTAATCTAGAAAAGCGCTTTTTCTGAAACATTGTTTTAGCCTAATAAGCTACATGTTTTCTTATTTGATATTGCAGTTGTACATAATCTTGGGTAGATTTTTTGCCCAAACCGATCGATATTTCTGTGCATCGTCAGATGGGCAGAAAAATCACGCTATTTTGGATTTCACAACTGTTTTCTATCATCCCGGCTGACCACTCGCTAGGATGAAAAGTTTCTGTGTGTACCTAGCTTTACTTAATCTAGATGCCCTGCCCAATCTCCACATTGTTAAGGGACACAACTCATAGTTTTGGGTGTTTTCTGGTGCCTACTGGGTATAAGGTTTCTAGAAGTAAAAAAAATATATAGTGACATATAGTCTAATCCATTGAGTAGAACAATGACTTGTAATTGATTATTCAAAAACATGTAATATCACAACCATGTGTGTGCTGAAGCTTCAGAGCTCAATATACAGTACAATGTATGGTATTTTCCATGAGTTATATAGTGGATAATGCACCCCCAACTGTAAATTAAGGATATTAGAATCACCGAGGAGTTCCGTGCCCATATAAAATTACGAGGCCGCAGGCCGAGTACCTTTTATACAGGGCACGGAACTCCAAGGTGACTTCTAATATAATTATAATTTACAGTTCGGGTGCATTATTTTTATAACCTACCTCTTTTGGCTTCTGGTTTCTTCTCCTCCTGGAACTGTAAGATTATAGGGCTATAATCTTACAGTTCCTCCCATAGAATCCACTATAGGGGTAGGTTATATTGACTATCCATACATCAAAAAGAAAAATACCCATGGACATACGAAGACTAGAGAGTTTTTTGTCTTCTGGTGAACAGTATGGTGATAATTTCTAGGTCACCTCCCCAGTTTTTTTCACTGGGACTGGTGGGAATAAGCCATTAGGACTATTTTCTGGAAATGTAAGCAGTTTTCCACAAGCAGTTTGCAATTTGTGGAATGGTTAAAGTTTTGATCTTTTTACTAAATTGTGGAACTTAAAGTGGAAAATTCGATTCATCTCTATTACACTAACTAACTAAAACATTAGAACAGCTAAAACAATGTTAATCTGTGAAATGCATTATCCGCAAGCATAATAAACCATGGTCGGATTAAACTACTTTCTGCATACCCTTACCTTAGCCCTCTTTTATTAACTCATTATGTAATATAATATTGGATTATTATCTTCCTGCTTTCCACACTGACACACTTTTTATTTGAACTGGCACTAATTGATCAATAAGCCTCTTCTTTATTTGTTCATGCAGCAACGACGAAGGAAAAGCCACAATAAACAAGTTCTGGCACCAGTGACCGCACTTGTTTATTCAGATACTGGTACCAACATATTTGCATGTAGACCACGTAGTTCTTTATAAACTCTAAAGCTTGGATGTGAAATGAAAAGCTTATTAGCTCCACACGTCTCCAAATTAAATAATACAGTACAAAAGTCTGAATATGTTTAGCGTTGTAAAATGGCATTATTAGATTTTAAGAAACAAAAACAAAGTTTACAGATAAAACGTTTTACCAAGTGAATGTGAAAACAATATTAATTCCTAGTAAACACATTTGCTCTCGTACAGGAAGGACAATTTGCGGTCCTGCTAAAGAGTGAACTTTGGTTTATACACTTCCAGATTTATATCTGAAGCAGATGGATCCATGAAATTCTTGTTACACACCAAAAAGAACGAGTTTCCGACTGAACTGTGTTGCTGGAACATTTCCAGCTGTTTTTGAATCATTCTAAATGGTTAATGAGACTAAAACTAGATGGCAGTAGCACTATTGGAAAAGTAACCGATATTTACAAAACCAAGTATTTATTACAGGAAGTGATAAAAGTGAACACAATAAACCAAAGCTGTTGTTGAGGACAGACGTAACCCCCTGCCCAGCTGAAATAGTAAAATAGTGAAACTACATGATACAGGAAACTAATGGTTGAAAAAGTAGGCAAGGAATAGCTGTCAAGGTTAGAGATACAACATTTTTGCACGTGTGTGTATAATTTTATTTGCATTATTTCAGAAAATCTGATTGGTTAATGTAAAGTATGTACCAAGCATTAAAAAATTGACCAATCAGAAATGGATAGGGTTTTCTGCAAACCTATATAAAGAGGTGCACTCCGCCGTGGACCTCAGATGCCATCGCAGTAGATGGCTGAGAGGGGAGGGGGGTCCCGGCTCCAGCTTCGGGGCCCCTTAAGTTCCAAAAGGCCCTTCTCAGGCCCCCGCTGGAGGGTGCCTCACCCCTCCCAGCGGGCCCTTCCTTTCCTTCCCACCAGTGTTGGGGCAGGGGGCTTGGAGGGGTTGCTGAGGAGGGCTCCTCCTAGCTCTGTGTCCATATGTTTGCCACGAGCGGGATGGCAGGGCTGCTGGGAAGCGTTGTGGGCGGGTGGTCGCTGCCACCATGGGGGGCGAGGTGGCCGTGCCTCCCGGGGCGGGTGCAATCCAGGGATCTCGGCCGTTTTCGCCTTCAAGTGGCAAAGTAAAACGTCCGAGATTACGATGCATAACAGTTACCACCGCTTCATAAATAGAAGCGGCGGTAACTGTTCCGATAGCGCGAAAAGTTAACAATTTGTTAACTTTTCATGGCCCTTTACATACTGGGTTTCATAGACTTCTGCTACACATTTTGTTGAGTTAGTATAATAATTTGTTCTGGCCCTTTAACAAGCACTTGGCACAGTTAAAGTAAATTGTGATTTGAGAATTTTGACTCTTCACTCTTTGTGGCATAATGTGTCAGTCTTAAATTACAGGGCTCATCGTCTAGAGCAATATTGTATTTCAGCTTCGGGACTTTGGAATTAGAAGTTCCGTGTTGAAACTGGGTCCAAATCATATTCCATCCCTAACCAGTTTCCCATGAAATCAAGCATGTGTGGTCATGTTAGCTACCACAGATCTTTTCAAAAATTGGATGGGTGCACAATTTTACACCTCAAAATATTTATAAAATGCACACTAAAGGATACAGGATATCAATCCTCAAAATATAAATAGGATACAGTGCGTTAAAGCTATGCTCAGGATTCTACAGAATAAATTACTGCGATAGAAAAAGGAAAACTAACCAAAAATAAATTAAAAACAAATCTAAAAACTTCAAAATCAGTATAGATGGCAAACCTACACACATATCTACTGTAGTTGTACTTTACCTTAAAATATTTGTAAATAAACTGGGGGAAAAACAGTGCTAAAAGCTGACCATAACTCAAGTTCCTGGTTTCCTCACCTCCACCACCCAACAAAATTAAAAAATATACCCAGTGTCGGAAAATGGTGTTGGGCTAAAAGAAAATCTAACACCAGGGTCCCACCAGGAAGCATAACAGCATGATTTACTGCATTGTGGGAACCTGGAAGTAAGAGCATGGAGGTAACGACACATCTGTTTTTTTTTACATCGGGTGCCTGTGCAGTTAACACAAAATTCCTCGGAATATGAAGTTTATCTCACGCTAACCCTATATTACTTTGGGAAGCGTAGGTTTAACTTAATTTTACCTCATTACATGAATATAACTAGAGATGGACAAAACTCTTTTGTCCGTTTTCAGATTTACAAACTTGAGAAAAACCCGAAGATCCAAAATGGAACTTACTTTTGAGAGTTATTTTTGGTGACCCTCGAAAATAACCTTGTACATTTGGTAGCCTTCGAAAATACATTCCGAAGTCCTAAATTCCGAACTATTCACCTGGTTTTGGATAGAGGTTCTGACTTTGGACCATGGATTCCGTGTCAAATCCAAGTCAAACTCAGACCCGGATCCTATCTCTAGATATAAAGGGCATGTCTACCCCAAAACTATAATTCCCCCACCACTGGCCCCACTCTGTAGTAAATAAAAATCCTTACGTCACATCCCGCTCCAAATGGTTCTCCTGTAGTCCCCCCCAAAGTCCCATAACTGCCCACCATGAGCATAGCAGAGTACATATAGGACTCTGCCTCCTGCCCCCCTCTGAGAAGTTTGGCATGCGCACTGCAGCCATTCTCCCCCTCCGTCCTCCCCCCCTCCCCTCCCTCCCGTTTGGACTCCCACTCCCTAGCTACAAACCCATTTTATATAGTGTAGGCTTAGTCCACCAGCCCAACTGCTAAATTTTTAATGTAAGAAACTTCCACGATCTTTACTTACCTTCAGGCCTTTCAGCCAATCACAGACGTGGCTACGGTCCCACCCCTCTGCTTGCATTTTATCGCAGTGCGGTGGAGGAAAGGAGGAAGGTAAGTAATGTTTGAAGACGTTTATTACATTAAAAATATAGCGGTTGGGCTGTGAACTAAGCCCTACACTATATAAAAATTAAAGAAGGTGGACATACCCTTTAACATCTCCCTGTAAGTTATTCCACTCAGTATTTCTCAGTATCACACAGTAATTAGGATTATTACCACCAATCTTAAATCTGCTTTTTTTTTTTTTTTCTGACTTTCCTATCCCTTGTTTTTTTAACTCTGGGTGTTTTACTTGTTAAAGAGGGCGGCACAGCTGTCACTAATGAACTGTCAATCACCAAGCCCCTCCCCCTGACACACTACATGTAGAAACTATCCATTCTATAAAAGAAAGCTTATGTCTCTGTCACTGCATGGCAATTGATTCAGCATTAAGACAGGGAAGGGAAATATCATTATCTGTTTCCCTGTGCTCATATGTTGCAGATAAACCCAATACTGCATTAGCTGCTGTCTGTGTCTGAAGTTCCAATGTAGTACTGTGCCTAAAGAAATCAATTACAAAGCCCCCCCCCCACACACACACACACACACCACAACACACATACACACACCTTCAAACTCCTACAGCTAAAAGAAAATCCTACTTGATTCAAGCATTGATTACAGTTCCCAGTGCTGATAACCTTCCCATAGCAAAGCAGTTTTACTGGGTGAATGCTATTGGCTGTAATGAGGCACAGATCACCCCCCTGCACATGCTCCATACTCTATCTGTGCTTTAGTTTTGGGAGGGGATTGATAATAAGAGGAGAGCATCATACTAACTAGGATGAGCTGAACAGGACATGAGGAGATCTAGTGACAGGGAGCACTGAGAGCAAAAAGGGACCAAGTTCCTGACACACTAAAATATAGAAATGGAAAAGGCAAATAATTTTTTTCAGTTTATTGTCCCTTTAAGTATCTTTTCTACTCATTCTGACTTTGTATGTTTTTCGACTTGACATTTCTTATTTCCATTGCCTCAGTATCACTTTTTTTCAGTTTTTATGGATAAATCGATGTGGGCTCACCGGGATTTTCATGGTGGACCAGTCTGACCCAGTCTGACCCAATATATTCCTACAAAATTTTGTTATTTCTGCTGGCGCTTTTAATGTACAATGTCTGAAACAAAGTAAGTGTGTCACAGATGATGGCCCCCAATGAACAGTAAGCAATATGGGATACATTTCAGTGCATGCAATGCAGGGAAACCATATTATAATCAGTTATTACATAGTTCTGCTTTAATTTAGCATTTCTGGATATTCCTGGGTTTACATTGATTTTGTTAACATTGCTTACACAGGTTTATACTTCAAATGATACTAATATCTGTATGTATCATATTTCTTAGGCTGTTTATAATTGGGCAACTTAACAGCTACTGATAAGACAGATAAGTAAACTAGCAATTCAGTGGAAATCTGTAGAAGAATTCAAATGCTGAACCAGGTAAAGATGGTCTCTGCAAGTGCTGCATTTGTCATCCCTGTGCCAGTGTGCCAACAGGACAGCCTTCATACACACTGCTACAATAAGTACTTCTTTGCATAAGTGAAACTTTGTGCACTGTGCCATAATCTCCCAGAGGTTCAGCGCTTATAAACATCTTTCTCTGGGAAATGCAATATATCCTGAATTATATAGGAGCCTTAAATTCACGCTATATGTTATAATGTTGGTTAGCATGGATTTTACCACTCATTTTAGGGGGCTGTGGCATTTCCAAATATTTTTAAAAATCACGCACCCGATGCAATACCATTTTAATTTCTTGTTGTGCAAAAATGAACAACATTGCACCTAACGTTAAAGTCTTGAAAATCACAACTCCTTACCTCATTGCATTACCACTATACAGTAAGTGCCACAAAGTGATTATTTCATTGCATTAGCCTGGTCAGGTAAGAAGCAATTAAGGTGTTTAAGCTACTTTTTATGGATTTAAAACACGTCCTAATTTACTCAGTAATTACCTCTATACGTATCTGGAAAAAACTAATTCTGCATCAAACCACATAATACTTGAGCAGAATCCTCTCCCCCATCATTGCCACCTTCTTTGCAATATGTGAACTTTGTACACTGTGCCATAATCTCCCAAGGTCAGCCTTATAAACATCTCATTTTTCATATTTTGTCACTGCAGCAATAATGTGGGCGTTCTGACACTTATTTAAGTTAAGCAGTTTTGTAGCCGTCTGTTTCAAGTACATTAAGCATACGCAAGGCTTTTATATTGCCTGTAACCCTGAGGAATATCTGCTATTTCCTGTTTATATTGAATATTCAGAATTCAAAGTATTCCATACTATCTGTTTATTTAACCAATGGTTTAAACAAAACTTCCACAATCTTCAGCCTGACAGTGTTTTCCACAACAAAGAGAAAATCAAAATACAAGAAGTTAAGATGAATATAAGTCCATGCACATATGCCCCTATTGTGAAAAAAGGGAGAGGTGGGAAAGGTCACCCCATAAATCCCCCTGCATATGACTATATTTGTAATGATATAAAAGTTTAGCCAATGAAAACTTTAGTCTGCAGTCAAAACTATTAGCATAGCAAAAAGTGTTTTTTTTTTTTTTTTAATTTTATTCAACACTTAAGCAATAGCTCATACACATGTGTGGACATGGTCCTGACCCGCGATGCATGAGTGGGCTCCAAACGTCCTTTTGGGTTGATTATCACTTAGTGTTTAGTCAGGCCTTGTCAATGGTCTGCCAGATCGGGTCATCAACGACTCCCAACTGAGACTGCCCTTTCACCCGACTGAGTCTCCATAAACTATGTTATAGTTGGCCTAAAAACAGACATTTGGAGCATACTTGTGAATTGCAGGTTAGGTCCATGATTGCAAGTGTGTATGTTCAGTTTTATCCTGTTTCCCATTTTCCTCTTAAGTATGGGGTACAAAGTCAATGTAGGAGATGTTTTTTTAATGTATAGGTTACATTAATAGTAAGACAACATTCTGTTAGCTTAGAGATTACTTAATGATCTGGCATGATGTCCTTGATAAAATTTACCTTGTAATAATGATATTCTTTACTTTTTAGCAATTTACTACCCCCTCTACACATCAAACAAACATACAGGTACAGAACTTTTATGCTAATTCATGCTGACACAAATCCAAAATGTGGTGCTTCAGATAAAACCCTTCTTCTTCATCTATTTGTGAAAATAATCTTCCTATAGACTTAAAAAAAAAATCAGTTGTGTAACCAATGCAAATGTATTTGCCATCACCCTTCTCTGTCTTCTTCCTGATAGAAGCAGTCAATCATGACCATGATGGATGAGGTCATAGCCAACAACTGGCTACTGCTTGCACAGCTTAAGAGAGATGGCAACCTTGGAAGAAGTGGGCAGTAAGTACCCATTACTAAATATCTTCCTTCAGGAATAGTGACAGTTAAGTAACTTGGTCTTCTGAGGGTAGGAAAGCTAAGTAAAATTTTAGCATGGGGTCAGCATGCCCTTTATTTATTTTGTGTTTTTTTCCCCTATGTTTTTTCCATAATTATAAAATGGGTTTGTAGTTATTTTATCTGTTCTAAAAAAAAATCAGAAATTCCACGAATTCCACTATTGGCTAAATAATTCTTTATTACCTCTGACACTCCAAGGGTTAAATTATGACTTGAAATAATAGAGTTCCATGAATCACACTGGTCTCTTAATGTGAAATCCATATTTACAAGTCATTATTTCATTTTTCCCTATTGATTGCTTGTAAGGGATTCAACTATTACTCCATATATGCACTAGAACTCCAAGGCACCATTTAACAGTTTAATGGCTGTGTTTAAATGAATTAAGTTTGCCTACCTTCTCTTTTTAAAAGGAACATTTCATAATAATCACATAACAGCTTCCCAGATTCTAGCATAGTCCAACATACACATTCCAGTTCCATGGTTTCATTTTCCTTATTGATATATTTTTTGTTGAAATCTATTAAATATTAACAAATTTAAGTTTGTTTACTTATAGAAATATATATAGAAATATATTCAATATAAGTCAATGTATGTATATACAGTATGTATGTGTGTATCACAGCAACAAAAGGAAGTAAAGCATTGTACTGCCCTGAACAATCTGTATATTTGGAAGGTGTGCAATTAACTTGATTCACTCGATTCACCACCAGATGGCAGCACACAGGTTAATTATCTTAGAAAATGTCAAAAGAAGGGGGTACAGAGGCATTTTAAAAGTTGTTAAGTAGCCAAAGCTTTTCCCCAGGTCCTTATCCATACAGTAAGTGTACCAAGTCTCATAAAAAAAATATGGGCCCAGACGTTTTAAGGTTTTTCTGGAACATACATACACACATAAATACATACATTGACTTTTATATATATATATATACAAAAAGGCACGTACAACAGCGCACTAGCAGGTCTTTCTTTTAATTTCCCAATATTTAATACATGTGTATGACAAACATCGATGTGTTTCTTGTTTTTAAGATAATTTTAAACTGTGATTGTTTTTTCTGCACTTGGCACTTTGTGGGGATTGTTGGATTTTAGATGGAAAGGGTTAAGAGCTTGATGGGAGGAGTTTGGGAGTGGGAGGTCACTTACCTGTTGTTATAGGTATGCACTTTATTATGACATCATATTTTGAGGACGGCTACACTTTGCCGAAACGTGTCGATGTTTGTCGTACGCATGTATTAAATATACATGTGTAAAGAAAGACCTGCGAGTGCACTGTTGTATGTGCCTTTTTGTATATATACTATCCAGCTTCACCGGGGAATTGTATATGGAGGAAGCAGGGATGCGCAGAATCCTATGTCTGTGAAGTCTATATATATATATAAATATATCTTGGAATGTTCATCCTGTCTTATTGAAAAGCCATGATTGAAGTGGTTACAGGCCCTGGCTCCTCTTTAGGTCATGTTACATGGAAAACCAAGCCTCTGTTCTCCAGCTCCTGTTGGTAAAATGTTCATATTGGTTTTGCCTGCTCAGCAGTAATGTCTTATTTGAATCTCACTTCCTTTCTACCAGCAAGCTATCTTTTTCCAGCAGTCACTATGTCCTATACAGAACAATGGATACTCAGTAGCTGAACAAGGAATTTTCGGACTGATCAAATATATTTTAATTTTCTTAAGCATTTCTGTGACAATCCCTGCCAACACATATTACAATACCTGGAGCGAATGTGTTTGTTAAGAGAATAGGTCATGTCATATAAACAATAAACTGAAACTTTTTTATGTATTTCTAATCCCTGCTGACATGTTGCTAGACAGTATTTATGGTCAAAAGGTGTGAAGTAAAAAACAAAAACAAACCTGTGCTTCATACCACTGCAAATATGTAATGTTCGTCATACTCCTAACCAAAGTTTGATTCAATGTTCAATCCATCCCATGAAAATGTTTCGTCTAGGTACCAGTTCTTACCTTGTGACTTTTCAGGAACATTGGCGGTAAGTCTTATAGGTGTATGGGCACCTTTGGTCTCAACTGTCCCTAATTAGTATATATATGATTAGCTGATAGCAGGTATGGTTTGGGAGGAAATAGTGAGGGTATAAGCACATGTTTAACATGTTAATACCTCATAACACGAATATTGTTAGGTCTGAATTTTTTTGATTATTTTAGTTAATTGTTGGGGCTTTACTATTTAGGCTTAATTAAAGTGTATTTAAACAGTAGGGCAAGGGGTTTAACCTTTTATTTAAATTTACTTTCTGTTGTCCCTGCTTGTCCCCCATCCTTTTCCCTCCTGGGAAATGAGAATGAAATTTATAAATATTACTTATAAAAAAACCAAAAAAACTACACTTAAAGGGTAATTGTGGTCTCAAATTCTTCCGAACTAGTAAGAATTATATAAAAAGCCTTCCATCATGCCTTCAAAATAAAACCTAAATCACATCTCTAGATAAAATATGTAAGAAGTTATTGCTGGAAATGTTCAGCAATATTACTTCCTGGTTGAACACTTCCTGTTTACAGCCATGTGACCAGCTTGTAGTCATGTGACCAGCCTCTGCCTGCATTAATAGGTTCACCTTCTCAACTGTCAATTTTTTCCCCAGGTACTTCCTGATTTCTCCAGCATTAAGTCTTAACTGAGCATGCCAGAGATGTGATTGTCGGCTCATTTTAAAAGAAATACTGCAGGCTTTCCTTCAACCCTAACTTGTTTTGAAAGCACAGTTGCCCTTTAAACAACTACAGTATGGCTGCTCTAAAACATGCTTTTAATATGACAACAAAAATGACAAAAACATGTTAGTAATGTCATTTTAATATTGGCCTCCCTTAGGGCATACAGTAGAAGACAGACCCCAAACAATATACCAAGATCTGAAATTCATGCTGCATGCACTAATCTGAAATAACCCAAGTGATTAAATGCTTGTGAATTGTGTTAGTGATAGACTGAGGCAGGAAAATATCATTTAACAATGCAAATCTTAAATATCCTTAAGTTCATGCAAATCTTTAAGTAGCGTAATTGGTGTTTGCAGTGCATTCGTTAGAGTAATTTCTTCCCTTGCTGGACTTGCTAGGATACTAAACCAGGCAAGCAATAAATTAGGAAACTTGATAGCCAAGCTAAAATATCAAGGGAACACCTAATTGTTTTTCTTTCCTTTATAATTTTTTTCCCTCTCATTTTTGGCCATTAGTGCCAAGGCCTGTTGAAAAGTATAGTGATTCATTGTGTTCCAAAATGACTTGGGAGAATTAATTTTTATGAAAACAGTTTCTAGATAGAGAATGGAACAAACTAAAATCACTTTGTATAAATGGCCGAGCTCTCTCTAGGGGCTATCCACCAATTTCCGTCGCAGTATGAAATCCTAAAGTGATATTTTATTAGACATGCCAGTGGAGCAATGTTCCTGAAAAGATACCTAATTGTTTACCTCTGCAGACAAAAAGCAGTTTAAAGAATATTGTCTTTTACTTGGTTTACTGTGATAAAATATTGAGAAAAGTGCTGCTGTTATTTCTTTCATATCAACGTCTGTTGAAACCAGTAAAAAGAGACATCATCTTTAGGTTTTATTTGTCCTTTTTTTCATTCTAAATAAACAATCTGATTAAAAAATAATAACCATTATAGTAAGAGTTTACAGTCTGGTTTCAGCAGTACTGAGAGTGGTCCCTTAGCCTTTCATTTTAGCATCTGAGAGCTGCATTGACAGACTAAGAATGGACTGACTTATTGTCAATACCTGCATACTTTGGCTTTATTGCTTGGCAGGCACCACGGTGGACAAGAGTGTATAAAACAACATGCAGCAGTTTTAAAAGCTACCTTTATAAAGCTATATATATCCAATAGGCTATGCAGGATTTTAGGATAGCAACCAATTAGAAGTGAACATTTTTTTTACAGGTTTTTGTACTAAAAAAAAGCATACGGTTAAATGTATTATGTAGAACATACTTTCTTTTTCTGCTAATAATGTTTGGAAATGCATCAACATAGGATTTTCTTTGGAGGAAGCCTGCTTTTTTGTTTTTTGAGGTTTATTTGGTATTTATAATGCAATACAGACATTTTATGCATAGCTTTCTACAGTATATCTAGCCCTCTGTCTGCCACTCTATTTATCTGTCTGTTTTGACTCCTTTAAGGTGGTAAATATAGCCAACCTGCTAAAGGATTCTTTTAGGAAATGAGTTAAGATGTTAATAATGGAGCATTATCTTTGCTTTAGATTCTCAGGTGAGAGTTTACCTTTACAGTAAATAAGCCTATTGGGAATGACATTCATCACCTTGGGGTCCAGTGGTGACAATTTATTTCACGTCAGGAAATCCCAAATCTCCAGGTGGTAAAGCTGAACATGCAAGCTTAGTAATTAGCACTCACATCACTCATTAATGATGTTCATTGTGAAATTAAACTAATCGCTACTGGAAACTAATACTTTGAATTTAAATCTACAGCAAAATAGTTATTTTTTAATGTTTAATGTGCCTTCCCTAAAGCTTAGGAAGTGCTTACAAAATAAACCGGCCTGTCTCTAGGATTAACAATATATACATTTATTCTAGCTGCACCACAAGCCTCAGGGAAGGCTGATACTAAATTTGGGCACCCAGGGAATTAGAGCTGTTTACCAGTTTGGTTTATTATGCTCTCTTTAAATAGATTGCGAGGTATTACAACACTGTCTTTTGTTAGCAGTGAATGTGCTTTAAAATCTTGACATTTATAGATATGTATTCATTGGAACATGGCAGTTTAGATTTTAGAACTGGACAGGAAAGGTCTATTGAAAACAATAAAAGAAGCAATCTTACACACATGTATACCCATTCTGTATTCAGAAGAATGCGCACACTATAAGACACTAGAGATGGCCAAAACTCACCAGTTTCGTTCTGTTTTTGGATTCCCGGATCTCGGGAAAATCCTAAAAAATTGGAAATTCGAAAACAGAACGTATTTTCGATTATTGAGCCTTCAAGGCTATTTCCAATAACCCTCGAACGTTTGATAATTATAGTAAATAGGCTCCGAAGTCCCGAAATCTGGACAATCTGTCTGGATTCGGATGGATCATTCGGATTTCAGAACCGAGGGGTTCCGTGTTGGATCCGGGTTCCATCTCTACCACCACTCTTGTTTTCTACTGTATGTTTAAACAAAATATATGATCTTAATAAAGTCAGGGCTGTTTCAAGACTTACCATCAACTGAAACAAACATTGAAGAGTCATAACCCCCCCCTTCCTCCCAGAAAAAAAAAAAAACAGCAATCATAGCAGTGTATATGGCATATACCATAACACCAGACAATAATCTATAGTGTAAAGTATATGAAACAGATATTACATTCCTTATGATTTTTAATTTTTTTTTTTTTTTTTTTTGCTTGTCAGCCTGATACCCATCTAAGGTACCAGGGCATCTGCCACCATGAAACATTAGGGCAGCAGATACACCCCTGAATAATAAGTAAAGGGGTCGATAAACACAACACTGATTGTACAATCCAGATCAACTATCGACACACAAGGGAATGCATACACTCCTGACTATCTGCTATGGCCATTCGCAGAGAGTGTGTTCACTGCTCAGGCATCGGCCATGTCCACACCATCAAACTTGTGTACGACTCATTATTCTAATGGAGAGAATTAATATTAATAACTGCGTTACTTACCTTATCCTGTTCCCGCGATACCAGACGTAAACAAGATTATGTCTGGTATTGCATCACGGGATTAGGCTAAGGTAAGAAGCGTGACTTTAAAGCCACACACACAGTCCTGTTAAGTTTTGCGCTAAAATATTTTTTCAGGTTAACGTGGGTTTTAGACGGATTTGGGCCATATTGAATCTCCCCCTAAGTGCTAAAAAAAAGTGCTTTTAAAAAAAAAAAAAAATACATAGGAGGTCGGGACTTCAAAACCGCCTAGGCTACATTTACAGATCATTTTTGGTAACTGCTGTATATTCTTAAAGTTCACAGCATCCATGCTCTGTTTGCCTTTTGCTTTCAAATCATGCTATTGAGTAAATATTTTGGTACAAGTATCTTTGACAGCTAAGACATTAAATTGAAAGTATGTTCGATGAGATTTTCTGTGTATCCATAATAATCTTATCTCTCAGAGCATGGTCTGTGAAGTGAGTAAGAGCATCGCAGGCTCTGTGGATTACTGAAAGAATTATTTGGTGACCTTGAAACAGAAGAAACAGTCAAAGTAGAGATAGTCAACAAAAACGCACATCAGCTGTACTGCAAAAAGGAATTTAAGCCTATACAGTGTATGTACATACAGTATATATACCGTATATACTCGAGTATAAGCCGAGGTTTTCAGGTCTTAAAAATATATATATATATATACTGTATAGCAAAAGTGTGCCTGTTAATGCACATTGGGAATTACGTGTGTGTATGTTTAGCTATTGGCTGATTGTAGAGACTAATTGGACGTACACCACAAAATAATGTATTTGGCAAGCTATGGGAGGGGCATTTCAAGTGGGACAAGGTAGGCCTGACATAGGGGAAATACTGATTAGGGCTTCTAGAAATAGAGAACCTATTAGCTTAGCTAGAAGGGTTAAATAACATACTATACAGCACCGCATTACACAGATTTAAAATCTATAGTTTAGGAGTTATCAGTTGGGGAACACAGTCTCCACAACATCTACAATCATCACACAATATAGTGGGCAGATATGAAATGGCAATTACGCTCGCAAGCTCACACACACACTCACAATAACGTGAGTATCATATATTACAATGTAAAAAATGCAGATCGCTCTTGTACAATGCCTATAGTGTAGATAGCATTTATTAATTTATTAATTTTGGCACGTGCTTGAACAATACAAAATGATTTGATGTTACCGATATGTGATACCAGCAGTTGCAAATAAAAACTTGATTTGTTTAGAAACCAGGACTCATCACTAATGATACGTTGTCAAACTGCACAAAAATAATAAAATAAAAACAATAATAACTAATAGGCCTGGTCACACCATGTCACTCCATACTTTGTTTTAGGTTTATCCTTGATAAACGATGCTGTGTGAAAAACCTTATCCAGTTTACATCTTTCTATTTAATTGTCAGTTAATTTCCAGTTCTAGTATAATTTAGATAGTAAGTGTACTGACCCACTGTCAGGTACCTAATAACTGAATTCAAAGGATAAGAATTCAATATAGATGGGGATCACAGACCCATTCATTTCTGCTACTGATGCAATTATAGGGAAATCTATCCCAGGTCAAATAAAAGGAAGATATTTGTTTAGAGTAAAGCAGGTGGGCTTTAATTCGGCTATAATTAGAAACTGGAACAGATTTAATAACCTTATTGCACATGGCACTTAATTATAACTTTATTGCACATAGATTAGGCCTTTATTGTGGATTATAACATTCTATCCAGTTGCCTTGTGACTACCAAAGCTTGGCTTTGACCTATGCATGTATATGTGGACTGTACTCACTTTGGTTTGGATATAGCAGCAAGTTAACAAAATCTAATCATAAGCCTTAAGCTGGCCATATACTTCCTGGACATTGCATCCATTAGATATTCGATCTGACGTGAATGTTAAATTGAATGTAATGTTAAGTGCCTTTAGATGTTCCCACAATGTTTCCCAGATGGATAATGTTAGTGATTTATATTACATTCGATATTACGATTGCAAAATGATCATGTCAGGCAGTAGTTGGAGTTTGTAGAGTTTCCCAGGTACTTTGGGAAAAATATATCTATCCTCTATTTTTTTTAGTTACAGGAAAATGATTGTTCATTATGGGGCTGATGCAAAGCAACATATGCAAAGGTTTGTCAAGGTTATAAACTTGCAGCAACCTAATTAGCCAGTAAGATTCTATCTGGGTTACTGCAGTAAGCTATCATATCAGCTATTATGCACCTTTTATTGCATCAGCCCCTATGTTTATTTTCTTGTTGTCTGTTGTATTAAAGGAGAAATAAACTTACCTGATGTGAATGCTTTTCTCCCCAGAACATCTATACATTGGAAGATTCTTCTCTAGTAAGTTCCATTTAGTACACGTAAGTAATAGACCCTGTAACAAAGAAGGCTTCCTTGTTGTCGCCAGTAAAACTAACCACCCATGTAGTCTTCAAAGAGCCACGACCCCTGACCCCAGTATTCATTCATCTCTATACAAAGAGTTTGTAGCTTCTGTGCATGCACAAGGAGATTCAATGAAAGTTCTAATTGTTAAAAATGGTGCTAATTTTGCCCCAACCAATCAGATCTTATTTAACATTTGAAAGCTGACATCTGATTGGTTGGGGCAACATTTGCACCATTTTTAATGATAAGAACTGTTATTGAATCTCCCTGTAAGTTTCTAAATTTACCTGTGCTCATTGTTGAGTTGCAGGTGGCATGCCATGTAAATGCTGTGTTTTTTAGGAATGCGCAGCCCAAGTAGTCACCAGTTCAAATCCCCTAGCTTGCTTATTAAACAATACAACATAGTCTACTGCCCGAGTTTATATTTTTCTAAACACATGATGGAAACAAACAAGCAAAAAAGCAATAAAGTTTGTACATATAGCAGCTCTGTTATTATTTACCATCCAGCGTGAATAGCTGACAGTCTTCTTGGAGAAATATAAAATAATGAACTGATTTTACTGACATTTATTGAAATGTACTTTCATCGATTGCATCTGCAGTGGTGGCTCACTGCTAAAGTGCAGGTTTTGGGAACAAACAGACCATTGGGACACAGGTTAAATACCCCAGGCTTCCTTTTTATTTATTTTTTTGTTTGTTTCTATCAGTGGTGTCGCTATGTTGGCAAAGTGCCCCGAAAGTTTTAACACTACATACCTAATAGAAGTGCCCCAAATCTCTTCTAGTAGAACTTCACGGCTCCGCGATGACGTCATGATGCGTTTGTGCAAGGCGGCACTATGGTGTCATGACACGCACCACTTATCAGGCTGTCCCTGCACTACCCACACTAATATAAAAGCCCACTTCCTCTTTCTGCCAGCAGGAAAAAGTACCCATATCATGTCAGTTTGCTGTACAAGTACCAATATTATGCCAGTTTTCTCTGTATAGCAAACTGTCTGGATATTGATACTTCTACAGCAAACTGGCTATACAGAGTAAATTTGGCATTAAAATACTTTTACAGCAAACTTTCATGATATTGGTACTTGTACAGCAAACAAGCTACAAGCATATCATGCCAGTTTCCTTTACAAGTACCCATTTCATGCCAGTTTTCTCTCTATAGCCAGTTTGCTGTAAAAGTATCAATATCCAGACAGTTCGCTGTACAGAGGAAACTGGCATAATATTGGTACTTGTACAGCAAACTGGGAATATATGGTTACTTTTACACTGTACATGTAACCATATCATGCCAGTTTGCTGTACAAGTACCTCTTGTATCATGCCACTTTAATGAACAAGTACCTATATCATACCAGTTTGTATCTGCCTGTCTGTGTCTTTCTGTATCTTTCAGCCATAAATATTAAATTACCCAATAGGGGTGGGGCCTAATCAGGGTAGAGAAAGGGGCATGGCCTATATGGTACCCAAGAGTACCCCTAGGAATGCCCCTAGTTTCTATTAAAAGATAGAGATTCTCCATGTACAGATATCCCACCTAGTTGCCCTTGTGGCATAGAGGTAGAAAGACACAGTATAGAAGGTTACAGGATCGATTCCCAATACTAGTACCCATAGGTTATTTTTATAATTCTCCCAGCATCCACAGCAAAGCAAGTGGTGACACACAGTTTGGGGCAATGTTGCCTGGAGACTTTAGTTCCCCTTTAATTTCCTACTGTCACCTAAAACCCCTAACTTTGATTTCCCACTATTCTCCTAATTTAAAGGAACACTAAACAGAGATTTTGTGTACTTTGTTAAGTACATTGCATCTGTTTCTATTATTCACAGGGAGATGAGAACACTGATTCCCACCTCCCAGTGAATAATAGAATGCCCAGGTGACACTGCCGAACTTACCTTACCAGAACTCCACTGGCAGCTGCTTCTGAGCTGACAGCCGCGCTGTCCCAACCAATCACCTATCGTTGGCACCAATACAAAAGAAAGGAACGCGATCGGGGCAGCGCAGCTGTCAGCTCACAAGCAGATGTGAGTGGAGCACCGCTAAGGTAAGTTAGCATGTCTCCTGGGCATTCTATTATTCACCGGGAGGAGGGAATAAGCATTCTCACCTCCCTGTGAATAATAGAAACAGATGCAATGTACTTAAAAACCCTGATTTAGTGTCCCTTTAACTGGGTTCTTTTGTCAGCCCATCCAGTATCTTCTATATGATATCATATTTAACTAATCACAGATTTATATAATTTTTAAAAGAAAATGGCGCTGAACTATTTTAGTATCTAAAATCCAATGAAGCTAGAGACCTGCTAGCTGTTATTTGCCTATGATTGTAATTATAGACTGCAGACACTTTATGAGAGGTCTGATGAAGCTTGCTGATATGTACTCAGCATGGCAATTAGCACTTTTTTTCTCAGGCTCCAGTTGTGAAAATAATTTACATGCATGAATGTATATTAAGCCAATTAAAACATCTGAATCGCGTTGCTTTCAAATTCCGTCAGTGAAAACAGCTTCACAAGAATTTGTGGTTGGAATATTGAGAAACAAAATAATAATAATTCTTATATATTTATTAACGGTGCAATTTACAATTAGCAGAAGATTTTAGGCAGAAACAACATAATTTTGCAGAGATCAAAATGAACATATTCCAGGTCATTCTTAACTCTGAATGTATCAATACATAATCAGTTCAAAACACATGCTGGCCACAATTATGGCAAAGTGTCTGGGGTGGTTGTACCATATCTAATGTATTGTACAGCAACTATATATAACTACAGACAAACCCATCAGAGTATTTCTTTTCTACATGCATAGTTACTCACCCAGATCCAGTAACCATAAACGTCATGCATGTTTATGACACATTATTTGCACCACTAGGTACTTCCATTGTCTATGTTACAGTAGAATTTACTGGGTTTACATAATGCAGCAGCATTACCCCTTGCATTGAGCAACAGTAGATGAATATTGCTACTTAAGGGAGGGAGTGAGTTGTTGACATCACTGTTTTGTCACTTCCTGTTTGTATTTATTTGGTACTCTTAGCACTAATTATCACACTTGATGAATGAATGAGAACTTTCACAAACATATTGATAAAGGAATGTTGTGATCTGAAACATGTTGTGCTGATAGAACAATTAAAAGAAGACATTTTGTGTGTCGTTTAGTCCACCATTACCTTCTATTTTTACTATTTGTGTGAGATACAGGGATGCTTGAGTAGTGCATCCAAAGTTTCCTGTTGACAGCAAGTAAGTAGGTGGCTTTCTTGTATATTAATTGATAATGCAGTAGTATGACAGTAGTTCTGGAAACAGAGAAAGTATGTTTGTGAAGATGCTCATTCATCCAAGTGGGGGCCGTAGCTAGATATCATTTGGCCCATAGCAAAATTTTTGATGGTGCTACCTTCCCCTGCATCTCCCCTCCCACCAGAAAGCGAAAGTAGTACCAGGGAGCCAGGGGTTATAAAACAGCAACCCACCTCCAAGGAGTACCAGGGAAATTTATATAATAAAAATATACATTTATTGCAATAAAGGGATACTTTACTCTTATATGTGACCATAAATGTGATTTCCTACCAGGTTTTTCCACAACTTACAAAGCTCTGAAGGTTGCCCTATAAAAACATGTACACTGTACCATATATATTTCATTATACTCCCCTTATTACATACCCTGTACCATATATATTTCATTATACTCCCCTTATTACATATACTGTACCATATATATTTCCTTATACTCCCCTTATTACATATACTGTACCATATATATTTCCTTATACTCCCCTTATTACATACACTGCACCATATATATTTCTTTATACTCCCCTTATTACATACACTGTACCATATATATTTCATTATACTCCCCTTATTACATGCACTGCACTATACATATTTCATTATACTCCCCTTATTATATACACTGTACCATATATATTTCCTTCTACTCCCCTTATTACATACACTGTACTATATATATTCCTTCTACTTCCCTTTTATCCCACTTAATTTTTCCTAATCCCTCTTTCATTCTGTCCTTCTTACTTTTAGGTCCCAATTTAATTCCCTGCTACAGGGATGTCTAATTGGCCCTCCAAGCTGTTGATGGACTACAATTCGCAATATCCCCTAGCATGTTTCAGGTAATAGGACATTTTGGAACTAGTAGTTAATCACTTGAACCTCAGCTTCCTCCCTCCCATTTAGACCTCTGCGCTTTAATGCTTGTTTATTAAGAAGACAGACATCACAAATGGCCTATTTGTAAATGGCCCTATTTCAAGCTACATAATCTGGACCAGTATGAGTCGGGCTACATAGCAACTGTTGTGGATGCTATGGTGAACTCAACGTCATTGCGTCCAGGTCATTAATCCAATAAAAGTATATTATAATAATATTATTATATTATTTTAGATCATATAAGCACAGCGCCCAGAAAGTACAGGTAGGGAATCAGAGCAAAAACACAAACTAAAACGTATTTTAAAGGATCAGGTGTACTCTTTCTATATGTTTCTTTTGGAATAAGAAGCCATTTTAAAATACCATGCACCTTTGCTTGTCTTTATATTATTTAAATTGAAATACGCCACATAACAAATATTCCTGCAACAGTTTTACCAACTACTATCCCCTATGGTTATGTGAATATGCATCTAGAAAGAAAATACCTGAAAGGCCATTGTCTGCAACTATATTAAACTGACATCTATAACTCTAGAAATTCCATAGTTTTTAAAGTATCTTTTACAGTATCCCTTGTGTAGATTTTGGAAGCAAACCCTTTTAGCAATATAAGGTAAACTGTTAATGACAATTTGGGAAATACATTCTAGATACCGTAAGGAATAGATATCTGCCCAGTGCCCACCTTGAAGTTGCTCAGATTCAAAACCCTTAGGTTTTGGAATTACAGAAACCTTGCTAACTAAATACAGTACAAATGACCCAATATACCGACAATAATCACAAGAGCTTTTAATTTGGGGGTTTGGTGTCTAATGTTCTTAAAATTCACAGCACTTGTGTGTGAATCCAGACACTGCCTTTCAAAATGAATTTCAGCCAAATAATAAATTCCTTGCACTTAATTGTGACCGCACAAACCATGTTTTCTTCCCTTTGAAATGGTACCTCCTATTATGGTGCCAAATGTATGATACTGCACAGTACATTAGAATTGTGGAAATACAGTACATACAGTAGGTTTGAATTGGATATAGTAACCTGATAGTAATGAACATAGGACTGGAAAGGAGGTGAGAACAATTATAAGTAAAAAAACATGCCTACAGCCCATGCTGGAAATTAAATTAAAATTCTTAGTAATTAAAATATTAAAAATGAATGATGATATTTGGAAGGAAATTCCTGTTGAATATTAAATTGGTTCTGTCATGAAGCAGGATTAGTGATCATGGATGTGCTGAATATACACATATCATGCAGAGGCAGGTTTAATATTTCATTAAAAGGAAAGAGGTGACATTGACAGTGTTGTTTATGCCTTTAATCACAGCCTTATTGATTTCACCAAGAGACAGACAGACAATGGGCTATATTTAAAAATCTGCGCAAAATCGCGAAACTGCGGGCCTTTGTAAAAGTATGATCACAGCTGTATGTAAATCACAGTTTGTTCATTCAATACCATGCAGTAGTAAAATACCATAATGGTATTGAATAGGCGCTCTTAAGTTTAGGACTGCAATCGCTGATTTGCAACCGATATCACAGATTTACGTCCACAATCATAAATTAACGATCATGTCAGCACTCATTAAAGGTGCAGTATTGCAAAAGAGCGATCCTGCACCTTTATACTGTAAATGTAGTCTAATGTTTCTTTGTATATGCAGGTACCAAAATGGGAGCTGTAAGTGTCCGGACCTCACTTTGTTTTCATTCTGTACGAATTACATTTGACATATTTAAAGTAATCCTATGAAAAACAAGTATGGAAAATACTGCACTGTAGTCCTACACTATCTTCAGTGCCTTGTTAAATAAGAAAAACCCGTACATACGTCTCCAGTTTTTTGCATATCCCAGCACCACACGTTTAGAACACACAGAAGCATAAACAAGATAAAAATGGGAAGGGTGGTGGAAATGGGAAAAAGAATCAGGGATAACTGTGTTAATTAAGTTATAAAGGAAAGTTGTTCTGCTTTAATGAAGGGTTGGAAATATTTCATGTAATGATCACTGGTAGATTTATGCCTTGTGCATTATTTTAGATGCGGCCTGTCAGATATTTTGTTCTAAGAAATGTAATTTGCTGTGTCGGTGGGAATAGTAGGAACATATGAAAGCCTACACATTTGATGGATTGAAAGATTGAGAGTAATAACTTGGACTTGCTCTTGTAGCATATGGAAATCACAATACATCCAGTCAGTACTTGGTTATTATTGTTGAAATAATAATCATAAAGTCAAAATGTGTAAGAGCTTTTAAGCATTTTGATAGTTGACTTTCACGTGGACTTCATAGAAATGTTATTGTAGTTGAACTTGAGAGTGTTTCTGTTCTGCTATTTAGAATACATAATAACGAGGTTATAAATTCTTATTAGGACCTGATCTCCGTAAATGATTGCATGGGGTAATTTTGTTGAATGTGTCAGAATAAACTGGACTTATTTATGGACTTACTATAACTATCTGGGGTGATATGAGAACTAAAAAAGAATACACAGCAATGACATGTCCTGTGCATTCAAAACCACAGAAATTATTGAACTGAAAAGTGCAAACCAAAGAATCTGTATCTGTAGATCCATTTTAACATTTTCTGTGGATTTGCCATTGTTTTTATGTAACTGACAGCTATTGTATGCAGAATATTGTTCAACCAGTGGGTCATAACCTAGCACCAGGCAAAGTAAAAAATGCCTGCAGGCTAACATGACATGATGTAATGAGGCCATGTCAAGATACATTCTTACAGTAAGTCAACTTGCAACACACCATTATGTTAGATAGGAATTAAGGAGTTTAGTAAGGGGAAAGTAGTATCATTTTCATTTTCAATGTATAATATGATGTTACTGTATATAAAGATAAAACAACAGAATTGTATAAAGAAGAACATTTACCAGACACACTTTTCTTGAGGCTTTGTTATGACATATATTTAGCTCGTATTTATTTGCCCATTACATATATCCCTCCTATTATATAAGGATATTTATATGTTCATAGGAAAATGCACTAAGTTTTTAGGAGCTACCAATGAGCTGGGGGGTTATACAATATTTAATATATACAATATTTCTTTTTTTTTTAAAAAGAAAAAGCATATTAAAATTTCAGTAAAAATTAAAAGTAAGTCTGAGGAATTAAATATGCAATCTTGTGTACTCTGTCTTGCGAAAAGCAAAGGTTTAACCCCTAACCTACAAAGGCATACATTGTGGAACTCTACTACATCTAGAATCTTTATCTTTTGCTAGGAGCATAATGGGAAAAAACAAAGTCTGGAGATTTGAACCTATGACCTTGTGGCCTGTGTGTTTCTAAAATAAAGCACTTTTGCAGGTGAGCCTCCACAGCTCTGGGTCATTTTGTCCACTTGTATTTTGTTCTTTTGTAAAGAAGAAAAGAGTTCAGAAAGAACATAGTTCTCCTTTACTATTAACTGGAGAGGGCAGCAGTCCAGGTGCATGCTGGGAGTTGTAGTTTCCAAACTTTTGTAGTGCCAAGGAATTGGGGGTTAGTGGATTTGGCTTATTATATTGGCACCAATAAGTTAGGGTCAATTTAAAGGGCAACAAAAGCTTAAAAAAATACTGAATCAAAAGCAAGTAGTGGTGATACATTTTATCCTCGGCTTATACTTGAGTCAATAAGTTTTACTTGTTTATCAAGTAAAAATGAGTACATCGGCTTCTCCTCAGGTTGTCTAATATTTGCATATATATGGTAATCACTTTGTTGCAGTCATGGCTTCCCAGGAGCACATCGGGTAAAATGTTTTGGATGGCACACAGGCACCAATAAAAAAATTTAAAAAAGTGTGCCCAGAAAGCTAGTCATCATGTAGTGAAACTATTAATAGAATGTAATATTTCAGTTTATTAAAGACTGATTAGAAATTCAAATATTATTACCTATTTTACTTTTTCTTTTTTTACACTTGAAAACACAATTTCCTTAACGGTCTGTGACCTTGACACTTCGTAATTAACGCTGACACACAATGATATTGCATTTCTAAATGTGCTCAGCTACTTTTTCTTTGTATAATGTGTGTAATACGTTGAAAGGAGGTACATGTCTGTGTTTCACGTAGAGAGCCAAAGATAATCCAGCAAATACCAGGGCACATCAAGATTTATCGTTATCTCTAATAAGGAGGAGTGCAGTGATATTCACTGGATTGTAGTATATTTGTAAAATGTAAAGCCTGGTTAACTTTGCCTATGTTGCGTTTATTTTCTTTTATATACCTGCAAGTTCTGCGTTTTTGGGCTGTTGTCATTCAGAACAAGAATGTCAAGAGAGACTACATCCTAAGCTGTTTTGGGAGAGCTTTGTATATAAGAGAGCAGCAGTGGAAAAAAGAATAAACAGCTATCTCTCTCTCACAATTGCAATTTTGCTCCTGGCTATTACAATCCCATGATGCAAAGTGAGGTGCTAATACATTGAATTTTTTTCATTGCATCTTTCTTACAGGACTGTCCATGAAAAATTTATTTTTAACTACAAACATTTTTGCCCCTCAAATATTTGGCCACAGCAAAAAGGACTTGCCTATGGTCATTGTAAGACGACATATCAATTATACCTGTTGTTCATCCAGGTGATATTTTCAGATAAATATTACAATATATCAACCACAGAATCCTATTTTACAGTTAAGTAGACAATGATACATGGTTTATTATGATTGACAAACCATTCTTTAAATGCAAATTCGAAAAACGGCCTATAGGTTCGTACGCCCTTGCGATCGTGGGCCGGACACACAACGCACAAGTATGTTTGGCCAACCATTCCTTATTGTATGGGTGCTTGGTTGTTGTTGATTATCTACCAGATCATTGATAAGGCCTAAGAAATCACTCTTACACTAATTAATACGGCCATTTGAAACACACAAGTGTCGCAGGTCGGGCCTGTGATCGCACATGTGTACAAAGATTTAGTCAATATTGGTATTTAAAAATAGATTCTAAGGCAAGATCTATAAAAAAAGATATTCCAGGACCAGGCTGAATATAAATGCAAAATCTATACAAATGTAATATACTTATTTTCATTCTGAACATCCATCCTGTTTTCATAAATAAAGTTATGATTAAAATGTTCATCTTTCTTCAACAAATCTGTAAAAAGTATTACAGAATTGCATTCAGCAAACACTATAAAGGCAATAAAACTGCCTGATGCCATCCTTGTGTGACAGAAATCGGATGTCATTTTCTAAATAAAAAGTCAGAACTGGTAAAATAAACTTTACATGTGGGGAAAAGAGAAATTGAAAAGTTAAAGGATTTTTTCTAAAATGTTAAAATAAGTATAACAGTCAAAAAGTGGACTGAGTGTGTGTCTTCAAAATGTTTTTTTCTTTTTTATATTAACAATCCCCAATATTTTTATTTAAAAGTATTAATTGCAGAAATCTAAAAAGAGGCTGATATTTGAGCACTTTATGTTAAGTAATTGATATATATATATGTCTGGAATCTTTCACCCTGTCACCCATTCTGAAGTCTTCTTCCGTACTCCTCGCCACTTACAATGTGTACCCTTGATCCCATACCCTCCTTCTTGCTCAGACACAGAGCTAAAATCCTTTCCCCTGTTCTTGCTCAAAATTTCGTGTGACCCTCTCTGGACCCTACCTGTCTCTCCAACTACAGCCCTGTCTCCCTTTTACTGTTTGTGTTAAACGTCTTAGAATGTCTTGTGTTAAATTTCTTAAGGTTCGTTTACACGCGATCGCAGAGTGTGTACAAATGAACGTTTCGGCCGATAATCGGGCTGTGTGTAGGCCCTTTACCGGCTGAAACAGACGGTTGTTCAAAATTCCACCAGGTCGGTCAGGCAACGATCCCCGACCGAACGTCCTTTTTGGCAGATAAATGGCCTACACACGGGTCGATTATGGCCCGAAACGTTTGTTCACACACAGGACCCGCAATCGCACGTGTGTACGAACCTTTAGAAAGTCTCTTTGGGACAAGAAGGGGTTTCAGGTAAAAAGAATAAGAGGTTAATAGGATTATGATTATCTCAGCCATGCATTTTCTTTAGACAAAAAGTTAAGACCTAAGCACTTTCTTTGCAGTACGCACTTTTGGAATTTTGCAGCTATTTATGTTTTTTCCAGTTTGTTTTTTTTCCTGAGCTCTGTTTGACGTATGTTGTATTGGGCATGCTGCGTGGTGAAAGCACTGATTAATTGATATAGATATTTCTACAGACATTCCCCACAGGTTTTTTGTCTGTAAAACAGTAGACTCAGTGTGATTGTAATAAACAAAATAATCACAATTTGCTCTGTAGCACATAGCTTCTGAAAATGCCTTACACTTACAATATTGAGGGAAAAAAAGAAGCTAAATACAGTATTTCTTAATTTTGCATTATTTTATAATAGGGCATGTCTTATAGTTTTAAGATGATGATATTTCTTGTACAAGAATCAGTATTATGTCACAAACAGCATTCACTATATAAAGTAGAAATCTTGTATGTATGTATGTATGCGTTCACCTCACAGCCACACCCCTGGATCATCCACATAATGGCGGCGCCTTCTAAAAGGGACGACGCCCGTGAAGTCCATTTTGAACAATAAAAATCCTGCACGTCACTTGCAGAGTGTGATTCCCCAATTCAGATGAAGGGCCTGGGCTCTGTGCACTGCCGACTTCAACAACACAGACACAGAGTCCACTTCAGTGACACATAAACAGTGTGATTTACGGCTACACAACTCAGAGAGCTGCACACTCAGAACAACAGCTTCTGTAACAGAGGGAACCAGACATTTCCCTTAAGGTCTGTAACACATTACAATTTGCTCTTGGAAGGTTTCAAATATAAACCCTGGAAAGACTATGTTAATATTGGTGATATGAATCACATTTTATATCAAATATAACCCTGGAAAGACTATGTTAATATTGGTGATATGAATCACATTTATATACAAATATAAACCCTGAAAAGACTATGTTACTATTGGTGATATGAATCACATTTATATACAATATAAACCCTGAAGACCTATTTTACGATTGTGATATGAATCACATTTATATACAAATATAAACCCTGGAAAGACTATGTTACTATTGGTGATATGAATCACATTTGTATACAAATATAAACCCTGGAAAGACTATGTTAATATTGGTGATATGAATCACATTTATATACAAATATTAAACCCTGGAAAGACTATGTTAATATTGGTGATATGAATCACATTTACATACAAATATAAACCCTGGAAAGACTATGTTACTATTGGTGATATGAATGACATTTATATACAAATATAAACCCTGGAAAGACTGTGTTACTATTGGTGATATGAATCACATTTATATACAAATATAAACCCTGGAAAGACTATGTTACTATTGGTGATCTGAATGACATTTATATACAAATATAAACCCTGGAAAGACTATGTTACTATTGGTAATATGAATGACTTTTATATACAAATATAAACCCTGGAAAGACTGTTACTATTGGTGATATGAATGACATTTATATACACATATAAACCCTGGAAAGACTGTTACTATTGGTGATATGAATGACATTTATATACAAATATAAACCCTGGAAAGACTATGTTACTATTGGTGATATAAATTACATTTATATACAAATATAAACCCTGGAGAGACTATCAGGGTTATTCAATAAAAGTTCTTATCGTTTAAAATGGGGCTAATTTTGCCCCAACCAATCAGATGTAAGCTTACAAATGTTAAATAAGATCTGATTGGTTGGGGCAAAATTAGCACCATTTTAAACAATAAGAACTTTTATTGAATCTCCCTGTGTGTTACTATTGGTGATATGAATGACATTTATATACAAATATAAACCATGGAAAGACTATGGGGGATCATATTTATAAAGCTTCGTTAAGTTTTTGCAGCCGTTTACCCTGACATTTCCGCATAAATCACATTTAACGCGATTTATTAATGTCCAAAAATGGTCGCGAAAAGTTAACGAGGCATTAACCCTTCGCGCTGATACCTGTTACCGCTGCTTCTATTTATAAAGCAATATCTGTTTCGCACTGCTAGTATCGGCTGTTTTGCTTCGCCACCTTGAAGGTGGCAAAAGCAGCCGATACTAACCTCCCTGCGGCGTGGATGGGCAGGCAACCCGCAGCGGGTGGTCGCACCCGCCCCGGGAAGCACGCCCACCCTGCCCTCGACCCCCCATGCCAGACATGCCCCCAGACGGTCCACATCCTAGAATGCTGTGCCTCTGCCCACCTCAACATCGTGGACATGCCCATCCACCAACTCAAACCGGGACGGTTGGGGGGGTATGGTCACTACATGGGAATTTCCTGCATTACCTGGAATTAAGCAACAGATATACAATGCCCAAATGTCACACACTTGACAGATTCACAGATAGTTACAACTAAAAGAACAAAGATATAATGGCACTTTCAATTTGGACCAGAAACTAACTTTATTGGTTGGGATTCAATAGTCAATATAAAGTGATCCTTGAGCAAGGATAAAGTGTTAAAGTGCAGACAAAGTGACATACTGCTAACTAATGTTCAAAAAAATAGAGCACGCTTAATAAAAACACACAGAGCTCAGACAGTGCAACAGAATGAAGCCCTGCTTTAACAACACAAAGATCTGCATGTCACATGCACATCACGCATCAGAGACACTGACACCCAGCAGTTACTTAAGTGCTGCGGTATTAATTTGCAATCAACATGTTTTCCCCACGGCAAATTCCATGTAGCATGTTCACCTCAACATTTGTATATTTACTCTCTAAGTGGAAAAACTGATAACTTTGTATATAAGGTTTTGTTATAAACATATTTGCTATACGTCCCTCAAGCAATGTCACCTCCTCAACTCATAACTATTAAATACATGACGTACATTACCAACTGTGCACTTCTTTCTCCCCGTCTCTTCCATCTAAGATTAACACACACCTGCACCTAAAAAATACTTTACCCACCCAGTGTACATGGGCAACGCCGGGTAAAACTTCTAGTTAGAAATATTACATAATAAGTAGGTGGTTACAACAATGACCCAAATATTAATTTCCAATAATCCTCCTTTCTATAAGTAGGGGCTGGAATTGAACACTTTCAGTGTTATGGTTTGGGTTTCACTAATGATCCCTCCCTGCTCCAGCTTACAGAAAAGAGAGGGAAAAGTAAAAATGCTGGAAGATTATGGGAAATGGTTAAGTATTCAGACTGTGTGTGAATCACACACACACACACACACACAAAGAAAGTTAAAAAAAAAAAGTTTAACACTCCATACCTGAACTGTAACAAATAAACATGGTCGCCACAAACAGAAAACACAATATTTACAGTTTGAAACTCTGGGCTCTCATCATGTTTATTTCAAAAGAACTAGTAGATATTTTAAAAAGCAGCAAAGATTCTAATTTCATAGAATAATGAATCAATTCATTGTTCCTTATACGGCAATTAAAGATATGGTAGAATTCAGCATTATGAATGATTAATTGACTATATTAAAAGGAAAACAAAAACTAAAAAATGTGCAATTCTAGTCCTCTTTATTATTTTTACTTCTCCTTTTTCTATGCATTTCTCTCTATTTGGTTTGTTGGCCTCTGGGCTATAATTACCTCTAAGTTGTCTTTCTGCTTATGACAATCATTCTGGGCATAGATCAGAAATGTCAAATCAGCTCTTCAGGTTTTGCAAAGTACAACTCCCAGGCCACTCTGTCAGACATTTGCTGTCCCTGATAAGTAATCAGGATCAATATGTATTACTCCCATCTACCCTTTATCAAGACTTCTGCTATTTAGAAACACTTTAATGTATTGTCTCTTGACAATCAAGGTGCACCGTAAGGATGTAAAAGTTTTAGCAAATTCAGTGCTGGCTTATTTTCTCTTACTGTAAAGCTCATAGTTTGCTGTGGTGGTTAATAGATGTAACTATCACTGGAAAATGTGCTTCACTTTATGTACATGTTTTTATTTTCTTCCATCCCTGCATTTGTTTTAACAAAATCATCACCTAATTGCCCTTACCTGGTTATTTATGGTATTTATGGAGATTATAAGCATAAAATAAAGTATTGGAGATTGCCCTGTTTTATTATTGGCTATCTTTCACTCCAAACCTAAATACATACACAAAACCCTGTAAATTACAGTAGGTACAAATGTATGACAGGCTGTTAAGTGAAAAATTCATGGCTTAAATATACTGAGGATGCAACAGTCTTTTACTTTTTTTTTTCTTTCTTTTTGAGAGAAAGAAAAATGACAGTGTACCGTACCTGTCTCCCCCTCCAATGGACAACACATGGGAGAGTCCAATCCCGAAGCGGACCGGCTACCTCCCAGCATCCATACAAAAAGAAGCAGCAAAACACTGGAGAAAATGGGACAACTCTTGTACTGTGATAACAAAGGCTTTATTTCAAAAACTTGGCATCAGAGGGAGATAGAATACAAGCAGCAGACCCTGACCGGTTTTGTGACTATCGCAGTTGCTCCATCAGAGAGAACTCTAGATAGGACTGTTGACCTGATATCAAGTCAATGGATGGACAATATCCTTTGAGTTTGTTTTTGAACTTTACAAAAAGTTTGTGAAACTTGCATTCACCAAAAAATGAGAAATAGGAAAAATAGGAAAAGTTTACACAAGTATTACACAAAGGGGAAGGTCAGTAGGTACAGTTGAGACCACTAATCTTATTACAAGACCTGTAGGATGGCTTCGGTGAGTTCTGGGTCATTCCCCTACATCAGTTATTACGTTACACTATTAGGGTTACCTCCTCTGGACCAGGGAAACTGGTGGGTATGTATGGTTTTTAAAAATCTTTCATGTGCTAAGGTTCTTTGCCAGCACTTCCCTGATTAATTTCTTCCGGAAAGCAGAAAAATATTTATTTCATTCATTCAAAATTAATACCTGATATATTTGCTTATGATGAACATGCTTAAACATGCTTATCAACAATGCATTGTCATTGCTAAAATATTTACAATATTTGCAAAATTGCAACACAGCATGACCCATCAAAAAAGATAAGTGATATTAGATACAGTGCTAATAAATTATGGAGCACATGAATATATAAGGATATGGTGGAGATGCAGAAAGGATGGTTGATTTATTATTGATTTAGAAATATGGATAAACTGGAATAAAAATGCATATTAAGTTCAATATTATACCACTAATGAGCTTTGGTTCACTGAGGTCAAACCTATAAATTAAACAGGTTTTAATACTTGGATTTAGGACAGAAATGCATCTTCCAGAAAGCAGTTTAACTATTTTAGCAAACTAGCCTGAATAGAATATAGAATTTTAAAAAATTTACTTTTTAGATGTATTAAAAGGTCTAAGAGACGCATCATCTTTTCAATATCTGTTACTTTTACATATATAACTACATAAGGAAGGATAACTTAATGGATGGAACATTGGACTCCTTATTGTGAATTTTAGGAGTTAAAGTGGAATTGTGGTCCAAAAATGACTTTGGTTAAATTGACAGGAATTGCTTTCCTGAATATTTTTGCTATTTACTTTTTTATTATTTTTTTTTTTTTTTACATAGTTTAAATGTGATATGGTAGCAGCATCACCAGATCCCCTGCACTTCCTACTGCTCTAAAACCATGTGACAGTCCCTGTGACATTAAAGTTAAATTTACAGACCTTACACACTCCCTGCTGTGGGCTGTGCTGTTCTCCGAATCCTCTTTTTAAAGGGAATGTCCACCCCTTTTGGAAAAAAATGAGTGTTATGCTGCACCCCCCTAAACCTAGAGTTCGTTTTAGGTTAGGTTTAAATCTGCCTTGAGCAAGAGCTTTCATACTTACAAGCCCCACAATCCACGCTGCGGCTCTGCACTTCACGCTCCACTTCCAAGTAAGGCAGTCAGTCTTGGCCGTGACAGTGTCATCACGGCCAATCACTGACTGCTATTCCCGGACGAGTCTCCCAGCAGGCAGGTCTTGAGAGGGAGTAGAGAGACAGGAAGTGGTGGTGGTTTGCAAACTTGTAAGTATGATTTAAAAAGTGTAACCTCAACAAACTCTAGTTTTAGAAGGGTGCTGCATAACATACTCATTTTTGTTCCATAGGGGGGGACATTCCATTAAAGTCCTCCTTCAGTCACTGTAACTCTATGTCTTTCTGGTTTCTTCTGCTTTCTCCTGCACTGAGCATGTGCTAACTGCAGATTAGAAGGAGGAACTAGTATTTGTGACCACAGATTCAGAACCTCCCACTCTCTTAATTTATGATGAGTGATTTCTTCATATCTTGAGCTGTTCAACACATGGAGAGGTGGTTTAAAGGTAGGAACCTGGCCTTTCATTTAAAATCAACTTGTTTAGAGTTCCCCTTTAAACAGAGCCTTCATAATGTCCCAGAACTACAGACTAATGCTGGCTATACACTCTAAAGACATTGAAACTATTTCATGTTCATTTGTCGAATGTCTTCAATATGTATTTTTGGCAATAATTTGGAGCAAAAAAGGATAGGTCATGCGTTTCTTGGGATGTTGCGGAACACCAGAAAAATATCACAAATGCAGTGTATCGACTGCTTAACATAATATTCTGTATAATTTTTAACAACGAGCATATGGTACTTTTTTTAATATGTAAACTGAGTATTTATAGGTAATATTATAATGTATTTGAAGAAAAAGCTGTTGTCCATGATCTTACATTTTCATGCAGGCGATTAGGAATTAATAGTAAGAACCTTTAAGGGCATGTCCAGCATAAAAAAAAAAAAAGCTTTTTACAGTTAGGTAGAGCTAAACCCATATCCCATTTTTCCATTATGTAGAATTGTCCTCGCCGGCCAGGACGCTGCTCTCGAGCTTGTTTTGAGCAAAAACAGGAGCAGTGAGGCTCTACTTCATGGTCGCGGCTGTCAGGCAACTGGTCGTGATGTCACGTCACAGCTTGAATAACAGCCACAACCAGGAAGAAGCACTGGCTTCCTCCTGGTGGTATTGCAAAATAACGATACCACACGTTTATGAATATACTGTAGCCCCCTATGTGTTAGCAGAAAAAGGCAGTAACCCAAATGTAAGGCTTCCCTTTACAACTGTATATAAACAGTTTGATGGTAAATTTTCTATTATCATTTCATTTAGATTTTTTTTGTTTTATGCAAAACCATCATTCTTAAAAGGGAAGTATTCTACATAATCCCTTCATTTTTGAAAAATCTGTTAATTTCATATATTTTGCTATGTTTAAAGGGGAACTGTGGTTTCTAAACAAGTTGATTTTAGATAAAAGGCCAAGTTTCTACCTTTAAAATGAGCCATCAACATCTCTCTATGTGCTGCACAGCCCAAGGTATGAAGAAATCATTGATCAGAAAGTAAAGGGGTGGGAGGTATTGAATCTGCAGTCATAAATTCTAGTTCTTCCTTCTAATCTGCAGTTGGCACATGCTCAGTATGAAAAGGCAGGAAGAGATCGAATTAGATAAGTGGCTGAAGGAGTGGGAGGGGCCACAGGGGGTTTCAATGGGACTGCAAGGGGAGGGGCCATGGGGGCCCACGAGGAGGAGACACAGGGAAGAGGGTTTTTCACATGGTTTCAGAGCAGAAAGCAGGAAGTGCAGGGGATCTGGTGATGCTGCTACCATATCATATAAATATCTTCAAAACTGCTTGTGAAGGTTCTCATTCATCCAGGTCATGGTATATATGTTGTATTCAATTAGATCAACTGGACTTGAAATGTAGTTCTTGAAGACGTTTCGCTAGTCATCCGACTGGCTTTCTCAATTCAGAATGACTTGTACAAGAATCTGTGGCAATTATGTACCCTGGAAAATCCCAATTAGCATATCACAGCCAGGTGTTAAGGGTGTGATTGGATAGTGGCTAAGAGGTGTTATAGGATCGCCCAGAGTAAGGTGTTAAAACAGCATTGTACATGGCAGACAGTTGGTGTGAAACCCCCCACCTCTATTTAGCTTGGTTTCTTTATTTTCACATAATGGCCTCCTTAACACTCTCTTGAACCAGTCACGTTCCTTCGCCGGTATGTTAACATTACAATCTTCTTAATCTTAAGGATAAAGGACATACCTTTGAAGATTGTAATGTTAACATACTGGCGAAGGAACGTGACTGGTTCAAGAGAGGTGTTAAGGAGGCCATTTATGTGAAAATAAAGAAACCAAGCCTAAATAGAGGTGGGGGGGTTCGACACCAACTGTCTGCCATGTACAATGCTGTTTTAACACCTTACTCTGGGCGATCCTATAACACCTCTTAGCCACTATCCAATCACACCCTTAACACCTGGCTGTGATATGCTAATTGGGATTTTCCAGGGTACATAATTGCCACAGATTCTTGTACAAGTCATTTTGAATTGAGAAAGCCAGTCGGATGACTAGCGAAACGTCTTCAAGAACTACATTTCAAGTCCAGTTGATCTAATTGAATACAACAGATATCTTCAAAGCTATGTAAAAAAAAATAATGAACGTAAATAGCAAAAATACTCATAAATCACAGAATAGGCACACTAGGGGGCATATTTATTAACCCGCCATATCCAAAATTTCCGATACCACAGGTTATTGTGCATGTGAAGGTTCTCATCCATCCAGGTCATGGTATATCTGTTGTATTCAGTTAGATCAACAGGACTTAAAGTTAAGTTCTTGAAGACGTTTCGCTAGTCATCCGACTGGCTTTCTCAATTCAGAATGACTTGTACAAGTATGGGGTTATCCTAAAAGTATGGCCGCAGCTATAGTTTTACAACCATCTTGCCGTATAATATAATGCAGTAGTAGAGTACCGCAGTGGTATTGTATAGGCGATTGTAAAATTCCATGATTTTATAACTGAGATTGTATTTATCCAGCCCGTTAACGGCAAGGTATCACAATTTCGCCTTTATATATATGCCCCTTAGGATAGTGGAACAAGATAAAATTAGATGAAATAATATGTATTTCCTCTGAACTTCCACTTTAACTTTTCTTCACGTTTACATATTTCTCCAAAAGCTTTCATGTGAGGAAAATGCCTGTTTTACCTGGGTTGATTCCATTTCCTTCCTAATCCCACAGAAATCTTAAGTTAGTTTTCCAGCAGTAAAGTTAAATGTTTACATACACAATTATCTTGGTACTTGGTTTTCTACGCTACAGCCTTCAAATCTGAAGATGTCTGAAAGTTACTGTAATTTTGAAAGGCGCTGCAGTAAGATTATAATTACAGACTGTGGGATATCTGCACTCTTGCTAATAAAGCAAAATTAATGCAGCTATAATGTCAGGCTTTTCAACTTGGAAGGGTGATGGATGATTTGGAATTTGTTTATCAAAAGTAAACAAGCGCCATTTGTGGAAATGTTCTCACTGAGCTAAGGGCATGAGATAAAAAGCTTGAAATCCTTCTCTACTGTGCGTAAATGTACCGTATAAGGAATGAAAAATACAAATGAATAGGCAAAGAATATTATAGAGTTTCTAGCAAGTTAAAAGTTTTTTTTATGCTAAGCTTTATATGGAGCTAAGGTCATAAAATGAGAGTGTATCTTGGAATTTCAGATACGGAAACAGAACTATTCTATTTTATCTCGTATGTAAGACATCCCTGTATCATTCTTGACCTTCCGCTATGACCTTGAATTGCTCTTTACACTTTTTTACTTCAGTACGTCTATCTTTACTTTTAAGATCACAGGCATTCAAGAAGAACTTTCAATTAAAGGACAAAATACATCTCAGTTATTAGTAATGTTGGATTTATTTTCCTATTCATTCTATTTAAAATAGTCTGTGAAGCAATCATTATTCTCTGACGAAGTTCTATAATATTATTCATAAAATCTAATTAGACAGTATCATCAAGTGTCAAAGTACAGTCACAAAGATAGGATGCTTGTCTGAGTAATATTACTCCAGAATGTGTGATCCCTGAAAAACCATATCACATTCTTTAAAACAATAAACAAGTCAACACTTCATTCCAGCAATAATTTGGATATCCTAAAGATTGTATATACTTAGGATATAAGGATCTTTTATATATTTAGGATATTTTGTTTATAACCAAGAATATTTGTCTGTTTCATTTGTTTTTAACATTTATATACAGTACTTTAATCTCTTCAAACAAAAAGACATAGACTGCCAACAAAACAGATAATAAAATAATGGATAGCTAATTAGACAGATAGATATATGATAACTAGATATATGGATAGATAGACAGATGATAGATAGATAGATAGATAGATAGATAGATAGATAGATAGATAGATAGATGGATGGATAGATAGACAGACAGACAGACAGACAGACCGACAAATAGATAGATGGATAGATAGATAGATAGATAGATAGATAGATAGATAGATAGACAAACAGACAGACAGACATAGACTGCCAACAATACAGAGAATAAAATAATGGATAGCTAGATAGACAGATAGATATATGATAACTAGATATATAGATAGATAGACAAATAATAGATAGATATATAGATAGACAGACAGACAGACATATAGTAGAGAGATAGTAGATTGATAGATGGACGGACGGACAGACAGACAGGTCGATAGATAGATATATAGAATAACAAAATTACATAGACACCCAATAATACTGAGGATAAAATTAGTTGATCCCATGATAACCAAATGCTCTGTATTTTTGTGTTATGATTTTATATAAGAAACCCAAAATATCTGGCATTTAATCTTCAATTAAACATTCTATTGTCTCCTTGATTCATAACCATTTATAAATGAATGTGGAGGCTGATGGTAATGAGGTGCAAAGGTGAGGTATATAGTAAGAGATTGCGAACATATGTTGCAAATTACATAAGGATTTTTTTTCTGGAAATGAACAGGCCTCCATGAAAAATGACTTTAAAAAAGGAATGTACTGAACGTCTCTTGACAGCATTCTGACTGATCATTATGCTGTTTAGACGAAGTTGTTCTAGCGCACAGCTTGACATTTTCCTTGCAGTATACTGGTTGACTGAGATAAAATTAAAATTTCTAGTACAACATGAACTCATTTAATACCATTAGCACTGACTCATGTTTAAACTTTAGCTGAGGCAATAGCAGGTTACTTTATAGGATTAAAGTATATTACGTATGGCACAATATGTTTATCGCATTAAGACCATAGCAAATAATGTCTTTTTGCCTTTGCAGCACTTTCATCATTAGCTTGAGTGAAAATGTAGAAAATGTGATTGATGTGTGTTGCCTATTAGCTTTTCTGTCAACTAAATCAGGTTCTGTGGAAGACAATGCACACACACAAATACACACATTTATACATGCAATGATACAGTCCACGGAGCACTCCTAGGCCAGACTTCAAGATGGCTGAAACACATAGATTCTGGTTTGAATAAATAAACCATTTGTTGAAATCCTAGGAGTGCTCTGTGGACTAAATCCTTTTGCGTCTGTTAAATGCAACTTATACAGATATTTGCAGCAGTTATAAAAAGGGATTGTGGTGACGGACAGCTTTGCGATCAGTTGCTTTTAACAGCTGCTTCTGTTACAGTGCTAGTGCCCATATGTAAGTAGGAGTTGTAGTTAAGTCAAATGTTTGTAACCTGGGGGCTGCCTGTTTATAGAGTTCTAACGGGTGGGCTATTGATCTCTATGTTCTACCATAGAGGGGTGGAAAACAAATGATGTAATGCGCCCATCTAGTTGTCAGACCCTGGCTCTGCAGTAAACTTGGTGCCCAAGCTCAATGGGAAGTGACGGTGAAGAACAAGTCATTCACTACCTGGTTGCTGAAAGGTTTGTTTGTCTCTACTCAGTGTTAAAACAGACAGGCTAAAACAGAAGCTTAACGGACCTTAAATAATGATTGAATATGAAGTTGGGTTTACCTGAGTCGCCCCAAAGAGACCACCATCACTTTGTTCAAGGCTCTAGAAAACTGTCCCCAAACTCTGAAAATAGCTACTCAAGGAATGACATCAGTAGGTTTCCTATGATTCACCAACAATAGGTTTTCCTAAACTCTTGACTAAACATGAGACTTGGAAATTTGGTGTAAGATTTCTAAGAACTTTTTAAAACCAACAACAGACCACTATGGAGGCACAACAACAAGTATAACAACATAGTAAAAAAAACATTTATTTACTTTTTGATGTGTAATTTTAACTCAACGAGTAAAGGGAAAAAAAAATAAAAATATGTTGCAGAATAATAATATTTTTTTTGTCTTGATGAAAAATCTCTAAAATTGAAACAGTTCCCCTGTGCCAAGGAAAAAGTAAACAAAGTTAGGATTTAGCTCCTAGCAGCCATAAAACTCCATCTGTCCGAATATATATATGTGAGTGTGTATATGTATGTAGGCCTATCCATATAAATGAGTCTAGGCATGCAGCAAGTGCCTTTTGTGACATGATGTCAGCATATCATACAGATATCAGAGCAGAATAACTGATGAGTAAAATGATAAAGCCTGTAGCAAGACATTTTCCCACAGCAGAACATCAACTGCACATTCTTAAAAGCACAGTCATTTATCTTGTCTCTTGCCTCAGGAGAGGAGACAGTTGGAGTAGATTGCTTTTGCCATGTAAAGCACAATGGATCTTCAGCTAAGACATTGTAACACCCAGGGAGGGCAATGACAGTATCGGTGTATGTATTCTGAGGAAATTTATGAAGGGATTTGCACATTGAGAATTGAGACAAATAATGCACAATTTAATCCCATTATACATAAAAAGTAATCCCTTTTTCAAATTGCATTTAGACACTTGACTTCAAAATTACATTGGATGATGGGAATTTTAATGGAAGGATACATGGGCATATGTGTGTCTGATAATCTCACCAACAGATTTACAGATTGGCACATGAATCTATTCTGTTGGATAGGAATTATCAATAGATTGTGCAGTACAATTTAGACCTCAAGAGTGCACATGATTTATAGACATTCAATCACTCACAGACCAATTCATTTTACCTAAATTAGATCTAATGTTTCTCGATCAACCAAAATACTAGTCCATTCAGTCAATTTAAACAAATGCTTACAGCCCTAAAGCTAGCATATTGTGACAACCCTTTTATGGTTTTGGTAAAAACACTTACAGGGAGATTCAATAAAAGTTTTCATCTAAATGGTGCTAATTTTGCCCCAACCAATCAGATATTATTTAACATTTGAAAGCTAACATCTGATTGGCTGGGGCAAAATTGGCACCATTTTTAACAATAAGAACTTTTACTGAATAGCCCCATTGATTTGGTAACTTGCCAACTCAGCATTTAGAAAAGCAATGTAAGCCCCCTGCAAGGAAAGAAGGAGGTATAGACATTGATTTGTGTATACTGGATATGTTGCTCTTAAAATGATAAAATATAAGGCTCTCTGCCCTGTGCTTTGGTGTGTACACACATTGGCAGACCTGTGCACACAGATGAAAAGCTGCTATAGGCCCTGCATCAGGTTGTGAACAAAACATAATTTGGTGCCTGTGCAGTAAACAGCTGATAAATATTAAAGGGAAATATTCCATCTTTTTTTGACAGTTTTAATATTGAAATATTTGGAGCTAATCATTTGTTTTATAGATGGTTAAAATATATTCAATTAGGCAGGTTAAATAATCTAGTTATTCCACTTATTGTAAATCTTAGTCTTACTGAATTTACAGGGCCTAAAGCACTAGTGGATTAAGAGCTGCAGATGGAATCAAGTCATGTTTCCCATAAATGAATTTTCAGTATCACAGCACACTGTGCCATTGCTTGCTGAGCTACTTCTACTCCCTGGTGTCTCTGTTGTCTAGCATTTAGATTTATGTTGCCATATTCTTATAGTGCGCTCTATATTTCATTTTCCCCTGTGCTATTGCCAGTAAAGTATAATTAAGGTAACAGCAACACTGCAGCATATTATAGTGGTGCCTTATGCCCCATAAAATCTTTCCTTTTTGCCAGACTTTTAACTCTATAAAAGAAATGGGTGGTGATCAGCTCTTCTGAGCTCCATCTTTTCTATTACTGTTATTTAATTTATTGTATAAGACTGACATGTTTATTAGTTTTGACATCTTGGTCTGACGTTAAATGGGAGAATAAACAATGTATATATTTAATGTTATGTGTGGAAGCTACTGTTACAGGACTTGTACAACTTCTCAATATCTTCTTGGCTTAATCCTGGTATCACCTTCTCATGTATTAGCAGTTAAAAAACTTTTTTTATTTCCCCCCCCCCCCCCCCCAAGATTTAATAAAAGTTCTTATCCTTAAAGTGATGCTAATTTTGCTCCAACCAATTAGATGTTAGCTTTCAAATGATCTGATTGGTTGGGGCAAAATTAGCACCATTATAAATGATAAGAACTTTAAAGGGCAACTATAGTGAAAAAAAAACTTTGTCTGTATACAATGTATAGATCACTTAGTATAAGATGCCTTACTTTCATGTTTCTGTGTGGCTTCGTTTCTTCACACTGGCAGAAGTTTGTACCAAGCTGTGTAGTCCCCCTCCCCTCTCTGTCTACTCCCCCTCAAGCAGTGACGGGCTGTATACAGAGTCCGAGCATTGTCAGTTGAAAGGACTTTAAATGAAGTAATGACATCCTGTTGACCCCTCCCTTCCAGAGCTAGACTGCAAGCAATCAAAGTAGCAATATGCTGAAGGGAGGGGCAGAGGGGGAGAGAGGAGGACAAGTGGTGCTGAGATTCTTTACAAGTAAGTTACTGAACTCTGCCTGTTCTCTAACTTTGCTAATTGTTATTTACTTTTTATCTGAAGTTCATATCTCTCCCCCTGCTTAGCTGAGATCATAATCACTGAAGAGAGTCAGTGTAACAGCAGCTATAGTGAGCCCTTCACAAACACAGTGACACTGCTTGTTGTCCTGTTACATTTCAGTGCTGGAGTCTATATATTTATGATTGCACTGTGTGTCTTGTTTGGTATATAGTCTGTATTACTGTATTATAAAGTATTAGTGTTCCATTTGAGTCACTGGTTTTGTATGTATATAAGATTTTTTTTGGGGGGGAGGGGCTGTTTTATAGTGTGTTATGCTCATATTGCTGGGTTAATGGTTTATTGATTGTGCTTAGCACTACAGCATTTGACTATATGTTGCACATGGTACATATAGTGTGGGTGAGAGAGTGTGCTTTGGATTGTGTGGGTGTGTGCCTTTGAGTGACAGATGAGGTGTAGCAGCTCCTACAAATCACAGCATATTCAAAGGCTTATATCTCGGGGACTATGTAGAATTTAAAGAAACTAAAGGTACCCTGGTGGATGGGATGACTTATAGGATACATTAGAAGAAATTTAAAAGAAACAATTTTCTCACCATAATTGCCCTTTAAATCTTTTATTAAATATTCCTTATTGTGTGTATAGCATTGAAACATTGACAACTGAGTGCTGGAGCCTTCTGTGTAATATACATTTAGAGAGAAAGAGGCAATGTTGGCTTCTCCACTGGCTGGTGGACTGATTGGAATGCAGAATATTAGAATTCACATACATGTCTATCTCACCCTACTCCAAAAGTAATCTTACCCTCCACAAATTACCAGGAACAACAATTTTATAGTCAGGGGGGAAATTTGGTTATTGTAGCTTTGCTAAGTTTTTGGGATCCAGGGCATTTAAGCACAGACAACCACCAAAATAACTATGACCTACAAATTCTTTATTCCATGTAAGACCAAAAATTATAAAGACAATTAAAATCTCTGGAAAATAGCTGAGAAAACCAATGTAGCATTTTCTATAAGCACAAACTTCATTTGTGCTTATATTTTACAAGTTAAGAGACAAATAAATGTGTAGACATCCATTTAAATGAGTTCATTAGCCTTCCAATACATCTCTGATCAATTGCAATTTTCAGATGTTGATTGCCAATTCCCACAGCAATTCAGCTCCTCCTATATCTCTGCTTTGTTCTGTGATTGTGACCTACATCTCCTTTTATCTACTTTAACTTCCTCCCACTCATGTGCCATTATGTCAGTTTTTTAGCTTATTTTTTATGATAAAGAATTATGCAGAAAGAAAGCAATGACTTTCAGTGACTGTAATGCTTAATGTCAGGTACCTGATACAGATAGAATGAAGTCAAATTGTTAAACCTCTTTGTTTTCTGTGTTTTGTTCTTTATGAGGAGTGTGCAGACATACATACACACACATATATATCCTATATATAATAAAACCCTAACTACTGCGTCCGTGCCTCCGTGTGTGTGTCACTGCAGTTCCTATGAACTCACCACTAGATAGAGTTAGTGAGCTAGTCTCTGCAGTTTCAATTGATTCACCACTAGGGGGAGAAACACAAGAAACACACAGAGACGCATGGAGACAGACAGCAAATAAGGTGCATTGCTTTGGTACAGAAGGGGGGGACTCTGCCTTTTGGGACAAAGGGGGGGACTCTGGCTTTTGGGACAGAGGGGGGGGGGCACTTCTAGTGCCCATTAATGTAATGGGATTAATGTCTATCCAATGTCTGTCACAGAGGATTTAAACCATATAATATCTAAGAGCCATGAATATCCTGCAAATTCTATTCTAATCAGTGTCAAATGATTTGCAGAAACTTCAACTCTTATTTTAAAATGTGGTATAAGAATAAGGGCTTCATTTAGTATCATTAAATGTTTTGTCAACTAATATTTTTACAACAAAATGTACATTATTCACAATGTAAAAAACTGTCGGTTATGTCAAAAAAAGTATGTAGCCACTGCCAAAAGGAGGAAAAAACAAACAAATGTGAACTCCAGAGGAAGTTGCCATGCAACAGTACCCCGTACTGTATAATAAGAAGTCACCATTGAGTTGTAGGGTTTGCCATAATTCTGGATAGAAATAAAATGGCCTTGGAGGTGATTGCACAGGTGGAGTATGTTGGTGGGGCCTTGCTCCCATTAAAAATTATTGCTGAGGCTATTTAAATTATTTTATTACTGGGTGAGCGTCAACCCTATGACATTTACATTATAAGAAACTAGCAGTACATATGTCAAATAATAAAGACACAAAGTACGTCCTTGTTTTATAAATCCGTGTAAAATAACAATATTGTTATTTTAAAATAACAAAATTTTAGAATTAATGACCTTTGTATGCTACACAGAATATTACTAAAATATATTTGTGTGCATTTGAAATTCTGTGTAATCAGAACATGGTAAAGTGCGTTGGAAACAAAAGTTTGTAAGTGGATTTGAGTGATGTCATGTTTGACTCATAGAAAAAACTCGTTGTTTAGTTTTTAATACTTTTGAACTACTGGGAGGATCAATGGATTTTCACTTTCTATATATATTTTAATCTTTTTTTTCAGAAAAGCGCACACATTTCATTGTGTTATTAATAACGCTTTTATCCGATATGACACTGTTTACCCTTGTAAGTTAATCCTTCTGGTGGGAGCTGCAATTTTTGACATAATATATCACTATGTACCAATGAACCAGCTTGAGACTTCTGTGCAGTTCACTGACACTTGTAAATTCTGATTCCACTTTATCTTTTCCATTGCTCTTAGATTATTGTGGGGATTTTTTTCTCTCTCTCTCCGTTAATAAATCCTGTGGTTTTGCTTGAGTTCAGTATATTTCTTATCTCTTGTTACTTATCCTTTCCAACTAAACTCCGTATACTGTATAAAACTTTATTTCTGGTAAGCCATTCTCAGAGTCATAACAATATTCAGGAAAACTAATCAGTATAACTGATGTCAGTATGTACTAACCAGTTCATATGTTTTGCTAATTTTAACCATTTTGGTTTAAAAGCAGAATATTGTGTCACTTAACAGGATAATAGAAATAGAAGCTAGCCATACATGGATCAAGCTATTTGATCATTTTGAAAAAAAGGTCCTGTCGAGATTGAAATTTCCAAAGACAACTCAGAAATATTTCCAACAATCTGACTCATGACTGCATAATCTTTAGATTACTTCAAGCTCAAATCTGCCCATTATTGTTGGTGCAAGGCAGCACATAGATCTGTACTTCCTGATCAATTTAATTTAGGAAGTATTGATGGGACACATCATTATGCATTTGTTCTAACTAAGTGTTGCTAGATCAGGGGTGTCAATCACATAAGGGGCCAAAATCAAAAAGACAAAGTGGTGGGCCGAATTTTTGTTTTTTAGGATACTTAGCAGGTGCAGCATTGGGACTCTGTCAAGCTTGTGCCTAGTGCTGGTTCTTGGCAGGGAATGGGTGCAAAGCACACTGTTTTGAATTGCGCAATCATGTGCTAACTTGGAATACTCACCTTACTCTTCTGGCACGGCAATGAAATGGCCAACTCCAATGGAAGGCTCTTTGTCACACCTCCCTCCACTCCCCAGTGCTGGGCTAGATAAGTGATCAGTTGTTACAGTGGTGACTACATCCAAGCCTTACTATGCTGCTATTCATAGTCCCAAGCAGCATTTTAACTATAGATCTGCCTTCTATATATCGTGATTAGCTGTTTTTAAACAGCTGATCGCACCTATCTTAGTAAAGGTGAGCCCTATCAGCTGTTTAAAAAGCTGATAGCAGTATCTAGCAGGCAGATCTATAGTTATGCCACTACTTGGGACTGCACAAATGGATAGCAGCGTGATAGATCTTGGATACTGTACAGTAACCGGGGGCTACAAACAACAGCCAGAAGGGCCTTGAGTTTGGAAGTTTTATCTAAAATAATTAAGCACCTTACCTGCAGGTTTTTCCAATAAATACTTACTTTTAGAGAGAGTGGACTAAGTGAAGTTTTATAACAGCTTTTATGCTTCAACACTGTGCTGGGTTACCTGTACTTGTTCCCATGATGTAATAACCACAAAAGTTAACGGGTTACTCCACAAATTAACTTTACAGTTCCTAAAGTATTACCCCCCAAAACCCCATTTGCTATATTCTTACCTATATTTGATGCTCCCACCCCGAGTGATTAGACCTTACAGAACCACCATCCCTCACTGGTCTTCTGTCCTCTCCCTGGTAATGACTGTTAGTCATGGCAACGACAGTGATATCATGGCCAATGGCTGACTGCCATTACCGAATAAGTTGTTAGGAGCACCCTCTGCTCCTGAGTGCCCTCATAGCCAGCTCGCAACTGGAGCAGAGGAGGAGGGTCCTTCGTTCTAATAGGATGAAGGTACGAATATGATTAAAGTAGGGTTTTGGGGGGTTAATACTTCAGGATACGTAAAGTTATATTAAGGCTGAAATTACCCTTTAAACTATAGCAGGAATGAGGAAGGTAATGTGCACTCTGTTTTTATGCTCCAATGAAAAAGACTTTTAATAAGTTACTTTAACATTAGCTGTTTGGCTGTTTTCAAGAAGTTTTTGAAATGGTGCAAGCCTTGAAAAATTAGTAAGAAACCTAAAATAAACAATATTTACACTAATTTGGGTGATAGCCCACTAATAGTGTCCTTCTAATACTATTGCAATAATCTTTACTCTCAGTTTACCTATGAAAATGCTGCTCATGATCTTTTGAAAACCTATTGTTGAATAAAAGGCTCAAACATTAGATCTGGAATGATATAATGTACGATATAAATAAATATATATATAGAAAAGAGTTGGGGGTACGAATCTACTAGTATTCCAAAATACTTAGCGCAGGATAAACAGAGAATGATCACAGAATTTAGATAAATGTGTGTGTTGTTTTGGAGCTACAATTCCAAGAAATCAGCAAAGCATTACCACTAAAATAAATGCAGCGATACTGTTGCTCTGTCCCTAGTGGATAGTGGAGATAATAAATATTCAAAGCAGTTACTTTAATCACCATATCTGGCAGCATTTTCTGGAAAGCTGGGCTATGAGTTAATTCAAGCTCTAGAGAATATTCTTGTTCCATGGAAGGTTTACTAATACTATATACCCCAGATATAGAGTATAAAAGGAATGCTGTCAATGGATCCAACAATGAATTGCAAATGAAGAATTCTGCATTAAAACTAGTATTTTATGAATGAGACTTATAGGTGTAACCTTTAGACTTTAGTCACTTCAGTTATCTGCACCGTACAATGTTTGTTTGGTGAGATCAACCATGCTGTAGGCAGTCAGTAGCACAGGCCTATAAAGAGCATTAGAAAATGTATTTTCTATTGAAAATCAGCTGTTGTCATCAGAACAGCTCCACTTCCTGCAGAATCACTTTCTACATTCACTTCAACTGTAGAGACACTAATTAAAGCAATCTCTTTAGCTTCCTTTCACCATAAAGATTTATACCAGTGAATGGATCAACATAGACGTACTAATGGATGTATATGTAATTAGTTTATGATAAGGGGTTTAGCTGTGTATAATGAAGGGGGGAATAAAAGAATAGCAATTAAAAATGCAGAATTTCATAAAAACGGCAGCATCTACAAATCAGAGACAAATGCTACGTAACTTATGGACAAACCGTTGATTGTTTAACTTTCAAAAACAATTGTCAGACACCATTTGCCTGAACTCTGACCACCAAAAAAAATAAAAATAAATAAAAATAATAACAAACCAAAGTTTCAACTTAATAAAGTTTCAAGTTAAATAAAGTTGAAATAAAGAAATAATGAATTTGTGGAGAAAAGCAAAATTTATATAGATAGATAGATAGATAGGTAGGTAGGTAGATAGATAGATAAGATAAGATAAACATACATATATAAGATATGCAAACTGATATGTGAGGATTCATGTCAATTTATTAGGGTAGAGTTATACACTTTATTTCTTTCTGTGCCAAACTGCATCTTTTTTACATTACACAACTTGATTTGAATCAATTTAGTTTGAGCTGGGAATCTAATTATGGCTGATTTAATTATCTTTAGTGCCAGATAAAATCTAATAATGTTAGCAGGATTGAGAGAAAACTCCAGTAAAGATGAGGATTCTGGGGGAAGTTTGACAGGTTAGAACGCTGGCAAGGGTTGGTACAAGATAGGACGCTCAAAGTAAAGCGAAGCATGCTTGACAAACAGTTACGATTAAGAGAATTAAATTATATATAGTGTGCACTACGCAGGAGTGGACTCTAAGAAAAAGAACATACCAAATAAATAATTGAGTATTATTTTCATTTTAATAGAGAAACGAGATGGAAAAAATGCCAATTTAATGCAAAACTTTAAAAAGTGAACTACAAATAATAACAAATATGCACATTTTAAAATAAAATAATGAAAGGTCATGAATTACCATTAACATACTACACCAATTTTGTTAAGGTTAAACATTTCTTACCCTCAAAACCGTAAACACATTTTCAATACAATACTAATATATACTTGTAAGCAAGAGTTAACACAAGAACATAATCTGGTCAATAGAAATCTTACTTCATATAATAAAGGGGAAATTACACCAATTTACTCATTTATCTGGTCAAGCAGACTGGGTAGGGAAGAAAGAGATTGGGCACTTTTTCTAACACTGATAACCTTGCACTAGCTACTTACTATTTGTCAAAATGATGGATATGATCACAGTGATTCAAATTGTGTCTTTTCTTCATTCCTATAAATACTCAGAAAATAATATTCCTATAAATAATCTCAGATCTGAACACAGTAACCTATCCTATCTACACTTTCTTCCTACCTATAATATCATATTAGGGTTAAAGGAATACACCTGTGTGACCACCTACCAGCATTGTAGCCCTAAGGTTTGAAAAAGCAAGTGTGGAGTAAACTTCCCTTGTTGAGTATCAATCCATAATATCTTTTTTAGACATTATAGCAAGATGATCTCATAGACACTTGTAGTAGAGACAGCATCTATATTTATTTGATGTTAATGATCCATATTTATTTTATTACTTTATTGAGTTTCTCCTTTTGAAGAAATGAAAGTACAATTGTACACCACCTCATTCTTGCCATTTATAGTGCACAAATTCCAAACAAAACAAACCTGCTTCGTTATAATTGAAATCCATGATCGTGAATTATTAATAGTAAGTATCAGTTTAAAGAGCAAACAAAATAACATGGTAAAAGGCAGCGAAGTAACACAAACTATCCAAGATGATTTCCTATCGCAAATCAGAAAAACAAAAAAAAAGTCCCTCAGAAACCACATCCAATTTGCATCATGGCTCCAATTGACAACTAGGAAAATCCATGAATTAATGTTTTCACGTGATTGCTTATGTATTACCTTTAATGTTTATTTACTTTTACATACTAAAAATTCATCCATCTTTATCATAAATATATTGATTCCATTGGCCAGAACAACCTCTTCTGCAAAACAAGGAAATGTTAACAAGTCCTCAGATGAACATTAAGAATACAATTTTTGTTCCATTGATTCCATATCCCCATTTGTACAAGAAAATTCTAGCAGTTGCCACCTTGCTTTGCTTTCTACAGCTAAGCTTGCTGTCTACTTGTACACCTAGCTCCTTCTTCAACAGTGTTTCACAAAGGACAGAATCAGTGTAAAAGCAACACATGGATTTAAAAAAAAAAAAAGATCAACATTGAATCTTGTTTTCTTTTTTGCTGCCCAGCTACTAAGCTTTCTAGATCTTATTGCAATAATTATACATCATATGTAGAGATGGCCAAACCTGTCAGTTTCGTTCCATCATCGGATTTACGGAACTCGGGAAAAACCTGAAGATCCCAAAAGGTACTTACTTTTGAGGGATCAGACTGTATTTTCAAAGGATTATTGTTCAAGGTTATTATTGGTAACCCTCGAAAATAACCTCAAATGTTTGGTAACCCTTGAAAATCTAATTGTAACTACTTTCCAATCCTATTTTTGAAGGCTACCATACGTTCGGGGTTATTTTCGAGGGTTACCGGGCATTTGGATTTGGCATTTGGATTTGGAACTGAGGGGTTCTGTGTTGTACCCAGATCCCATCTCTGATCATATGCAGGTGTTAGTGCTTAGGTCTTAGTGCCCTAGTTTTAAGCAATTATTTGCTTTAAAAAATTGAATTCTTATTCATTGATAAGCAAATAAGCTGATAAACAGATTAAATGCAACAATATAGAAACCTGGGGTACCCCACCTGTAATTCTTATTATCTTATTATCTGCTGACAATCTGTTTTCAGGGGAGGACTGGGACTGTTTGGACTGGGAGGAAGGCAACTCACTGAAATGGCCCTTTCATGGTAGACTGAGCATACATCAGACCATTGCATACAGATACGTTTGGAAAATATAAATCAGTGGGCAGGATTCTTGCCCCACCCAATAAATACTCAGGGTTACAATGCTGGTACTTTACAGAAATTGCTGATGGTACATAGGAGCAGCCAGAAAGGTTTCACTTGATGAGGCCATAAGCTAGCCAGTCCAACTCAGTGTGGCCACATGCATGACCGCAATGGCCCAATTAGTATAGAAAATTGTGTGTCCCCTCAGGCTATTGACCCAATCCTCTCCTGCTACTTTCTGTAAATGATATTGTAACCAAATCCATATTTAATGTATTTTTATCCTTGGAAGATGAGGTTGTTTACATTATTTATTTGAATGAGTCAATTTAATTCAAATAATTATAACATTGTTATTTACTGTGTCTGGAACATTTGATCAAAATGTTTTTCAGTTTATGAAGTACATCTTATATAGTTGATTTTTAAACAGCATCAGCTTTGAGTCTTACTCATTAACACTGCAACACTGCAACACTAAAGCTTTCCGAGCCTGTTTTGCAGTCCAGGCAGCAGAGTTAAATGAAGGGCCAGCAAATCTTAGTGATCTCATATAAAATGTCTAAGAGAACACATTAAATCAAAGACAATTACATTGCTACACATACTGCTCTTTCTATAGTTAACACAAGCCATGCAAATCCTATCCCATAAACGCAGACTAATGTGCTCATCACTAATTTACTCCACAGTAAATTATAAAGTAAACTGCAAGCAGATACATTCTAAAGAAATATATCTTCTATCCATCCAGTCTTTGCCATGATCATCTTAAGAATTTTCAGCATTGTGTCTTTTGCTACTTGGAAGTTGCTGGCAGGCAGCCTTACAAACAAGTGTCTTTGCGTGACACTTTATTGTTTTCTTGGAACCACAAGGAGCTATGGATTCTGGTTTGGCAGATTATCATGTGGCAGTTAATCATTGTCTATCAGATAATAGGCTTAAATGAAACATAATCTACCTCTTTCTGATTGGTAATTGATAACTTGAGGACCAGCTGTGATTTAAATAGTGTATTAAAATAATCCATACTCGAGTTAATCTAGTTCAACTCTGACAAAAATTATAAGATACTTTCAAAGTAAGAACAATTTTATATAAATGCGTTAAAAATTATGTGCAAATAAGGAACAAAGGGGGAGATACAATATGGCTCTTTTCCGTCTAAAACCCACGTTAACCCGAAAAAAATTCGGGCTAATGTGGGTTTTAGACGGAATTTAGAGCACAGCCCCATTTCCGAATGTTTTTGGAAATAGCGCTGTGCTAACGATCCAAAACCCCTGCCGTTAAGTTTTGCAGTACCTCGTAGCGCGAAACTTAACGGTAAAGGTTGTGGAGCGTTAAGGTCCCGCTCCTTACCTTAGCCCAATCCCGTTTATGTCAGTTATTGTATCGCGGGATCGGGCTAAAGTAAGTAACGTGTTCGTAAGTATTGAATCTCCCTGATAGACTTTTAGGTAATTACCATGTTTCCATGGAAGCTTTTAGGAAAGCTATATCTTTAAAAAGACTTTTACAGCATTCCACAAGTTAAACACAAAACCAGAGCGCCAACTACAGACCGGTTTTGGCTTTATTGAGCCATCCTCAGTGTAGTGCAGGCCTCTGGTTTTGCAGTGTGAAGCGACTATAGACCAACGTCACCAATAAATTAAATAAATAAATTTGCAAAAAATAAATTTAAAAAATGATGTGCATATTCAAAGAAAGGGAGTGCATTTTGTTGCATTAACATCATTAAGTAAGTATCATTGTGAGTAAGTAGCAAGTCAAAGAATGTATCAGTGATTCTAATACAAACCAGTTCTAGCCTTGCAAATGAACCTTGCTGGTTCAAACCACAAACCAATAGTCTCACGGGACAAGGAGCATGACAGTATTCATCTTCCGTTCCAACCTGAATTTGTAGTTAAAGGAGAACTAAACCCAAAATACAAAGGCAGCTCCACAGATTCTATAACTGTCACTTTGCAAAACCATTTGTCTCTCACCTCTAAACTAAGCTTCTTAATGTAGAAATCATTTATAGAACATTTCTGAGTACTGGCAATCTAAGATGTCACAGCTGGCTTCTAGTCTTGCCTCTTCCTGGTGGTCCAGGTACCAAAATTCCTTCTGCACATGCTAACTAGCTATCTTGTGTTTGTTTCCTACTCCCCTTATGCTAAGCTGTATGTAACAGTTGAACTCAGAGTCCCCACCTGGCAGTGTCTCCCAGCCAATCATCAGAGATAGCAGTGAATATTATTAGCAGATTTTCCTGCTCAAACAGTGGGGGAAGGTGTTAACCCTTTTCATATGTATTTAGGAAGCAACTTGTTAACCCTTTATATTTGTGAGCATTTCTGTAAGACTGTGTTTTTGTATGTGTTTATTTCTGCACTCTACCATTTATATTAGTGTGTGTATTGCCGCAATGTTCATTTATGGCACGGACGCACTGCAATGCACCTGAATCGCACACGATTTACATGTGTCTGCTCTTGCGATTTGTCCATTGTCATTATGAAAAGGCATGCGATTGCACAAAAAACGCATGCGTTACCAAATTGCTGACACATGCGTGAATTGCAACACATCCAAAATCGTAAGATTTTGGTGCGTTGCTGCAATTGTAATACAATTGGAAAATTGCAATCGCCTGACAAACATGCTTGTGTGGCCTAGCCCTTAGAAGTGTAATGCAAGCTGCATTGATTTCAGTTTAGCCATACAGCATGTATTTAATGCAATGGAACTTAGCAATTTCCTGAGGCTGTGGCCCCACTTAAGTGCAAGGGAGGACGCATGGTCGCAATAATGCTCGATTGTGCTTGATTCCGTAACTGGGCTTTGCGCTTCCACAATTGGACTCTAGCAGAGCATGCAATACAGACAAAAAAAATGGTGATCGCATGCACTCCAATAGCACACGGAAATGCCTCGCATGTAGTGGGGCCGGTCCCATAGTCTATTACATGCCTGCACTCCCAATAGCACAATCAGATCAGAAACCGCAATCCAAAACACATTAGTGGAAGCTAGCCCTACGTGTTTGAATCTTAAAGGGAAAGGGGACAACCCCAGTAGAATTGAGCTGACCACTTTACAAGCTGCAGCATATTGAAGTGAGCACGGTCTTAGCACAGCTCTGTGCAATGCATTTTAAAGGGTAATGTTGGAGCCTGGAAGTAGTTTTGGAAGTGGTGTAAAGGCAAAGGCCACCTTTGTCTTTAAGACCCAAACACATATTAAATATACATGTTGCAGTGCTTAGTACCAATGCATTAAATACAAACTGTATCAGCCTGCATCATGCTTCTAAAGAAAATACTAACAACCTTTTGTTGTGTAGATATTATCAGGCCTATGTGATGAAAGTTCTTATGCTAAAATCTGATTGGTTGTGGAAAAATTTGCACCATTTTTAACGATAAGAACTTTTAATACATAGGCCTGTATATGTGTTCAGGTCTTAAGGGCAAAGATGGGAACCCTAGTTGGAAGAGTGATTTTCTTCATGCTAAACTTCCCACAGGCAGACTTTCTGCTGCATTCATTTTATAGAACATGTTTGCGTTCCCTCTAACAGTGCCCCTTTAATTGGCATTCCCTCCAATAATTCCTATTAATATGTACATTTATATAAATAACATGGTGCAGAGCTGCAGGTGGACGCTGGTGTCAGCACAGCTCTGTGCAATGCATTTCTCTGTGTAATGCATTTCTTAGCTTGTTGTTTTTATACAGACAGCTGAATCAAAAACACACTCTTCCTAGCCCCCAACATTCCCTTTACAAAGGTACACTGATGAGAAATGCATTGCACAGAGCTGTGCTAAGATGAGGTTCACTTCACTATCTTCCCCCTACAGTTCTGCAAGTGTTGTTTCTATAAAACACACTCTTCCTACCCTCCAACATTCCCTTTAATAAGGTACACTGATGAGAAATGCATTGCACAGATCTGGTGCTAAGTTCAGGTTCACTTCTCTATCCTCCCCCTACAGTTCTGCACCATGTGGTTCCTATAAAAACACACTATTCCTACCCTCCAACATTCCCCTTTAAGAAGCTACACTTTCCACTTATAGTGCTGCAGCTGACAGGGAGAGCTAGAGACATTCACACTACAGGCCATATTTATAAAGGTGTGGTATCGCCTTCTTTAGCTATCGTTATGCCGATCGTCAATTTATGATCACTATCGTAAATCTTGTAAATGTATGATAGCCAACATAAATCTAAGACTGCCTGTAGAATATCATTACGGTAGTTTATTACCACATGCTATGGTATACTACTGCCACAGTCGTACAGTAACGAAAAAACCAGTGGTATCGCAAGTTTTTAAATATTGCCCTCCAACACTTAAACGATACATTGCAGGTGAAACATACAAAGACACGGGTCTGTAAAGGTGAATAGTGCAGGTTTATTGCAAAACATGCATGCTACATGTTTCTGACCCACTTCCTTCCTCAAGTGCTTGAGTGGGTCCGAAACATGTAGCACGCATGTTTTGCAATGAGCTTTCAATATTCACAGCTACAGACCTGTGTCTTTGTATGTTTCACCTGCAATTTATTGTTTATATATCGGATTTGGTGGAGTGAAAGCCGTAGGTGAGCCATACATTAATTCAGATCTGGACACACTAGATACCCAGACCTATATACATCACACTACAACACTGCTACTAGGAAAGGGTTAATCAGCTGCACCACCAATTTGAATATTGATGATTTAATATATTCCTACATCATATGGGTTAAGAGGTGGGAGTGGAAATCACACAGGTGCTGAAAATGTAATCAAGGTAAAAGTACTGGCAGACAAGGGGAAATGTCAGCTTCAGGTTGGGGAACAAACAGAACCAAAAATGAGCTCATAGAGGTAAAGCAAAGGTCCCTGAGTGGAATCTTCCATGCTGAGAAGGATGTTGAGGAAAGTACTTTCTAACTTAAACTTTGATTTTTTGGGTTTAGTTCTCCTTTAAACAACAACTTTCACCATTTTTAGTAAACTGAAATTAGAAAAAGAAGAGGAGCAGGAATCTTAATACTGGAGGATGGTTAAGAACAGTGAACAGTGAAAGATTGATCTTGTGGTGCTGCAGCAGCTGTAGATTCATAGATTGTGTGAAGTGAAATAACTGAGGATCAGTCATAGACTGTTGGAAGTCTAGACCTATAGTCATGTTGGAATGATGCCCAAATCAGCGCGACCACATGAGATTTAACACCATGATAACCATTTTCAAGCAAATGTTAGTCTGCCTTCATGATAAAGATAAAGACTAATATGTAGATTTTTCAGTTTTGGTGTTACGTCACATTGTAAGTATTACATGAAAAGCAAAAGTGTAAAAGAACTGCCCACTATATAATAGAAATAATAACTGTGATGGCTTGTAAAGGGTTAAATTCGGTCTTGGTTAAGAAAGCTTTGTGAAAATAATATTGCAATGTAAGAGACAATTTTATTGGATTGTATATCCTCAAGGGATACATCTGAATTTAAATCCATCTTTGTATGTATAAATATTTCATTTCAACATAATGCAAGGCTTTAATATTTGGTGTGTACATGCCAATGCTTGAGTTATTTTGCCATCATGAGAATAAAAACATATTTCAGGACTTACTTACTTTCCAGTAACTCCTTTTCTTATAATTAATAATCTATGATCTTCTGTCCATCTTGAGTGACTCACGCAAGTGATCCAGTAATAATGAGATTTACCCAATATCAAAATAGCTATTGTATACAGAAAGCGTAATCAATGGCAGGGAATTCAGGCTCATTTATCTCAAGATTGTGCTTCCATTATCGGATAAAAATAGATGCTGAAATGTGTCTTAAAAAAAAAAACGAATTGAGAGCCATAAATGAAACGTTACTAATCTACTACATAGCTCATAGCTGATATGCATGTTTTATAATTGCAATTTTCTTTCTAAACAATGGTTTGGATATTTTTTATACTGTATGATGCTTGAAATCTTAAATAAAGCTGGGTACACCCATGAAAGATCTTTAAAAGGTGACAGATGTAATGCATTGGGAGATGGCTTGGGACTGCACATTTCCCTCTTAGCCGTGGGCAACTCCCTAGACTTTAGTACAGGGAGACGACCGCGAGCAGGGAAATTGTTCAGGCATTTCCCAATAAATGCAACGTGAGCGTGAGTTGGCTTCAGGAGTGCTTGGAAATGAACTACACACACTAACAGTAAAGGGATGATACTGTTGCTAGTGTGTGTACCCACCTTTAATTAATGAGCATGATAATCTAGTAGAAATATATAGTACTGCCATAGTGCTCCAAGTTCCACCCATGCCTGTCCACAAGGACAGTATTTTTCTGCTGACCAAGCAGTAAGCATTTTTTTTCTACTGGATCAGTTTTCTTCCTAGTTCATGAAATCATAGTATTCAAAAAAAAATAAGAAAAGCAGATTAAAGGTGGCCACTTTATCGGAGTCTGCTAATGAATTTGCAAATACACAATCACTTTCGATGCTCTGGCATGCAATATCTTCCAGATATATTCTTTACTTTGTAGAACAAACATATTGATATTCTGCCAGTTGCCAGCATCCCTGTGCAAAAATGATTCTTGGAGTTCCTACCCATTAAACAAAACTTTTTTTCAAATGTTTCTTTTGTTTTTTTTTTATACCAGTCTGGCTGCTTATTTTAAGATAATGAGGCCTATTTATAAAGCCTCTGTCTTATTATACACCATTTCCAAGGCACTGGCTACAATGATATTTTAGAATACAACAGAACATATTTTGTGAGCAGCTGATAATTTAGAACCAACGGTAGATACCACTGAGTAGAGATGGGATCCGGGTCCGACACGGAACCCCTCGATTCCGAAATCCGAATGATCCGTCCGAATCCAGGTGGATTGTCTGGATTTCGGGACATCAGAGTGCATTTTCAAGGATTTTCGAATGTTTGAGGCTATTTTCGATCATTTTCGAAAATAGCCTTGAACTTTCGAAAATCCTTGAAAATTCGTTCCCGTTTTCGGATTTTCGGATCTTCTGGATTTCCCTGAGATTCGGGAATCTGAAAATGGAATAAAACTAGTTAGTTTCGGCCATCTCTACCACTGAGTTGCGAAATACCACAAGGTAGCACTATTTTGTGGCGAGGACAGTATTTTGCAACTGCTGTTGTTATGTGACCACGATAAATGAGCAGTATTGCAATACAGTGATAACAATAAATATTCCCCACTGTTCAGTGTGGGAAGACTTCTAAAATCTGCTTTGAACAGTGCAGGAGCTGTTTCTTTGGCATTTGTTCACTACAGTATAATTCAGATTTGTTTTTATCATCTGGGTAACTTTATATTAGTGAATTCAAAATGCATGTATATTAAAAAGTACTTTATGCAGGAAATAAATGCTAATACATTTCAATTTATATTGTAAAGTGTTTGAAACCACAACTTATCATCATAAAATATTGTTCCATTAAAATCTTAAGACCCATCTGAACAGGTCAGATTATTTAAGTTTTAAGTTCAATACAACTAAGCAGGCTGCAAGCTTGTTGGAAATGTGCATCTATTTAGTTAACTTTATCCTGATGCATATAAAACTGTCTAGTGCTGTTATATTCTATTGTTAATCCCAAGGCACTGCTGGCTGTCTAACATTGTCTAGTTTATTATATCTCTAAGGTGATGAATAAACTCTTGACATTAAATAAATGTACGTTGACACAAATTCAAAAGTAGCTGTAGCTCACTATAGCATTTTAACCTGTTCCTGGGTTATATAGTGAGCTGTTAGATATAATTGACATTTTTCTTTAGCAGGCAGACCATGTAAGCCATACTGCCTACTAGAATTAACGTATGTTTTTTAAAATCAGTCTTACGCACAAATCTTGGACACTCTACCTAGTTCAGACTACACATTCACTGCAAACTATGAAAGCAAGGGATTGCAAGAGAGTACTAAAGCCATGAACAAGTCCTGTGGAACAGCAATATATAATTGTAACCAAATCAATTTCTTTTATTAGACTATGACCTAGCTAACAAACCCAGGAACTAACTCCGAGCAGTTTATGCATCTTTACACCTAAGTAATGCTTACCCCCTAGCTTTGGAAGGTACGAGGTTGGGACATGGGCAAGGCCAACTCCTGTCCCAATTTAAGTCTCCACAGCCATGCTCTGGAAGACACTAGCCTCTCTCACTCCAGGACAAAGTTTGGTGGACCAGCAGAACGGTTCATTTAAAACAAATATTAAATTGGTGTGGTTGGGGAACATGAGAAAGGGCAACTTTTCCCACACTAAATGCAACTTTCCCACACTAAATGCAACTGTTTACAACAGAAAATATATATATATAAAATGTGACTTGCGTTTTGCCTTACATTGATTCAATGCTCCCATGCTGGGATATACTTACTTTACTTCAGCCGATCCCTTACCGGAAGTCCCACCTCCTGTTTCGAGACCTTAACAAACTTACAAACTTGCAAGTGCAAAGTGGGTTTGTAACTGGCTCTTCCGGTAATGTGTCAACTACTGGCCGTGATGTCACCGCAGCGGACATGACTTACAGTACATACCCGGAAGAAGGAAGGAGGTAAAAATGCAACTCACAGACTCCCTTATTTTATGGTTGGAGATGCACTTTAAAGCTCCATCTATTGTGCATTGACTATAATTTACTTATTATTATACTTATATAATATGTATCCTCATTATTTGTATGCACTGCAAGTTACATTGGTATTTTTAATTTGGTTTTGTCAGTATAATTATTGGTTAGACATGTGCCCATACATGGGCAGACAGCAGTTGTGCAGACTTTACTGAAGAAACAATGGTTCTTACATATAATTGAGTTTTGGGCTGCCTATTGGTATACAGAAAGCCAAGGACACATTCCAGTCTTATTTAATTCCTAAAGCTCAGCTAGTCATGTTCCTTTGAACTCAAAAGGTAGTTGGGATATAAGTAGGCAGAAGGCAGTGCTGAAGATAAATGTGAGAAACGTAGAGGGGAAAGCAAATAAATCAGCAATTAAGCATATATACAGTGACATGTTTACAGCACTCTATCAGCACAAGTAAAGGAGAGGAAACATTCTAAAATTCTATCACCATGATGATACAGTCCTGATGATACATGAGCTAGGTGCAGATTTAAAGCTGGAACTGCAAGAGTGCAAAATTATATTTTGAGTGCAAAATAGCCTTGAACCCTGGGGAGATGCCTGGGTCATATATACTGTATCATATATATTAGCAGGGACATCTCTATTTTCAGTAGCTCATGACTTATGTTCCAGGCACTCTTACTGAAAAGTTAAAGCCTGTGACTTGGAACAATTTATGCCAACCTTTTAATGAGTTCTGCAAACTACTAGTGAGACCTAATGCACAAAATATTGTCAGAAATGCACTAAAATTCAAGTATGAATTTGTACATCTGAACAGCGTATTACTCATTCTAAAAAGAACTCAAAGATGAGAAAAATGACAAATATGGCTTTAACTATTTTATAAATAGCCCACTTAAAGAAAAGGAAAGCAGGAAAAAATATAGCAAAGTTTTCTATGAACAACATTTAATGGTGACCTTTTATTGAGCCAGGCAGTGTGACAATCTCAATGAATGTAATCATCCTGGAAATGTACAGTTCTTTATTTAGAACAATGTTACATCTTTCCACTTCTAAAACAAGTGGTTTCCTATTATAGAATCTTTAATAACAGTAATAAAAATTAAAGGTTTAAAGGAATAATGAAATCATTGTTTTCAGGTTAGCTCTGTTGAACAATCTATAAAAAACACATCTGCATAGTCTACAGCTTCTGAAAATATAGTGGACGTTTATGTTAAGATGTATTAACCTCTTCTTTACTTCGAGATTTCTTGGTTCGGTGGTAAAATCACTCTATTTGTCTTACTACAATACAGATGGGGATGTTGAATAAAACGTAGAAAAATGTCACACATTGCCTGCAGTAAGCACTACCTTTTAAAAAGAATTTAATATAATTGGCTTTGTTAAACAAACATACTGATTCAAAATGCAATTATCTGACTGCTTTTGTGTCTTTAGGAATTAATTACAAATTGCATTTTGCCTCTGAATAGAAGAGTGTTTGTCAGTCAGGCTATTTTTTTGCCCTTATTCTCCAATGCCCTTGTCAAAGTAAAAATAAGGATTAGAGGAAATGTTTATTTAATTATTTCTGTCTAACCAAACATTTCTCTATCGTGAAAGTTAAAGTAATGGGACTATTATAGCTGCATGCTTGTTAGCTATAGTAACTAACTGATCAGCAACTCATATAGAGTATATAATGTTGCTCAAACTTGACTAGTTCCATTTGAATGAACTAAGGCAAGTTTGTGGGTTTAGCTTTGGATTAATAGACCAGGATTAAACATATTTACAGCTGCAAATGTACCTGAATATAAGTTTATTTATATAAGAATTGTTAATTTATAAATAATACATTAAGTTCATTTAATTACCTATGTAACAAGGACATTATCTACTATATTTTTAATTTTTAAATGAAAACCATTCTAATAAATTATGTTCCCTTTCTTCATGTTTTCTGTGATCCTTATCTGTTTGCAGTGATCTTTTTGATGTAAGCTCCATTCAAGTCTATAGAACTGATGCCAAATAAAGATTTGGCTTACAGGGCAGTGGTACCAGAAGCAGAGGAGCTTGTGATGAAGATGAGGACCAGCACTTGCTAACACACAAACCATTGAAAGCTATTTTAACTACCTGCATGGGCATAGGCAAAAATGTGCACCGCTTACTGATTAAGGCCATTTTGTATTGTTCCTGGTTGGATGTCTGTTATTCATGCTTGCTGGAAAATAAACTGCAGGGTAACAACAACTTTCAGAAATGTTCAGGAACTTCCGTAGTGCTTAGATTTTAATCTCTTCAGGGCCAGGCCTTTTGTGAATCTATAAGCGCTATGGAAGGTGTTGGCACTATATAAATCCATAATCATAATAATAATATAAATAATCTGTCTAGAAAATATTTGCATAAAAGCAGTGAATACTGGTGCCAAGGTGTGTGACCAATAAGTGTATGTGCTCAAAGGATTATTTGAAGACTGCATGGGCTGTGAATAGTTCTGGCAATAACTTGAAGCCTTCTTAATTACAGAATCTCTTTCTGTAATTAAGTACACAATGCATAAATAAAACTTACCAGAGAAGAAGCTCACAATGTAAGTGTTCTGGGGGGAAAAAAGCTTTTTAAGCAAAAGCTTTTCATATAATGTAGTTACATTTTCAATAAAGAGATTTATTATACACGCTATTGTTGAGTGTGCATTTACCTAATTGAATATAGTTTGTCAATTTCTATTTGTCAAATGGGCAGTTACACTATCTAGACGCAACTAAGGACACTGACCTTTGCCCCTTTGAAATCAGAGACTCCGCCGCTTAAAAAAAGATTGAGAAGATTAAACAATACATTGCATTATATGGTATATACCAGTACTATCTGTCTTTCCTTGCTATCACTAACAGAATTAAACCTGCTTTACTACAGAGAGAGGTTTTAAATTAAGTTGAGTCACCACAGCATTTAAAACATTCTTTTAATAATGACTACTTGGATGAAAAGTGATTTAGTAACAGCAGTGAATGTGACTCTTTGTCTATCAACATTCTGTTGGAAACTCTCTGTCTAGCAGCTTCATCATTATGTCTTTTCTAATAGCAGTTTCCATTTCCACCTCCTTGTTAAACTCGAAGGGCAGTTAGTAGGTTTGTCCAATGCTCAAAAATTTTCAGTGTTCTGGAGTCATTCCAATTCCTCCCTACAGAAAGGATTTTTAGTTTGAAGTAAACATAAATCTGCATTAATTAACAATCCTGTTTGGCTAAAGCCCTATGACTCACATATACATTTCTCAGGAATTTAAATATTATAAGGAAATAATGTGCTTGGTCATCACTCTTGGTAGTACATTAGATCAGACAAAATACCCAAAGTCCTGGTCTTTGTACTTCTCTGGCTTGACTGTTTCAATAGGCAGAAGCATTTCCTTAAATTGGCAGCACTTCCCCTGGCTTTCAGCAAGCCATACTTTGGGTAAGTGTTCTGCCTGGTAAACCTTTTAACTTCCAGGAGTGAGGACCTAGAAGGGGGTTTACCTAGAGATGACATCGCTCTGGGAAATCTACCGCAATGGATTTAATATCAGTTTTGCGGGAGTGGGTAAATCCCTTTCTGGATTGCAAATGAATTGACCCATCGAGACTTTAACACCAGTAACAAGCTGGTGTTAAAAAAATCACCCTAATAGTAGTGCATCGGATGTGCAGGTGTCTTGTGCGGGTGTCTGTTGCGATACCTGTGCAACCGGCAGGAAGAAGGTGTTAAAGTCTTTCACAATATCCGTTAGTGCGCTTTTAACTCCTGGAACCTGCGCTCTGGGTAATCGGCTATTAGTCTTTAAGGTTTTACCCTAGGTACATGAGAAAGAAGGGGGGTTTATTTTGGACCTAAGTTCCCCTTTAATAAATAAAATATGGACTGGGAATACACACAACATGCAATAGTACATGTATGCTTAAATTGGGGCTTGCATTGCTATATTTGCACATATACTTCTCTTAACCGGATACTTGAAATTGGATCAAGCCAGACCTGGAGCAAAGACTAATGCAGTATTAGGTACTAGAACTCTACCCTCTGTCTTACCAGGCAATAAAGATGCTTTTGCAACATTTCAAAATAGTGGCCATGTGGTAACACCCTTACACTGCGTGGTGATTAAAATAAAAGTGAATAAACGTGAAAAAAGTGAATGTGTATTATAAGCTATTCAAAAGTTAGATATGGCAGTTCTTTAGTGAAGAATAAAGGCTAAATAAAGGGAAATTATAACCTTTCATACAAACCTACCACAGTTAATAAAGGTAAGGACATAAACCCTGGGTCTTACCTTATTGCTGAAATTGAGCCATACAAATAAGCTTCGTAAAGCTGTTTCAGGGCTCCCCTGCCATAGTCCCAGTCTATGGCAGGGCTGACCGATGTGAAGACTCCTTGCAGAGCATGCTTTCTCATTGGTTCAATACTGGGAAGTAGAGGAGGTATGTCTGAAGCTAGCTTCCAGAAGCCAATTTTGAAGGGCTAGTCATCAGTAATAAGGTAAGGCCCAGTAGTTAGGACTAGAGATGGCCAAAACTGCTAGGTTTTGTTCCGTTTTCCTGCTCAGGAAAATCCTGAAGAGCCAAAAATCTGTAAAACGGAACATACAATTGGGACTTCAGATCGCGTTTTCAATTTTCATCGAAAGTTCAAGGCTATTTTCAAAAATAACCTTGAATGTTTGATAATTCACGAAAATAGCCTTGAATGTTCGATAAAAAACAAGATCCGAAGTCCCGAAATCTGAATGATCCATCCGGTTTTGGACGGAACTCGGAACTGAGTGGTTCCATGTCCCATCTCTAGTGGATACCTATGTATTTAGGTCCTCACCCTGGGTACTACAATTAGGAAAGGGAGTGGGGGGAATGTGGGGGACCATAATTCTCATTTAATATGATTTGTCTAGCAAATAAAAAAAAAATCAGTTTAACATTTAACTGAAGAAAAACAATGCCATGTAATCAGCTGATTAGCAATAATTCATGTAACTCATTATGTCATATTATCCTATATTATATTATACTGTATATATAGTGTTAGGACATAAAGTTAAGTTAAAGTTAGTTCTTTTTCATAGAGGAAGTAACAACTTTCTTTATGTCTTTGACATAATATAATTAGGATATGGCCAAACATGCAGATACATAGTTGTACAGCATTGGCTATGTTAAATATGCAGTCTCTCTTCCTTTCAAAACAGCAAAAGGCAGCAGCAGTTAAGTACAATTCACAAATGCTAAGAATAAAGCAACAGTCCCGTGTGTGCCATTGGTATATACATCAAATAATGATGCAACACATTTATACAAACATGTACAGTACTGACTGATGTTCTATCAAAGATATCCACTAGATACCAACACAGAGAATAGTGTGCACTCTACCTTCAGATGCTTTGTAGACCTGGGTGCTGCTGTGATTCTTAATTATCCAACCATAAAGTTAATTGCAGAGCACTCACAGGACTTGTGCAGAATTTCCAACTTTATTACATATGCAATAAAACAGATAGCGACGTTTCGGTCTGTGTCTTAAGCTAGGTACACACAGTCCAGATTTCTGAAAGATGACAGACAGGATCTGCAAGATCCTGTCTGCCATCTTTCAAAGATCTGCATACACACAGTCCCGAGCGTTCTCCCTGAGAACTTCATAGGAGAACGCTCGGGACTGTGTGTTTCCATCAGCCACGCTAGACTCCTCTATAGGACGACCCGATCATTCGCCGGCCGCGCGGGAAACGAACGTACACACATAACGATAAAGCCCCGATACCGTCGGATCCGACGGTATCGGGGCTTTATCGTTACTGTGTGTACCCAGCTTTAGACCTTTCTCAAGCTATAATTCTGCCAGTGCAAACAATCAACTCATATAACCTTTACCCCTCCCCTATAATCGTGACATCACAAAATTCCAGTGTAGCAGCAGTGTTAACCATTCACAGTTACTTAAAGTGCATAATACAACTATCTACTTAAAGCTCATAATAAAACCACTAACTAGAATGCATTAAAAAGCAGCTAGAGCTAAAGTGTCTAGTGTACTAATAAATTCATTTAAAGTGCCTGCATAAATACAAAGTGCCTGCATAAATATAAAGTTCATTCCTGATACTAAAACTTCTAAAACAGTGTAGTTATAACAATGTGTGATTAAAAACATTCATATTCACTCAACTTACAATGCTACCATTAGACTACAAATTGCAACTACAAAAAAAAAAAGACTTGTCCCATATTGGATCACACCAGGTAAGTATAATATCAATAGCAATATCTGACACACAGAAATAATCAAGCTCTGTTATTAAGGAAACATTTAAATAGACATTGGTCATTTAGGCCATTGGGTTTAACCATGTTGAGTGTTCTTATCCAAAAGACCTCTCTCTGCAATAGAATCTTGGATCTATCTCCCCCTCTATAAGAGGCCGGCACATGGTCTATAGCAATGAATTCCAGGTCTGAGATTGCATGACCCTTTTTGAGGAAATGTTGGACAACTGGCTTGCCTGTTCGTTTATCTCTATATACCATGTTGATATCTGACCTATGTCCGCTACACTGCTACACTGGAATTTTGTGATGTCATGATTATAGGGGAGGGGTAAAGGTTATATAAGTTGATTGTTTGCACTGGCAGAATTATAGCTTGAAAAAGATATCCACTAGACTAGAAATAATAGCTTGTTAAAACAAAACAACAAAACAAAAACACGCATATAGAATAATGCTTCACACACACACATACAGTATATAATTATTTTATATGTAATAACCTTGCACAAAACACAAGAAATATGTAAGAAATATGAAAAGCCACTCATCGCTTCCTTTTCTGATATATGGGCTCTAAATAAGAAGCAATCTGAAAGCCATCACTGGCTGCCATGAAATATGAACCTTAAATAAGAAGTCCATTATGAATCTTCTGAGGAAATCAAAAGAACTCTGAGGGATATTTGCTGCTTATGAAGCTCAAACTCTGAAAACAAATGAAAAATGGTGACCGGCTAAATTTAAGAATTGACATGACATAGATATAAATAAAAAAGATAAATTTAATACTGGAAGGAGCAATAGCTACTAAAGCTAAAACCTTTAAATGGCAAATCTTCAGTCGCCTGATTCCCAGATATTCTTCTGTAAGAGTTGTTCAGACTTAGGCACTGATGCCGTTTTGTTATAACTAGAAATATTTGTCCAATGACAGAAAATAAAGTTTTACCCTGGCTATTCAAATGTACTGGAAATCGCCTAGCAGAAGTTGTATGGGTAGATATTCTGAAAATACTGAGTAAACGGATTGTATAAATCAGCACAAGTACTATTAATTGATATAATAAAGTGAATTCATAATGGATTTGCTTTCACACAATAAGTAGAGGCCACAGAGGTGATAATTGAGGAAGTATGGAATATTTCTCAGCAGGTGCTGCAAACTCTGAAGTCCTGAATTATTACCCTTATAATAAACTGATAACAGTAACAAAATGTCAAGCAGCATATGTTGGTAACCAGCTTTACAATACAATTTCCCCTGCTTTAAAAGTGCAGAAACACATAAGGAAATAAGATTAATTTCAGTTATAAATCTGGAACCAGGTTGACATTTTCACTACTGCTATAATGTTTGGTATCTTTTGTCTTGGTAGACAATCATATATGTTTAATAGGTATAAAAACAGTTTATACTGAAACTCATCTGAAAATTATCATATCGAAATCTCCTTTGTCTTAACTGTTAGTTCTTTCTAGATTCAGAAATTAATATTCACTTCGTTCTGTTTATCTTACAAGTAGAAATGAGTCCCAGTGTTGAAACAAACCTGGTTCGCAGATCTGGTCAAATTTTCTAAAACTTTAAAACTCACAACATATCAAAAATCTAAATTTTCATCTAAATATAAACGCAGTTGAAAATTTGAATATTGAATTCGAAAAGTGAAATATCACACCCAAAGCCCAAAAAACTTAAAATCCGTGGCAGAAAAATAAAAAAGTTCCACTTCAATTGGGTTTGAATTGAGTTACGGAATTTCAATAAGTTCTGTGTTACCGCAGGCAGTACCAGTTTCATTCATCTCTCACCGCCATCCTACTGTAACTTCACAAATACTGTAACTAGATTTAGAGCTAATCTTGTTTTATGTACTGGGCAAGAAAATAAAACCTTTCTGATTTACATCAGTTATAATGCTTCTGCTTATCAATCCTACTTTGCAGTCATGAAGTCATGGGCCACAAGACAAACGTTACCACATTGACAGACCACTTTCAATTTTATTTGCAATTCCTTTATAATACATAAGTGTGATATTTTATAATGGGAGCTGCAGTGGTATATATCCTTATAAAAATCACTCAGCTATATCACTAAGTGACTCATTTCTTATATTTCTTATATCCCACTACTCCACCCATTCCAGTGTTCATGCCTGGACAATGACTCAGCATTTTTTACCATGTTTAACTTCACTAACAGAACCTGCTGGAGCTGCTTCCTGTTGCTTCATAACCAATGTTTCTCTCCTCCTCCACAAAGATTTGTTTAACCCCATAGATGCTGGGCTGGGATGTTCCTTTCTACTGGGTTTACGTTACAGAAGGTAGCTTGGGGGATTTAAGGTGGAAATAGGGCAAGGCTAGAATTTAAAATGTGAATGGGGTGAAGGAATCCTATACTTATGTATTATAAGAAATAATGCGCCCCTTTACATTATAATATAAGGACATTACGCCACCTCAGAGTTCCCTGTCCTGTATAAATGCACTCGGCCTATGGCCTCGTGCTTCTATATGGTCAGGGGACTCCTCGGTGGCGTAATATCCTTATATTACACTGTAAGGGGCGCATTATCCCTTATATCATATTCCTTTGTGACGAGCACACATAATTGTTACTTTCTTTCTTTAAAAAGTAAAATTTAAAAAGTCAATTGTCATTTGGATCCACCATTACATTGTTTTGCACCAGGGTTATCTTCCTTTTATAATATCAGAAATAATTTCAACAATTTGTGTAATGTTCACTCACTATAATAATACAAGATGTAATTCAATACACAAATAGATAAAAAGTCATAACCTAATTGCTGTCTTTAATTTTAAAAGCATTGTTTTTATTGTAGTGCATAAGGTTTTTAAAAGTTCTTATATAAGAAGTAGATTATGGCATCTCTATTTTCCCTTCAGGTATAGTACAATAACAGTAACTATTGTCAGAGAAGGTTTAATGAACTGACTTCCCTTTAAGTCTGTGTTGAAATAATTGAACTCCAGTCTCAATTTCACAAATAGCTTTCTAAGCCCAAAACTGAAAGCTCGGTCATGGATTGGTAGTTACGGGTCAATTAGGACTCTCATTAGCATGCAGAGAATATAATTTCACGCACCATTTTTTAGCTTTGAAAGCAAAAGGGGATTTTACACTTTTTTTTCCTAACAATAAAGTTAAAACAAGCTTTTCATGTTTGAAGACATTACTTACACAAAATACCCCTGCGATATTATACATTAGTTAGCGAAAACGTTTCACATAATGTGAAAACTCAATTTGTTGTACATTTTCCTTCATTTTTAACAACAAGTATAGTTTGCATTGCTCATCAACAGAATGAGGTATATTAAATATTCCAGAATCTGTTTTTTGTTTATTTGGGTGTCACAGCTTTTAGGGTTACACTAATCAGTGTCTTGGGATCCCTTTCCTATATTCTTTCAGGGAATAGAGCAACAAAGAGTTGTGTTAACCCTTTCCCTGCCACAGATCGTATATTCACGATCTGTGCAGTGAATACTCAAACTGCCACAGATCGTGAATATACGATCTGTGGCTTCCCCCCTCCCAAAAATTTTTTCCCCCCTGCTAGGGCCGATCGGGGGGCAGCATTCAACTGCCCCCCTAGCCCCCTCGACCCCCCCTCAGTTTGGTGCAAATTCGAGGGGGGGATCAGGAGATATCCCTACCTTTTCCTGCATCAGCCGGTCCCACGAGGAGGAAGTGAGGAGGAGCTCTTCAAAGACTGAAAGGGAGACCCCGGTGACTCACAGAACTTCCTCCTTCACCGGGGTCTTCCCATAGAGTGGTGTAAGACTGACACCTAGTGGTCTAGTGGAGTTACTGCATTTAGATTATGCTGCAGTCCCTAGTATAGCAAAAGCTGTCAAGCTGCCAGCTTTTCTATACATTTTGTGAATGGAACTCAAAGTTCCATTCACAAATAGGATTTTTTCTAAGTCTTTGCTACTTAGCGAAGACTTAGAAAAAAAATGGGGACAGAGATCAAAATTTGGTGATCACTTCTGATCACCAAATTATTGATCTTTGGCAATGAATGAAAAATCACTTCCTGGAAAATGATTTCCGGGAAGTGATTTTTCCGATCGGATTTCGAATGGGAAAACGGGCATTTATGCCCGTATTCCAAGTTCGGTATCATTCCCTAAGATGATTTGATGATCATCTTTGGGAATGATCCCCAAAAAAAAGGGGAAATGCACACAAAAAAAATCTTAAAGTGATACACACACCTTTTTTTTTTTTTTTACCCTAAAACTATAAATAAGCAAAAAACTTTGTCTTCTCCAAGCTTCCCAATGTCCCAGGTGATATCGGTAAAGTAAACGCAGATCATTTATTTGTTGGATTTCAAGGGAAACTAAGCCTATTTTAGTAGGAAATTTTGCAGAGGTACCAAAAAAAGACCTTATTGATTTATTAGGATCAGTAAAGTGTGCAAAAACTTGTGTGACTCTCCGTACTAACTGGTTTTCCACTAAAAGGGGGAGTGGAGATAGGGGTGGGGGGTGGGTTGTGGCGTTTTTTAATTTTTTCTTGTAATTGCAATTGCGCATGGATCCCATTTGAGCTAGTTGGTGGCCCCGTCTCTGTTTGCACCCACCCTTATGGCATACCGTTTGATTCAGGACATGTTGGAGATTGCCGTTTAGTGGGTTTTTTACTTGCCGAGTGGGTTTAGGTAGGATTTCAACCATTGAGTCCTCTTATTTTATTTTTCACAAAATCTCCTAAAAGCACGGAGTTCTATGGATAACAGCGCCTGGAATTCTTCATGTATATACGAAAGCATGATACCATCACGTAGCTGAAGGTGTGTAGCTTCCAAAAATATATAGTTTGTGGGGGGAATTTCCAAGTTGATTAGGCTGTTCAAATTACAGAACACTTTGATTTTTTTCTTGTAATTGGACTTGTGCATGCGTCCAATTTGAGCTAGTTGGTGGCCCCGTCTCTGTTTGCACCCACCCTTATGGCATACCGTTTGATGCAGGATATGTGGGAGATTGACATTTAGTGGGTTTTTTTGCTTGTCAAAAGGGTTTAGGTAGGATTTCAACCCTTGAATCATCTTATTTTATTTTTCACAAAACCTCGTAAAAACACGGACTTCTTTGGATCAGTGGGTCTGGAATTCTTCATGTATGTATGAAAGCATGGCATTGTAACATAGCTGAAGGTGTGTAGATTCCAAAAATATATAGTTTGTGGGGAGAATTTCCATGTTTCGGGACTGTTTCCTTAGAAAAAGTGTAGGCTGTTCAAATTACAGAGCACTTTGATTCTTTCTTGTAATTGCATTTGTGCATGCGTCCCATTTGAGCTAGTTGGTGGCCACGTCTCTGTGTGCATCCACGCATATGGCATAACGTTTGATTCAGAACATGTGGGAGATTGATATTTAGTGGGGGGGTTTATTTGTGGGGGGCATTTCCAAGTTTTGGGGCTGTTTGAAATTACAGAGCACTTTGATTTTTTCTTGTAATTACACTTGTGCATGTGTCCCATTTGAGCTAGTTGGTGGCCATGTCCCTGTGTACATCCACGCATATGGCATACCGTTTGATTCAGGGCATTTGGAAGATTGATAATTGACAAGTTTTTTTTACATGACATGGAAATTTGCCATGATTTTTAACTTTGAGTTGTATTTTTATACATTTTTCCTGAAAATCTGGTAAAAAAGCGAAATTTTACATGAAACTGCGCTCATACCATTGGTGGTATGCATAAAAGAATCACACCATTGTGTAGCTGAAGGTGTGTAGATTCCAAAAATATATAGTTTGGGGGGGTATTTCTAATATAGAGGGGTGTTTAGTCTGACAAATCTGAAAAGTTGCTGTAATTGGGCCATTGTTCATTGGCTCACTTTGTGGCTAGTTGATTCCACGTTTGCGTGTGTAACCATACATAGGGCATACCGTTTGATTCGGGACATTTGGAAGATTGATATTTGGTAACTTTTTTTTACATTACTTGTAGTTTTGGCATGATTTCTACCTTTGAGAGTGTTTTTTTCCAAATTTTTTAGAAAATCTGCTAAAACTGTGAACTTCTACGAAGAACTGCGCCCACACCATTGATGGTACGAATGAACAAACTACAGAATTTCGTAGATAAAGGTGTGTGGATTTGAGAAATATATGGTTTGTGGGGGTTGTTTTGTGGGGAAAAATTGCAGACTGTTCAAATTCAGATTTGGCTGAATATTTTTGCTGTTTCTGAGCCATCGTGCATGGTCTACACTTTGTGGCTTTTCGCTTCCAGTCCGCGTGTGTAACCACACATATGGCATACCGTTTGATTCAGGACATTTGGGAGATTTTATTTAGTAGCTTTTTTTTACATTCCATGAGGTTTTGGCATGATTTTACCTTTTGAAGTTGGTTTTTGTTCATTTTTCAGACAAATGGGAACTTCTATGAAGAAATGCGCCCACACCATTGATGGTGATGAATGAACAAACTACAGTGTACATAGCTGAAGGTGTGTAGATTTCAGGAATATATAGTTTGTGGGGGTTATTTCTAAGTTACGGGGGTGTTTTGTGGAAAAAACTGCAGACTGTCAAAATTCGGAATTGGCTAAATATTTTCGCTGTTTCTGAGCCATCGTGCATTGTCTCACTTTGGGCTTTTCGCTTCCACGTCCGCGTGTGTAACCACACATATGGCATACCGTTTGATTCAGGACATTTGGGAGATTGATATTTAGTAACTTTTTTTTACATTCCATGAGGTTTTGGCATGAATTCTACCTTTTGAAGTTGTTTTTTGTCATTTTTAGACAAATGCAAACTTCTACGAAGAATTGCGCCCACGCCATTGATGGTATGAATGAACAAACTACAGTGTTACATAGCTGAAGGTGTGTAGATTTCAGGAATATATAGTTGTGGGGGTATTTCTAAGTTACGGGGGTGTTTTGTGGAAAAAACTGCAGACTGTCAAAATTCGGAATTGGCTAAATATTTGCGTGTTCTGAGCCTCGTGCATTGTTCACTTTGTGGCTTTTCGCTTCCACGTCCGCATGTGTAACCACACATATGGCATACCGTTTGATTCAGGACATTGGGAGATTGAATTTAGTAACTTTTTTTTACATTCCATGAGGTTTTGGCATGAATTCTACCTTTTGAAGTTGTTTTTGTTCATTTTTCAGACAAATGCAAACTTCTACGAAGAATTGCGTCCACGCCATTGATGGTATGAATGAACAAACACAGTGTTACATAGCTGAAGGTGTGTAGATTTCAGGAATATATAGTTTGTGGGGTTATTTCTAAGTTACGGGGGTGTTTTGTTGAAAAAACTGCAGACTGTCCAAATTCGGAGTTGGCTAAAATTTTTGCCGTTTCTGAGCCATCGTGCATTGTCTCACTTTGTGGCTTTTCGCTTCCACGTCCGCGTGTGTAACCACCCACATATGGCATACCGTTTGATTCAGGACATTTGGGAGATTGATATTTGGTAACTTTTTTTTACATTCCATGGTGTTTTGGCATGATTTCTACCTTTTTGAATGTTGTTTGATGTTCATTTTTTTTGAAAATCTGGTAAAAGTGCAAACTTCTACGAAGAACTGCGCCCACACCATTGATGGTATCAATGAACGAACTACAGCGTTACATAGCTGATGGTGTGTAGATTTCAGGAATATATAGTTTGTGGGGGGTATTTCTGAGTTGGGGGGGTGATTTGTGGAAAAACTGCAGACTGTTCAAATACAAAACTGGCTAATTTTTTTTTGCTGCTACTGACATTTGGCACTGGTCACGCTCTGGGTTAGTTGGTAGCCATGTCTCTGGGTACACCCATGAATGTGGCATACCGTTTTATTCGGGAGGGGTTAGGCTTTCATATTTGAGATGCGTTTGAACTTTCCTCCACAGTTTTTAGCTGAAATTCGCATTTGATTTTGTCTCTGATTTTACAGTTGAGGAAAAAAAGGAAAATGTGAGAAAACAACTTACAATTGGACGAAGAGCTGCGTCCGGGTATCTGCATTTTGATCAAAACTTACAAATCCTGCGGGTGTGTAGTTTCTAAAAATATCTCACTTGTGGGGATATTTTAGTTAATTTGGTAGATATTCTATGTTAACTGTCAGTAGTGGTTATACATTTTAATTTGGTGTAATATTCTTGAAGGTGCAGTTTTAGTTTGGGAGAGTCTCCTGTACAGGAAAAGTGGGGTACCTACATATATCTGGTATCGTTGTACTCGGGAGTATCAGAGCTTTTAGAAACAGTAAGATTTTTGTGTGTAACCTTAAGATAACTATAAATAAAAATGGGAAAAATCCATGAAAATTTGCAAATTTTTCATTTTTTTACATATTTTACCCATAATTCCAGTAAAATTTCCAGAAAAGTTACAAAATACTGTTACCATGTTAAAGTACACTTTGTGCTGAAAAAAACAATGTATAATATTCCTGATTTACTGCAAGGTTTCCTACTGTAAAATTAGTCTAAAGCGATTGAGGGCAAAATCCTGAAAATTCTTCTGGCAGTTAACGCAAAAAAAAATGAAAATCTCCTGGCAGTGAAAGGGTTAAAGGGCAACTGACTGTGTTTTTAAATATCCAACAGCTACTTAATGCCAAAACACCCAAAAAAGACAATCAAACACAATACCTCCTTGTGTCCATTTTGAAGAGACATATAGTATGTACAGTATCAGGCTTATTTTATCAGAGGTGTGAAAGGTTGCACATGTTAATTTGCAGCAACCAATTATATGATACTTTTTACTGGTCTATTACATTAGAAAGCATTTGATAACATCTGATTGGTTGCTGCAGATTAACAGTGAGACCACTTAATAACAATATACATAGCCTCAATCTCTAGGCTTACCCCTAATTACCCTCTATCCTTTATTAGAAAACATACTTAGATAAATAGTTCCCCCCATGAATTAAACACCAGGTAACTTAAAAACATGAAAAACACCAAAATAGCATGGACTCCATACACATTTCGCCGCTACCTCAAAACCGCTATACCAAGAAATTCACCCATATAGATACACAGAGCTACATATGTCTCATACTCCTATTACTGAATATCGGTGTTACACAAATGATAGCATGGAATATCTCTAGTAGCGGACCGTCACATACATCTGTACGGCCAAGCTGATAAATTCAGTTTGTAATACAATACAAGGCCCTGACGAAGTCAGGTGATCATGACGAAATGTACGTTGGTTCGTAAGCAAGGACTCCATTACACACACTCAAACCGTGAGGGCTTGGCTAGGCATGGGCTGTATGCGGGCAGATCACCCAGGATATTGGTAGCTATGTATTTATCCGGTATTGTCTTAGATTAGATTAACAGTGATTAAATTAGATTAACAGCTTTTGCACTTCTTTTAAAATAAACCTGGGTAGGAAATAGAGATGTGGGTGGTACTGATACCTAAACATTGAAATGGGGGAGTTATAGCAAAAGTGAAAGGACTGTAGGTTTTGTTGTAATTACGTACATATTTGGCTTACTTAAAGCTGGAAACATGGACCAGTAACAAATACATATGATGCCTATAAATGCAGCACAAACAGGAACTTGTTACCTCACCCCAATTCCACAATGCAACTCTGGGTATTGCATTTCAAGATGCAAAGTAAGACGCTCCTGTTGGTGATATTAATGGGGCAATGCTTTTCCAACCAAAGTAGTGCGAAACCCAGCCATATCCGATGTATGATAGTGTTAGCGATGACCATGCCATTTGTGACATAGCATTTGTAGAAAAGTCTAAGTTAAGTTTTGCGCAATAATTCTGCGCAAATCTTAACGCCTTTCTTATGGAGGTGTAACGCGTGTGTCTTACCTGACCGGGATTCGTGATGCAGTAAGTCTGCAAAAGAGTTTACAGCATCCCATGATCACAGTCAGGTAAGATGTTCACATTTATTTTCTACATCGGCCCATTAATCTCCCCAAAGAGTAGTAAATTGTACCTGTTATTTATCCTGGTCAATGAGTTTAAAAATCCCTTTGTCAACTATGTGAAGGTTTTATAAAATGATTTCCAAAATAATAAAGTGTACATTAAGGGCCGTAAATGTAGATGGGAATATTTTTTGTTGATTTTTCAATCTTCCTGTACCTCTGCACATAGCAGAAAGACTATCCTTGTCCATCCTGGGGCCCTTTGTGTTCTTTGCAAACTACAACTCCTAGTTTGGTGGGAGTTTTGTATTTTGAAAACAACTGCAGATACTGAATGTTGGGAATTGTAGTCAGCAAACTATATGTGAAAGGCATTCGTGATCTAGCACTTTAAAAAAGGGTTAACTCTGAAATACGCAACGTGCATTTTATATTTGATTTATTGGTTTGGTAATTTTCATCAAGTAAAAAAAAAAAAGATGACACATTAAATGAGAAAATAGGAACTTTCTATGTATATCCTGTATAGCCCTCCATGCAAAGAAACAATCTATATTTTTCATGCATTACTTGAATTTCTTTGCCATTTGGGACTCAGTTTCATCCCATTAGAACAAACAACAATTTGATTTGGGATCACACTGATAGAAAGCAATAACTTCAACTCATCCAGCTGTATGTGATTTCCATCTGATAGCTGCATTTCATATTCTGGTTTTAAAAGACTGCCAATTTATACACCTACATTGATAGCTTTAGAAGATACATTAAGCACTAGATATTTCAGCCACAATATTAAGATGTACATTAACTAGATTAGGGTTTAGCAGGTTTAATAAAATGCTCAATTTGGGTATTTGCCCAGAGCTATTACATCCAACTCATAACACTGCAACTTCAGGAGAAAAATAAAATCAAGCATGAGGGAATTACAGCTTTGTTACCAGTGCAATTTGTATCCTTTTCTTCCTCATAGTTTTACTCTTAAAAGGTATGTATACTGACAAAAATGACTTGCCTCATATTAATTTATAATTAAATACATGTCATATAAATACATGCATGCCAATAGAGATGGAATCCAGGTCAAACACAGAACCCATCAGTTATGAAATCCGAAATCCTCAGTTCTGATGGATTTTGGGACTTCGGAGAGCATTTTCGATTTTAATCGAACGTTCAAGATATTTTTGAAAATAGCCTAGAACGTTCGATAATACTCGAAAATACAGTTAGAAACTCGAAAATAGTTTCTGATCGTATTTCCAAGGATTATTGAATGTACAAGGCTATTTTTGACAATTTTAAAAAATAGATTGAACATTCGATAAAAAAATGCACTCCGAAGTACCGAAATCCGAACTATCTATCAGCTTCAAACGAAAAATTTAGATTTTGGAACAGAGGGGTTCCGTGTTAGACAAGGTGTCTAATTTTATGTTATATTCCCCTCCATAGCTTACCTTTACTCCATGAAAGTTGCTGGCTTCCGCCTCTAAAATGATATATTTTTTCAGGAAAGTTTAATTCACGCGCATGACGCCACTGCACGCACGTGCCCAACATCATAGTGCATATGACATGACATCAATGCGCGCGCACCGTGCTTTGCCACATTGACATCATTTTGTGTGGGCAATAATGAAATGCACACGATTTAAACTTTCCCTTCCCTCACACAGGAAACTTCTGCACATATCCGCAATCTTGTGGGGGCGGAGCTCAAGATGCCATTTCAGAGGAGGAGGAAGCCAGCAACTTTCAAGGAGTAAAGGTAGGCTATGGGAGGGAAATTTATATAAAAAAAAAAGATAGAATCCTTTTTATTTAAAGCCACAGCTATACACTAAGCTTAAGTTTTTTTTACAGTGTACATATCCTTTAATGATAGTAAGGCACTTGATTGACAGCTGTAAAATAAGATGGTTCAGATTGGATATCTGAAGAAATAGGGAATTAATCAACAAACAAATGTTACCATGGAGGTTGGGACGAATTATAGTTTCCACCAATGAGCAAGTTAAAAAAAAGAATTTTCCAGTTTATATATCCTTTAATGCTTTCTGTTCCAACTCAGTCATTGTATACCAGTCATTTAGTAGAGGTATAGAAAACGATACATTTAGACAAATTAACTGCATGGATCAACTGTTAGGTAGGGTTGAAAAAGAGGGTATAAAGGTTGGACTATGTATTTTTTCAACCTCAATAACTATGTTACTAAGTAACTAGTTATAGCTAATTATCCAGCCACTGCAAATAAGTCCATGGATAGTGGTGACTACCCTATTAAGTGAAAAGTGAAAAAAAATCAAAACTAGTGGACATATTTAGAAAGCTGTATAAGTATTTTACTATGTTATCTGTATTTTGTATGGCAGTCATATAATACTAACTGCTGTGCAAAATATCTCATGTCATTTTACAACCACACAGTATCTTTATGGCCTTTACTCTTTTCCAACTATGTCGGTATTTTTATTGTATTTAATTGTAGATTTCATTTTGCATGTTTTTTTCAAATTGTTTAACAAGACAAGATAATGTGCATATCTATAATGATATTACACACTAACTGGCTTATTTACCCAGAACCGCTGGGCAGTTTTATGGAGTCACGCTAACAGATTCACTATTGAGCCTGACATTAACTCCATATTAGCGCTGGATGCGCCAGTTACACAAAAGACACCCGCGCATTTGGTGCATGCAATATAATATCGCGTTTTGCACTACTTTTAGCACAAGTTAAAACCATGATGTGGGTCAATCCCTTTTGAAATTTACCCACGGGAACAAATGCAATATTGAATTGCGGAAGGGAGATTTACCCGGAGAGATAGCGGCTCTAGGTAAATATCCCCCCTAGACTTATTGTGGTACAATGTAGTACCCAGGTTCACAGATAATTTACTGCAAATTATTAGTAAATGCCAAACAATAAACCCAAAATTAGACACATTGTCCTATTAGACACATTGTATTGCATGATTAATTCAGTATGCTGTAAAGACCATGATAAATGCATAAGACACTTTATATATGAAGGTGCACATTACTTCAATGTAAATTTTTGTGAGCTGGTACTCTTATTAATCAACAATTAATAAGAGTACGATTAATCAACCAACCAATGCAACCCCACCCCCCACCCCCAATTATATTTTCAAAGGACAGCTGTATTTTCTAAACTAAACCCCCACCTCATCCTGGGATCTATTCAATGGGTAGAAGCGCATCTTGCTTAACCTGTCTTTCCATTGATTAGGCCCTGGGCCAAAAGAGGGGTGGAGCAACAATCATACAGTTGTCCTTTAATACTTACTTATTCTGTAGTTTCCTGTGGTTCTCTACTAAACAGAAAATGGTAAACTGCGTGTATTGTTAAAACAATGTATACTGGTGTCAAATTCTATCCCATTTCCCTTCACAATTACCATTATTTTTAATCTGACGTGTTAAAAAGAATACGTAGAAAGAGAAAAAGGATGATTTGTGTAAAATACCAATTAAAACTGATGTAATGTACTCATTTAAATGATCTTTAGACTAAAGGGGTGACAGACGACAGTGCTAACAAGTTCGAATAATAAGATAAATTAGATGGAGAGAAAGGATGCTGCATATGTAAGTAGTAACATCAACTGTGTAGAATATAATAACACATTAATTACTGCTATTATCATATAGAGTACATCAAATAGGAGGAAATCAGTGTGATAGAAGAGCGAAAGAGTCTTTTAAATGTGTCTGAATTAATGTTCTACATAAAGGTTAATAATATATGTCAGTGGTACACTTATGGTCATGTCTTAAAGTCCCCATGATAAAGTAAATAAATAAAACCAATACCCTCTAGACACAGAGATCCAAATTTGACATTGGCATTTGTCACACACTGATAATAATAAGCTTAGTGTTGACTAATGCAGCAATTTGCCTCTAGTAAGAGTCACACATTACAAAAAAGTACATTACTCTTTCCATACATGGAATATGGAAATATCTGCTTATTTATTGACCTTTTTGGCATGGATATTGGACATATGGGATTGGTAATTAAAGGGGAAATTAATTGCATTACATTTTAAGTATTTCCTAATTAAGAAACTGCCAACACAATTATCACAAATGCATTTCATGTTGCTACTCCTTGCCATACAATCAATTGCTAAGATTTGCAGGCTTTAATATACAGTGTGTGCTGAATTTTTGTAGTTTATTTAAATTAAATTACAAATGCAGTTGCAGATAAATTGCACAACTTTAAAGTGTCCATACATGGGTTGATCATCCTTCTCAATTGAAATGAACCATATTGCACTATCAATCTTGAGCAGATTTTATCTTGAAACGTGCTCAATATGTATGGCCATGGATGGAAATGCTGGCTTGTCTGTTTAGTCAAATGTTCGATATTGATGAGACATTGATCAAACAAAACCATTTAAGACCGATATGATCAAATTGATTGAATTGATTAAAAAACAAGGACCTATGTATGGTTTATATGGTTTACTCCAGAAGGTGATCTAGACTCAATATTCCTTCTGCAATAGAATTCTACATACAAATAACGCAGGGGGAACCAAAAGACTTTTCTGTACTGTTAATTAGGAGAACCAACACTACATGTTTTAGGTATTACGTCCCTCCTCAGGTGCATTAATGAGGAAGGATGTAGTAGCTGGAACATGTAGTGCTGGTTCTTCTAATAAACAATACTGAAAAGTCTTTTGGTTCCCCCTGCATTTTTTATAGGTGGAATTCTGTTGCAGTATTTTGGAAGTGGCTAGAACAGGTACAGTATGGCTGTGTTGAACCCGGGAAAGCCTATGAACACTGCTACTGAAGATATTTGTCTTTCAATAATCTTTCTACTGAATTGAATTCATTATTTACATGTTTGGGATTTCCTCTACTAACAAATGTTAGTATGCAGAGTAATCACCCCCAAACTAGTTTTGCAATTCTAAATACTAACATTTCTCCCTAGCCCAGATATGTTACCTTTTTTTTTTTTATTTAGAAATTATAGAAATGTTCACAAGATCTATGCATTATAACTGCATTCTAAGTTACACTTATTCTTTTGTGTAGCTTTTTAGTCTTCTAAGATTGAGTTGGAACACACATTGGCATTTTACTCTAAAGGTGGCCATACACTAGGATGATCCCACGACACTAGACCAATCCTGATGAAACTGCCTTTTCCATTCTTCTTTTGGGACCGACATGCAATTGCAAATCTCATTCATTTTGCAATCACATGTCGGTTGCAAAGAAGAACTGGGAAGGTGGTTCCGGCAGGATCGGTCTAGTATGGTGGGATTGGTTGGTCAGGTAAGTCAAATCGTATGGCCACCTTAATCTTGGGGCAGAGAATGACCTTGTGTAAATTTTTATTTAAATTCAAAGAACTTTTGAAACAAATTATTTTTTTGTATTTAAAGAAGTTAGGGTTAAATAAAATACAGCATTTTGTTCACATCACTGTCTGTAGCTTAAATGACATCACCTGATCCTCTGTTCCTTCTCCCTTCACCCCAGGGGCAGAGCATGTTCACTTCCTGGGAAAGACAGGAAGTACCTGCTCAGACTTTTTTTTCAATTATCAGTTGTAAAGGTGTGTGTGTGTGTGGGGGGTTATTATTGTAGACAAAGGCTGATGAAATGACTACAAGCTGGTAAAAGCTGGAAGTTGCTAAACCTTTCCAGCAATATACAGTAAATTTAACTAGGGTTTATTTTAAAGGTACGAAGGAAGGGCTTTTATTTAACACTAACTTATTCAGAGACCACAGTTCCCTTAATTGTTAAATTAATAGTAGTCTCCGTCTTTTTTAATTGAACGTTCTCGAATGGTTATTTGTTACTTTGGACATACATAGATAAGAATTGGATTGGAATATGGATTGTTAAGGTCCCTGATTGTTTTTTGCAAAGTTCTGTTGGTAATTGTGAATGCTTAAAAAATTACAAGAATTACAAGACAATTTCTATTTGTTGGCATTGCAGTTCCTGCTATAGTGACTGAATTGGTTGGGGATCCCAAACAGCCAATCAATAATTAGAAATTTGGAAAGGTCTGTCTAGGCATGTATGTGATTATTTACCTACAGTAAACCACCAGAATATGCCAAAAATATTAATTTTTGTTATTTAAGGTCACATTAATCTTTGAACTAGGAATATTCTGTTGTTTTCATTGCCTTTTGATCAGTTCTAGCCCTACTCCCTTAGTAGCATCTGAGTAGCTACAATTTATGTTAATGGTATTAATCATTGCCATAAAAACCAATAAAACATACATAAGATGTAAGACACTGCCAGTGTGAAACATGACGTATATAATAAAGGAAGAAACCGTAATGGCAAATGCACATATCAAAAACAAAACACATTTAATATATTCCATATGTGTGAAAGCATAAAAAAGACCCTGGGGCTAAACGAGCTTAAAGTTCATAATGTGCGCATTTCACCAATATAAATGTACAGTACATAAATCAATAAATAACTGAACAGAGTAAATAAATGCTTTGTAATGAATTAATCAGGTGAGTGAAGTCAGGTTAAATAGAAAGCACAGCCCACAGCAAAAAGGTTTGTATCAAATCCAATATATAATAAACTAACAGTAAAGACAATTGAAAGCCACAGCTCAAGTACAGGGCACTTAACATTATTTTGCTATGGACATTTTTACACTTTTTATTGCACACTTGACTGTACTTATATTAAAGATAAAAAAAAATCAATGTCAAGCTTTAATTAATTTTAGGGTTGTTCCACTGTTATCCAATTGTAGTTAATGATCCTGAAGCTAAAATGAAGTTACGTAATGTGTTGAATGAAAATTGTTCGTTCCTCTAGCTATGCATACAAGTACAGTATGTACAGATAGAAGTGAGATTTCAGAAATGCTGCGTTTCTTAATGGTTAGCAATTTATTAAAATCTGAGCTTTTAAACATGTGCAGCGTGTGATTTAGAGCGATAAAGAAAATAACTCTTTTCTGTGATAGCCATATTAATGCACAGCAGACTAAGAAAAAAGGTCTCACACTCTACTATTCAGTAATAAATTCCTGCTTAATCAGCTTAAAAGCTAAGAAATTACTTGTTCTTACTCATCTGCAGTGCCATGGTGCAAGGCAAATACATGTTCAATCTTTAGCATCTGATCATGATCACATTACAAAAAAGACTGTGATAAACTGGAGCTGTGCATTTTATTTATGTGTCCAAGGGTTAATGGTTCCCACTCTATATAAACTGTACTTATAAATAGAGCTACAGTAAAGATCCTGGAGCATAATCAGTACTTTTGACCATATAAACAGGGAGATTCAATAAAAGTTTTTATCATTTAAAATGGTGCTAATTTTGCCCCAACCAATCAGATCTTATTTAACATTTGAAACATCTGATTGGTTGGGGCAAAAATAGCACCAATTTATTTGAAATCTAAATTCTGATTGGATGGGGCAAAAATAGCACCAATTTAAAAGATAAGAACTTTTATTGAACAAAACCTTGAAAGTATACAATATCCGTTGGAGTACATCAATGGGGTTCATAGAATCCTTGTTCTATGAACAATGTTTTAAGCATTTTGTTGTTTTTATGGGACTTATTTTAAAGAAGCAAAAATATATATTTCTTTGTGGTTTTACTTTCTGAACATCTGGTGGTTTGAGACAAATACTATTTAATTCATGGCAGGTTGGATTCCTAGTACTAATATTTCATTCAGCTATCTCATCATCTATTGCTTAGGCTCCCTCTACTGACCTAAACAACATGCTGAAACTGAGACATTTGTGTCAATAAATCGTGGCTGGGAAAACTGCTAAATCATTGTGGACCCCGATGTAACATCAACAGCAAATTCTTAGCAAATAGGTCATTTTCACAGAAGAAGGAAATAATAAGTACCGCAAAATGAAACTGTATAAAAATCAAATGGCTTTTAATGAATATCTGGTAGAAATGTTTCTATACACATATGTATATAAATTCCAATCTGTAATAGAGACCAAATTCTAATGAATTCAGCTCTTATAATTAAAAATATGAAAACTATCCCCACTTTTCCATACTATCTGATAACCTAGGATGTGTTGTGTAGGCTCAACACGCTTTATACTCATGAAACTCTTGCTTCATGGATAAATTGCTATCACTGTGTTTCCCCAGGAGATCATTGATCTTATAATGAACAACTACCTCTTTGGAAAATAGTCTCTCATTGGGTCCTAGACTTTACGAGTCAATTGAAAGTGAGACGAGAATTTAGATGTTGGGAAAAGATGTCAATCTTTAGAAATGTTATGAAACAAATACCAAACTCCACAGTTATTTTGTGCTGTCAATTAATTCATTTACAATAAATGAAACTTTTAGAAATTACAGATATTAAAGTTCATTTTTAAGAATTAACATGCCTTATTTTACCCACCTTATGACTAGGGATGGACACATAACGGAACTCGAACCCGAGTTCATCCTTTCATAGCGAGAGAGATAGAGATAGATAGATAGAGAGAGGAGAGTGAAAGAGAGAGATAGACAGAGATAGATAGAGAGAGAGATAGGGATAGATAGATAGATAGAGAGATAGGGATAGATAGATAGAGAGAGAGAGATAGAGAGAGAGAGAGAAAGATAGATAGAAAGATGAGAGATAGATAGATAGATAGATAGATAGATAGATAGATAGATAGATAGATAGAATACTTAACATCATATCAAGTAGAGCAGCAAAAGAAATTGAAAAGATACATCACTGCACCTGCAAAGATCATTTAAGACAATTGCTCCCGCTTTGTTGAATTAGATGTGAATTAACTGAAAATATCAGTAACTTCACTTTGAAAATATCATTAAAAAACCGAATAGCAATTTAGCCCACAACCCAGCGGATCTGATTCTTTACAATTAACTTTAAGTTTAAATTCTTTACTTGAAGGAACTAACTTAATTCCTTCCCATCTATTAGTACATAAAGTAAATCAAATTTACAAGGTTGAAGGAAACCCGGCAGGCAGTCTCCTCTTTATGCAATTGATTGCAAAATGGGAGCCACATATGGTGACTTGTAAGACTACTGATAGCATGGAAATTAAAAAGCAATATTTCCCAATCATGTTGTGGGAAGGTTATCAGGAAAACTATATAAACACACATTTTTATATAAAGGACAAGACCTCCCTCTGAACAAATATATTTTTAATTATACCTATATACATATTCATATTGAGAGGGTTGATATGCCCTTTAACACTTTCATTTCTGAGGATCCAGTAGTTTCTGAGGATATGCTAGTTAGACATGCAAAAAAAATGATCATTTGCAAATTGGGGCAATAATAAGGAATACCAATAAGACTCCTAATGCATTTATCAGAACATCATATAACTAATAATTTTCTGTCCAAGGATACTTTACATATTCTTATACACACATGAATGGCTCCAGTATGGTGGAAATTGAAGTTCAGATCAATACAAGATAGTTTATGCAAAAGCAAGACATTATACTTAGAAAGGAGGGGGGGGATCAAGATGAAACTTTCAACAAATGAAAACCTTTGTCAGTCAGGCAACTGTGTATTCGAGAAAAGCGAAACATTATAAATATGTGGCTGTGCGAGTTTAGTGCTGCAATTTATGTGACTGGCAGGCACTTCTAAGATAGATAACCCACAATGACATTGACCTTGACAGCATTATCTAGCCAATCTTTATGAAATTTTTATGAAAGGATGAACTGTTCCCAAGCTATATTTTCTGTTCAATATATTTGGCATAATGTCCCTCTGTTCTCTCTGATTTTTCTTTCTCGTTGAGTTGTCATTTTACAGCCTTTTAAATAACCACAACCAAGGACATTTTTAACCAGTACAGCTCCTAAATATTTTTAAACCACATACTTGTGATATATTTTTTTACATTTAAAGCAGATTTAACCTACTGCCTATCAAGGTAAAGATGTTTACCAAACTAGGACTAAATGAGTAGAGAATGTTATACAAATGATATTAAAAGATATCAATCACCCCAATTGAATTTACAATTCAGAGCAGACATGATGAAACTTTAGGTAAGTGAGCACCTGGCAGTTTATACCCTCACCCTGGGATTTTTTTTTTTTTAAAACTACCTCATTAATATGTATGCCCCTGTCAACCAACCAACTACAGTAATCCCTTTCTTTTTCTAAAGCAAGCGGAAATGCTGGGGCAGGGGAACAATTAAGGGGACGGCCTCTTTGCAATAACACCCAGTGGTGAAGGAAGGTGATATCTGCAAGAACAAGGTATCATAGTGTCAGCTATTACATTTGCTTTGGCTGCAACCATGCACTTACATTGACAATAAACTAATTAAGAAGGCCATATACTGTTTTTATGGGGGCATCTGTTTTAAGGTATAGAAATAATGTAGGTCCCTCTTTATTTGCTGTCATGTCACTGCCATAGCAACTCTCTCATCCACACATACGATAGTGTAGTGTCATGGCTAATGGTATATGTATTGATACTACCTTTATCTAAAGCATTGTGTTTTCTGTATGTAAGGCGTAGATGGCTCTGGAACCATGTTGTCAGAACTGCTTTGGTTCCACAATTATATCTAAATGTATTCAATTTTGTTTAGCATAAATCTCCATTAAAAGTGACAAATTTCACCATAGATATGAATGTTGTTTTAGTTCTATGGAGATAAATGAGGTATAAAATGCATTCTCTCCTTTCAAACCTACTTGCTTTAGCATAAGCTGAGGATAATTGTATTAATGTTTGGATTCATGCTGTTTTTTCCATTTCAAATTATAGAAGCATAGACAATACCCCATCATTTCTATTCTCCAATTACAGCAAACTGGCCTAAGGCATTGGGTGGTACACTATCCTAATCAAGGTCATTGCATAGTGAATAAGATAAAAGGATCTCTACACACTAGAAAAATAAAATATTTGGTTTTATTGCATACATTGGGTTGTTTTGTGAGTTTTGATGCTCGAAAATTTATGAAAAATGCCATTCTAAACTAACAAAAAATAAATGTGACTAGATCTTCTCTGTCTAAATATTAGAAAGACAATGGGTCACACACTTTACTTAAAGAAGAAAAATTTACACTTCATAAAATTCCGTGAGTTTCTCTGATCTGATGTGCTTGTTAAAGCAAAGACACCTAATTAATTAGTAAACTGGGGCATGCGTTGTGCATTGACAGATGCTTTATACATTGCTTCCATTCTGTATAAAGCAATTACACAGCCCACATTAAGCAGTGCATCTAGAACTCTCCACATTATTTCTGGTGTTTGCACAAAAGCTTGCACAATAAATAAAAATATTTTTAAATTAAACACAATATACATTAAAATGTAAATAACATTTGGAAGCATACAGTAATAAAGATGATCTGCTGTTGACTTTAATAAATGGAACAAAGCATGTTTTACAATAATAAAACTTAAAAGGCCTGTGACAAAACATGCACATCTAGGCTTATTTAATAAGAGGGGCACAAATTTGGCCATTCTGTTAATTTGCAGCATCCCACAGATGTTTTAGTGATCTACTGCAGTTACTGCAGATAAAAGCACAGCACTTTTTGCCAGAAAAATGTTTTAGATGATGGAGTGTGTGTGTAGCACATTTCTGAGCGATCTCAAGGCTGCCGAATATTCATCGCTGGCCTTTGCGATCTCTCAGAAATGCCCACAAATAGGGCATTCTTACATAGGGAGGATGCATGGGACTGTGAATAGTGTGATCTTTAAAAATGACAGATAGAATCTTGCAGATTCTTGCAGATTCTGTCTGTCATCTATAAAAGATCTGTGGTTGGTGTACCCAGCTTAAAGGGTATGTACACTGGAAAATTTGTTATTTTATTTCATTAGATATCCAATCTGAAACATCTTACGTTTTAACATTTCTGTAAGCAATTTTGCTGTAGCTGGAATGGTTTGACAGTTGGTGTGCTGTATACTGTATGCAGTTTTGACAGTTGGTATGTGGAAAAATAGTCAGGTCAGTGGTCAGAGCCTAAGCAAAACAAGTATTGTATTGAAGACATGCAGCAACACACATATATCTCAGAGTAAGTGCTACTTACATGTTGGGACAACTGCCTTGTTCAATATTTGATCACAAAATAAACAGGCCAGGATAGGGAATGCACCACAAACATCATGAGTTACTGTATTTACTGTACACATTAGCCATAATTGATCTGACATAAGTGTATGGCCAGCTTTAGATATAGTGGTCTTTGCTTTAATAGAATAGTGTAGAAAAAAAGCCTGAACAAGGCATAGTGTTATTTTTTTCTGCATTTATGCTTCTACCATTATAATTTTTGATTCATCATTTCCCAAAACCTACAAAAAAGGTTTCCTGGAGATTGTGGCATGAAAGAAAACCTGATGCACCACTTGTTTTAACAGAGAGGATGAAATCAACTGTTTGCACCACTCTTTAATTTAACCATAGCTGGCATGACTGGGAGGCATCAAATTCTATCAGGTTTACATTGTTCATATTGTGAGATTATTTTTGCAGAAATTATTCACCTGCATAACATGATCCCATGGATCCCTGAATTCCCATGAATACACAGAGTAGGACCCCACAGACTGTTTTCTAATTGTCTTTCACACCCTTTCCTCACCACATAAGTGGGTAATATCTGAAAAGATATTATTCCCTTTTTTAACATAGTTTGGGTACTCAAATGACTCAATAATACATTGCCTAGCATGCCATTTCTAAGAGTCGAGGGTAGCCAGGTAATAATCTTACTCACTCCTTAGGGTGTTTCACATCACCCTTCAATGTACAATATAATACAAATGAGGATTATAGAGAAGCAATAGACTTGTGGAAGGGCAATCGAGGTCCCAAACTTGTTGTGCCATCTTCCAATTTACACAGCTGTGCCTGTCTATTACTTCTCTATCTCCCTCATTTATACTTTATACAACTAGACTGGTAGGTTTCCGTATGATTATGGGGAGTTGTAATACTTACCTTTGACGCTTCTTTTCCTTCTGGGTTCTCGCTAAGCAGTACTCACTTAGCATGAGTTACTGCATTGCGGGAATGAGACAAGTAAGGAATGGAGAAGGAAACGCTACAATTTAAACAGTTTGTTTTTTAGTAGTAAACGTAATTTGTTTTGCATTGGGCATCTGTGCTGTTTATAGTAAATGGCACAGGCCCCGAATTAACCCCACACTAACCCAATATTACATTGGGAATACATTTTTTTACACCCGAAACCACCTTATTGCATCTCCCTGTTAGTATTTCTGAAAGTACATGCCAACATAAATACTAATCCCACTAATATAGGATCACTTCCTGCATGCCAATAGCTACAAGATCCTTGTGTTTGCTTGTATAGAACATTGGGCACATATACACATTATCACATTGAATATCTCATATCTCCATGAGTTGTATCTAAAACATTATTTGCTTCTCATTCTCAAAATGTTCTTATCTTAACTCAAGGTCACCGATTCATTTATGAACAATATTATCTTATTCATACAGCCATAACCCCCTGCCAATCTCAGATAATGAATATATTATTGTGTGCTGTCTAATCATACAATTTTCAATTATATTTACAAATATTACGAAAACAATGTCTTTCCAGCATTTCATTTGGAACAGGCTCGTACAAACACACACTGTTTGGGAACACTGAAGTTAGAGAAGTATAGTGACAACACAGTCAACATGAGTTGACACAAGTTTTTCTTTTTAATTTCATTAGCTAGTAACACGATGTTAATATTATCGTGAAAAACAGATGTTGCTGAACAGTTTGATAATTCATCAAATTAGAGAACGGTTCTACTTTTAGCTACATGATAATTAATTTGAACTGACAGCTATTTTTCTAAATATACATACATTATTCTTTCTGATGATTCACACAACTGGCATTATGGCAAAACTATGATGCCCAAAACATCTAAATTAAGGATATGCCGCATGTACCCTTCAAGCTGTTGTTGTTCCACAACCTCCCTCATCCTTGTACAGCTTTTGACTGTCAAAAAAATTTGAAGTTCTAGTTTACCTGTAGATAATTTTTTTTAGGTTGAAAGGATAATGGGGTATTTGGCTATATTTCTAAAGACGATAGATCACTGTTTTGCGATACCGTGCCTTTAACAATCCTTGCTCCGCTTAGAAATTTCCGTTCATGGACGTGCATGCACAATTGTGGTAGTAATTTGCCCATTTTGGGGATTTTACGAATGAAGGTACATTTACAGCTGTGATTATACTTTTACCATAACTCTGATACTGCGGGGTTAATAAATATGGCACTTACTGATCAATAAAAATGTATGTTATGTATGATTCCTGTAGAAGCAGGTTTCTAACATATTCATTTGTATCCAATACTGTATGTTTAACTGCTCGTTTAGAAACCACTGTTTGTTAAGTTAGTTTGCTGCACACCATTCCACTATTGTAAATGCTTCTTAATGTTCACTTTTATATGGATGTATATTCACTCACTTGTATTAATAGGGAGGCCCGAGTGTAAAATACCCCGGACCTATCGCTTCCCCTTCTCCCTGGTCTCCAATCTTCACCTTAAAGGTAGTAACACAGTGCAAACGTATTGTTAAGACTCACCCCTTTGCTGGGTTGGTCCGGGTGCCACAAGAGCCCCAGACCCGTCGCTTGGCCCCACTCCGTATACTTGTAATATGATAAAGGACTCTCCCAACACACAGCTCCTCGGCACTTCAGTTCAAATCAAATTCCTTTATTATACATACATGTTTAAAAATGCAGAACCGCCTGACGCGTTTCGGGAACGTGCTGTCCCCTTACTCAAGCCTATGAGTAAGGGGACAGCATGTACCACCCCCGTAAACCATATTGACCTTGCTGATGCTGTCTTGATAGCAGAATAGACTTGTGCATGATTAGGGATAGCGTTCATCCAGGACACTGGCCAAAATCAAAAAGGCCTGTAGCTAGCTGTTAAAGGTTCTCCGTATTAATCTGAATATACGCCTCTCTTCTTCCTCTACTTTCCTACCCTTCTCCCACTTGTCAATATTAAACGCTCAAGAGGCAGAAGGGTGAAGATATCCTTTTATTATACATACATGTTTAAAATGCAGAACCGCCTGACGCGTTTCGGGAACGTGCTGTCCCCTTACTCATAGGCTTGAGTAAGGGGACAGCACGTTCCCGAAACGCGTCAGGCGTTTACTTTTATTATACATACATGTTTAAAATGCAGAACCGCCTGACGCGTTTCGGGAACGTGCTGTCCCCTTACTCATAGGCTTGAGTAAGGGGACAGCACGTTCCCGAAACGCGTCAGGCGTTTACTTTTATTATACATACATGTTTAAAATGCAGAACCGCCTGACGCGTTTCGGGAACGTGCTGTCCCCTTACTCATAGGCTTGAGTAAGGGGACAGCACGTTCCCGAAACGCGTCAGGCGTTTA